>JAVGVS010000023.1:3691705-4219825 GCA_032718565.1 Distichodus sexfasciatus | reverse complement strand
TGATTAATAAAAGAACCAGAAGCGGAAGTGAGCCGGGCTCATTCGTGTTTTCATTTCAGTTCACTTCTTCTGCAAACGTAACTTTTGTGTGACACTAAAGCTCAGTTTGCACTCATAAATTACACTTGACGAATTACTTTAAAGGCTGTGGTTCAGCCAGAAGGCATTTTCCCCTAAATGAATCAAATCAGCCGCGCAAACCTTTTGCAGTGGCGCTGATATTTCAGTAATTACGGTCATGCTGAAGCGCGTTCACAAATGTAGACTTTGGTACCTACATATTTTTTTTTAATGTAAATTATTGTTTAAATGAAAATATTATATGTGCAGATTCCAACACATTCCAATGCAGATTGCAGGCTAGGAGTGAGATTTGGGAAACAGGATTCTCTTTTTTTTTAAATTATTATTCAATTTCAGAATAAATCGATGTGCTTTTCTTATGAAACATACTTCGGAATTGATTCAGTCTTAATGGGACGGGTGGGAGTGATCTCTTTAAGCCTTTAAAAGGTGGGTGTGATGTATCCCTTTATTCGAGGGTAAATCTTCTTTAAGTATTAGTTTAACCGTGTTATTTTAGGTTTTTAGACGCACCCGAAGGCTGCTATGTAAAACGCCCATCGGTACCGTAATCACGGATATATACGCGCACATCCAACGCGGCGGGCTTAAACAACTTGGGCCAGTTTCTCAGTCAAGGATTAAGCCTAGTTCTAGACTAGTTTTGAGTTTGAATGGCAAATCTCCATTGGTACTACAACTTAGTCCAAGACTAGGCTTAATCCATGAGCAAGAAACCAGCCAATTATTGTCTAATTTAATAACTGATTTTACATAAGTTCAGTGAAATGTTATTTTAGAGAGTGTCTCTAAACAGGCATTAAATACCATTGTCTATATTTACGTTATGATGGATATCCACCAAATGAACTGAGAATTCTAAGCTATTTGTATGTGGTATATTATTTAAACATATAACAAATGTCGCATTAAGCATTTGTTTTCTGGACAGTTTTGGGTGTTATTGTACCATCGGGACCCCTTAGCTAGTTTGAGGCTATATTGCGTAGATACTCTTGTCACTAGTACTTTTTTTTCCATAAAGTATCACATCATGTTATCTTATGTGTTCTTTGAACTTGAGATGTTTCAACTGATTTAAGTAGCTCTTATTTAAAAGTTAACTCCATCTTCCTGCATAACTGAAGACAAAAATGCAAGTGCTGATGGCTGAATTATTTTTACTTCCAAAGTTGTCACCTCCACAAGAAATATTTCATCTAATGTTTGGACAGATATTATCAACACTCCAGTTTAACTCCACATCAAACTGTGTACAAAGACTATGATTTTGCCATCGGTCAACCTTTAGTTAAGATATAGATTAAATAGGGCAGAAATGAGTCTCAACGAGTCAGTGGGCAAAGTTGGTGTGCTTGTAGCTGCTTACCAAATTTACAAAGCCAGCAGACCAGGATCCACAATGCCACTAAGTATGGTGTCTCCACATGGTGCCATTTCCAGACGACGATAGGCAGCGTTGTGATAGTTGAATTACTGCTGTTGGTTGATGCTGTGTTGACACTGGATGATTCGGATGCAGCAGCACCTGCATTCCGTAAAATGCTAGCCCTGATTGGAGTCCAGAAGACCAACAGTGTGGCAAAGAGAAAAACGAGCCGTGGAAGAAGTGCCATTTTGATGAGAGTTTGGAGATAATGGCCTTTTCCTGTTGTCACTACTGTTCTTTTACTCTGTCTCAATTTCTGTCACTGCCTATAAAGTTCAGCATTTGCTTGACCTGTCTGACCTTGAAGTACTCAACCAGAAAACACTTGAGGCTGATAACGCTTACTCTACCATCTCTCCTTATTTATATCCACGTTTCTTCTATATTACCACTCCACTCACCCTTTTTGTCAGCCTGTGGCATGTATATACCTCCTTCATCCATCCCTCCTTTCTCCGCTGCTCCACCCCTTGTCCAATTGAGATTAAGCACTTAGGCTCCTCCCTAATGAGTCTTACCTGTAGCACTGCAGGTGTGGCACCATCAGCATCGATTCAGGCTTTGTGAAACTGGATCCAGTTCGGTTTATGATATCTGGGAAGGTGGCCAATTTGCATCCGGCTTAGATATTAGAAAAGCAAAGCTTGCAAGGGTGTAAAATCCTGAGTAAAAGAGTTTTTAAAAAACGGTCAAAATACTTGAATTCTGCAAGATAGAAGGTGGCTACTTGCTGGAGGCAAAAATAATCTGACATTTACACTTTGACTTTTTAGATGATTAATCTCAGATGGATATAAATTAGTGAGTCTCTCTAATCTAATGAATGATTATGGATTGTGTCCACTTGAGGGGACAGCTACTAAAATCTGTATACTGTATATATCTTCTGTTTGGATCAAACAGTGTGGCGAAAAAGGAATCAGTGAATCAGAATTCCTGCCCTCAGGATGAAATTTGTGAGATGTAGCAGTCAACTCATGACAATTCTATTGGCTTCTCATTCTGTGAGATTTACGGTAACTGGTTATTTAGGAGTTTAATGTGGTTGAATGGGCTTGAACATGAAGAAGAAGAGTTTCTTCACACAAAATGTAATGGGCTAATTTCTTGCTCATGGATTAAGCATAGTCTTGGACTAAGTTGTAATTTCATTGGAGATGTATCATTCAAACTAGTTAGTCTAAGACTAGGCTTAATCCACGACTGGGAAATTGGCCCCATATGCATAGAAAGAAGAAGATGAAGGAGGAGGAGGAGAACGGGAGGAAGAAGAAGAACTCATAACATATCTATCGGCATCTCATTTTGTTAGATTTAGGGGAACTGATCATATAGGAGTTTGATGACATGTAGGGTACTACAAATAAGAAGAACAAGTAGAAGAAGAAAAAGAACTATCGGCAATAGCTAATGGCATCTCATTGATCAAAAAATTCACTCTGATGCATTTTCTCAAACTCAGCTCTAAAACCTTAATTGAAAAAGGACTCATAATTATAGTTTATGGGAAAACATTAAGAAGATTATGAAAGAATCAAATAATGTGAATGTAAATTGAACTGCTGCATTGTACTTAATCTAGGTGGATATCTCATAGTTATTAGATATGTTTCCTCAAGAGCAATCTATTTGACTTTGACATCGACGTATAGTGCACAAAACCTAATTTAAAGTTTATAAGCGGGGGAAAAGGCATGGTTGTTCTGCATTTGAGAAGCCAGCACAGAATGAAGATTGTGACATGTTTTGGGTCAGAACCATGACATATGGCAGTCTTTCAAACAGCTATATAAAACCTGTTCTCTCTATTCATGGTCACCTATCATGATCCTCTATAAGAAACTATAGGAGTTTATTAACTAATCTGCCTTCCAACTGATTCACCTTTTTCAGCGGGGGTTACAGATGGTAAGATGTTTTATGTGTTTTCAAGGACTTTGAATCCTCTTTGGATAGTGTTTGTCTTGCCAATAAAAACAAGAATTTAACAACATTTTAAAACCTATTCTTGTAACCTCGTTACCTTAAGTCAACTTAGAATACATAGGAAAATATACCCAACTTTATCTATAAAATCCTAGATAAATATATTTATTGTTGATCCCTAAGGTGACTAGGAATTTTATAGAAATATAACAATTATCTGCTGAGAATGTGTACAAAGTACGTGATCTCCCATGCGTGACCATGCCAGATAGCTTTCCCATTTAGGAAAACCAAGACAAAGCATTATGTTTTGCAGAATGCGTAATTTTAATGCATGATATATTTTTTACACTTTCTCACAATTCCTCAGGGATAATAGCAAGTGTCTATTATTTTTCTGACGTGATAAACACTTTTTATCACTTAAAACTGAGAATTTTGTGAGGTCTTTTCCTGTTGGAACGACACCAAGTGAGAAACACATCTATGCACTCCATCCATCTTAAACTCCAGTTATAATGTAACCGTGCATAGAATGTAAATTTCATTGTCATTTAACATTTAACATTTATTTAACATTAATGAAATCAAACATCTGTATTCTACTGCTTTTCATTTGACTACTATTTACACATACATGTGCTAAAGCCGGTATGCATATACAGTACACAAACAGACATGCACATGCAAAATAATGTTAATTAATTTTCCAAACATAGAATGAGTCTTTAAAAATAAAACAGAGAAAGCTACAAGAATTGTTTGCATCGCTATTAGAGGAATGAAGATCAATGGACCATTAACTACTAACAATTTGTAGAATTATTAACAATACATTGACAAATAGGAAATAGCTCACCTAATGTTCTATGTGTTCTAGTTTGTCATTCTAGACAAAAAACGTAGCTGAAGGAATTTGCAGCAGAGTGATGGAGTACCTTATAGAACGCCAAAAGAAATGTATGTAAATGACTTGGTAAGGTCACTAGGGAGGTTAAAAGTTTTGTTCACTTTAGGTTTATGATCAGGATAGTGTTTATTTAAGACCTTGAAAAAGAAGGCTTTAAAAAAGGTATGGGTTCCTTTAGTACGAGGTAAATTTAACTTAATATTAAAACTATTTAAAATATAATAATATTGCCAGAACTGATAATCTTAATTGTAACATGATCCTTTTCCTAATTCCAACAAATGAAAAGATTTATCCCCTTGATCTATGAGCCACATTTTAAAAAGCTTTTCAACCCACAAAAAATAAGCCAAGGGTCAACAAAAATGGCGCTAAAAGCCTTTTTGTGCCCCATTATTTAACATCATTTTTAAAGTCCTTGTTTTCAGGGCTTTGTTCAAAAACATGTTTACTATACAGATTATACAGTTAACACAACTGTTTTGACTGAACAATGCATAAAATCTGCTCATATATACAGTATATATATATTTTTTATCTTACCTGTGAGTCTGAAATGCAAGCACATCTAATGCTTTAAATAAAAATATAGGTATTTTTAAGATTTTAGAAAACAGGAATAATAAAAAGGTATAGCTGCAGACTTATATAATAAAGAAAGAAACATGCTATAATCTTAGGCATGAGAAGGCTGATGTTACGCCACTCCTGCTGATGACTGTTACACTGTTTCATTAAAGTTATTTTTAGAAATATTTTGCATGTGCCTTAAAAAATATAGCTTCTGTTTTTAGTGGTGTGTATCAATGGTGAGGACCAAGCTATAATAAACTCTTGTTTGAGATAAATTATTGCTTCACTGACTGTTCCAAAATAAACATATTACATTGTGAAATTTTCTCGTTGCAATCTATAAACATATTTTATGTGTTATGTAACAACACATGAATAGAATACTAAAATATTCTAAAAGTTGTCCTTAATAAATGCAGGCAAAATATGAAGGAGAAGGAGGAGGAGCAAACAGAAAAGACAGGTCATTGACATACCTAAATTATGGGGTAATACAAAATCCAGGGTGGAGATTTGTCAGATGGAAAAATGTATACGGACAAAAGACCTTAGTGTTGTGTTAGGAAACAAAGCAGGGCGTACTGACAGATCAAAAAACAACAAATGGAGCCTGGGTCAAGTTAGTGTGAGAAGGGTGTTTCAGAGTTCCTCTTGTCTGAACCTGGGAAAGTCTGCAGTGACCTCAAAAGCGCTGGCTTTTGACAAGAGAATTATCTCTTTAGGCTGTATACTTGGTCCACTGATGGAAAGAGGTGGAAGACAAGCAGAGGAAGGAGAATCAAGCAAGGGTTTGGAGTGGACTCGGCAGTGATGATTTTAGGCTATTTTTAGGGGCGCTCAAGCCTTACATTTGCCAAAATTGCTTTTTAGAGGTGGAATAAATGAAGACGGGCACAATTGGACCAGTAAAATCCTTGCACGAGTATCCACGAGATCATCCTCTGATTGGTTGGCGCGTCTGTGATTGTCTGATTGTTTGAATTCAAATGGGCATTTGAATGTACTGCAGACGTTATACAGTGCATCTTGATGTCACCGTTCTCAACAGTGAAATGTAAAGGTATGGCTAATGGAGTTATTAATGAAAAGAACATATTAAAATACAGGTGCAATAATTGTGGTTCCTGTGGACAATTATAAAAACCTATTCAAGTACTTAATCCCATTAATTATGGAGTCCATTTTTGTGCACAACTGGGCAACGGTTCAGTAGGCTTATCATACCTAGTTCACCAACCGAATTTTAAGAAGGTAAAAGCCTTTATTAAATCTGGACTAAACATGGCAACTTCATTGTTCAAGCCAAGAGCCTCTGTCAGCACTGGGGACTGAGCACCCCTAAAGTTCAGATTCTAGAATTGCCCCTGGGTAGAAGACAGTTGTTTTATTGAGCCAAAAGAAAGAGCTGACCCTTCCTGTCAGATCTGGATTTTGAGCCTAGAAAAGAAGCTCTCAGTTCACATTGGAACAATGGGAAAGAGCAGGTCAGGCATTGATCCTGTTTTTGGTTAATGGGTTGAGCTGAAGACAATGGAATTATGGCAGTAAATGACTGCCCAGGTTTTTTAACCAGCAGATGTTTTCATTAGTGGTACATTTATACGCAAAACAATCTGTTCTGTGGTCTTGAGAGCTTGAATTGAAGGCAACTGGACTTCTTTTAGGTTCTTGAAGATGCTTTCTACAAAGCTTCAGCAGTTCTATAGAACTGATGGAGGATTCCAGGTATTTAACCTCTAGTGAGGTTGTCACCTTGAAGGTGGTCTTGAGAATCGTTGGCTCACCTTGCCAACGAGTCAGTAGGGTCACACAAGCCAATGTGTGCATCAAGGTGTTGGTTATTAGGGTCACCTGAGCCCAAGTGTGAACCATCTTTTGGGTTGTTGGCCCACTCTGCCGTCATGAGATTCAATATGGCCACTGTCTTGTGCCCTACATCTGTGGAGTGGTTGTTTGGTGTGTTCTCAGAGCATTTCTCACTGCATTGTACAGCATACATGAAACTGTTCTGCTTAGGTGTTTTGTGCTTGAGATGAACCGGTCTCTGTATGAGGGTGTTGCTGGAATGAAATGAACCGGGGTGCTTCTCCAGCAAAATCATCTACCTCTCGCCTCCTTTTCAGACAGATGTTGAAAACTTTTCTCCAAGCATGACCTTCCTCATGTTGGACCTTCAGAGACCTTGCGGAAACCTTGTCAACTGGAACTTGCAAATAAACATATAAAATTCCTATTTTTTGTCATAAACATACACACACTTTAAACACACTGACTCAACTGTCCAGAGCAAGATTGGGGTTTTTTATTAGTGTTTGTTCCTTCTTCCTTATTATCACAGTAGTTGGAGTAGTTCCTTGCCACTCTTACCCTAGACTTGTGCATTAGGGACTTAGAGACTGTAATATGTAGAGCTGCTTTGTGACAATGTCTTTTCTTAAAAAGCACTAAACAAATAAAATCTGAGAATAAGATTCCAAAGTAGCATGAGTCTACACGTCAGGGGGAAAAGGGAATTTCCTCAAGCGTATGTTATTATACATGGGGTTATGTTGCTATTGCACCAATAAACCAGTTTGTTTCATGGTGGAAGCGAAGCTGGAACAAGGAAACATGAACAGTAATAACCAACTCACTCATACAAGTTACTGAACTTGTTTTGTCACTGACTGTAAACTTTAAATAACTTCAGCATAAATGGTAATAAATCTGGATATAGAATATGACCTGTGGGGGATGTTTATTATTCACAGGCCATCTAGTTGACTACTTTGTCTATTTATTATTATCTTAGTAAAGGTAATAAAACGTGGAAATTTGGAAATTAGCTAAATGTTTTTTGTTATTTTTTCCATAAATAAACCTTCATCATTTTAATATCAATCACATTCTATTAGATAAGTAATCAGTCATGACCTATTATTTAGATACATGTAAGTAACAGTAGATACATCTTCTAAGTACTGCTTGGAAGACTGAACATTTTACATAGCAATAGTTTTGTACCTGTAGACGCTGCAGAGCTTTTCAACAAGGTCAAATGTTTCAATAGCTTTTTGGCAAGGTTCAGATTACAAATAATGTCAGTGAACCTAATTTAGCTTTTGTATGGATTGTAAAGCATAACTAGATTTTCATAGCCGGCCATTTCCCTTTATGAAAAATGTAAACATTATTTTATTTCATCATGAAGTTTGATGTTGACTGTTACCTCTTATATGAGAGCAAAGACCTCGGGTTGTGGGTATTTGCTAAATAAGCTGTGAAAAATTTGCACGTTTAGACCACAGTGTAACTGAAACTTTTACATGCCATTGTCTCAAATGCACCTCTCTAAGTTTCCTTCTCAGTCTATTGTTGTTTTACAGTACATATAATGGCCTTAAAGAGAAAGGATATGATTAGTATTTAAACATTTTTTATTAGGGCTACATGCAATGATTTTAATAAATGATATATCTAAACAAATCCAAGTTCATTAGTATGTTTAATAAAGCTATGCTGTGACTGACTAGAATTTAATGCAATCTTGTGGTAGTATTTCCTGGAATTCTTTCCAGGTAGTTGTTTTTTTTTCCCTGCACTACTCTTAGCACTAGCTTTGCTTTTCATGTGACAGTATTGTCTGCCCATCTGAGTAGCACCTTTGTTCCAGAATCAGGGAAATAGGAAATGAGTTCCAAATTGATAATGAAATAACTGTGCACCTACAAAAAAGCAGGCTGCACAAAACCAATTAACTTGATTGCCTTTCCTACAAAATCTGCCTTGTCATGTAATGTGTATATTCCACTAGAACTAAGCATATTACGGAGTCATTTATGGTAAGTCAGTAATTTGATCTTGACGTGAAATGTGTAAAACAGTGGAGGAAGAGATATAAACGACAAAACAGTTCCCTCTTGTCTTCCTTATTATTCTTCTAGGGATCATTAACAAAGTATTTGTCCTAAGACTGAATGTCACATACAACCCCAAATCAGAAAAAGTTGGGATGGTATGGAAAACGCAAATAAATAAAGAAAGTAGTGATTTCTAAATTTACTTTGACTTGTATTTCATTGCAGACAATATGAACACAAAATATTTCATGTTTTGTCTGGCCAACTTCATTTTATTTGTAAATATACATCCTTTTCTGTCATTCAGACCTGCAACACATTCCAAAAAAGGTTGGGACAGGAGCAATTTAGGGCTAGTAATGAGGTAAATTGGTTAAATAATGATGTGATTTGAAACAGGTGATGTCAACAGGTGATTGTAATTATGATTTGGTACAAAAGAAGCATCCAAGAACGGTCTAGTCCTTTAGGAGCAAAGATGGGCCGAGGATCGCCAGTTTGCCAACAAATACGTAAGAAAATTATTGAAATGTTTAAAAAGATAGAAAGAGATTTGGATATTTCACCTTCAACAGTGCATAACATAATTAAAAGATTCAAGGAATCTGGAGGAATGAACAAAGGACAAGGGCGCAAGCCTAAACTGAACAACCGTGATCTCCGATCCTTCAGGCGGCACTGCATCAAGAATCGTCATTCATCTATAAGCGATATCACCACATGGGCTCAGGACTACTTTGGCAAACCTTTGTCAAGTACCACAATACGTAGTTACATCTACAAATGCCAGTTAAAACTGTACTGTGCCAAAAGGAAGCCCAATGGTAACAGTGTCCAGAAGCGCTGTCGACTCCTTTGGGCTCAGAGGCATCTGGGATGGACCATCACACAGTGGAAATGTGTACTGTGGTCAGATGAATCAGTATTTCAGGTATTTTTGGGGAGAAATGGACGCTGTGTGCTCCGGACCAAAGAAGAAAAGGATCATCCAGACCGTTACCAGCAACAAGTCCAAAAGCCAGGGTCTGTCATGGTATGGGGTTGTGTCAGTGCCTTTGGCAAAGGTAACTTGCACTTCTGTGATGGCACCATTAATGCTGAAAAGTACATAGAGATTTTGGAGCACAATATGCTGCCTTCAAGAAGACATCTTTTCCAGGGACGCCCATGCATATTTCAACAAGACAATGCAAAAACACATTCTGCACACATTACAAAGTCCTGACTGTGGAGGAAGAGGGCACGGGTACTTGACTGCCCTGCCTTCAGTCCCGACCTGTCTCCAATAGAGAATGTGTGGCGCATTTTGAAGCGCAAAATGCGACAACGAAGACCCTGTACTGTTGCCCACCTTAAGACTTGTTTGCAGGAAGAATGGGACAAAATTACACCTGAAACACTTCAAAATAAACACTTAAATAATGTGCTGTTGTAATACAGGTCAAAGATAATTTAACAAAGTACTGTTTTCAGTTTGATTTTAATTTAATATACCGTCCCAACTTTTTCTGATTTGGGGTTGTAATATAAATGAACACAGAAAGGGACTATGACTATGTAATACAATGAAATTTATAATTATAGTAGAACTAAACTGTAGTCATATATTCTGTACTAACTGTATGTAATATATTGTGTCTTCTTCTGCCGTACTTTATTACTGTTGGCAATAATGTGCTTTTAGTAATGGGATCGGAATTGTAACCATGACAAGTTCCTCTTCTGTTCTGAGTCACTCTCCATGACCTTAAATAGTTTTAACCAGCCTTTGAAGGAGAAGATATGATGCTATTGTTTTGCCACATTGAAACTGTTTAAGAAATCAGTGCTTGCATAGAAGAAGCATAAATTGGACTTCTCCTCTAACTAGCTAACTAACTGTCTAACTTACCAATAAAATAAAATAAATAAATAATAGTATTTTTATATATTTGTCAATATAATGAAGATGTCCGTTACTTCATTCTAGGATAGGTTTTTAAATATCATTGAAAACATGCAACACAATTAATGAAAAATAATAATAACATGAAAACGTCTAGAAGAAGAAGGAAAAAAGAAAACATCTACCTTGAGAAAGAAAAAAATTGTAAATCATACCATTTCTCAATTTGAGTCATTTTTTGACTAGATTGACATGAACAGGAGCATAGCAGGAACATTCAGTTTCCCTTTACTTTTTTTAAACTGTTGTCCCTAAACAGTAGTCTTGTTAAATCAACCTTTAAAAGTTTCCAGCCTCAGCCTGTATGACCTTCAGATACCACCACTATTTAGAAACCAATAATGATAGGTGTAATTTTATTACAACTACCCAACACTGTTTTATACATGACATACAAAACCACTATGTGATTAGATCACAGTGACCACTAAGGAACACAAACTCCCATGAGTATCTTACAAGACTTGCACAACACAGCTCTGTCTGGGTGAGCTGCAGGACGCTTTGTCAGCAACAACCTCAAGGATGCAAAGGTCAGCTAGCAATTATTTGCCTTTTTTGTAGCCCAGTTGCAATCAACTAAATCAAACGTATGAAGTAGTGTGATGTATATATGTATATGTTTAAGGAGAAGTTTTTCTGGGCCCCATTAAATATGAGACTTCCTTCAAGGCTGATAGTTCCTGGATCCGCTTCAACTTGTCATTTAAGCCAGGACATTTTTGAGGACAATATCCCCATCATCACCAATTTATGACTTCAGTACTCCCCATCTATAAACCATTCCAAACTGTCTTCCAAACACTGAGGCGTCTACATAACTCCACAGAATAATTTCTGTTCACAAAGTTTTCAAATATGTTTGCAGTTGGTCGTTTTTATGATATTGTTATAGTAGCTTTTTACTTGATAAGAAAAGGTTACCAAGAATGGACATTTGGTATCTAGGCTAATATTAATCGTTTGACCATTAATATAACTTTGATGTCAGATATCAGGAACAAGCACAATGGAGTGGACTGGGTGTTTCGCCTCATTTCAATCCTCACTTACAGTGATTCACACAGTCATATCATATTATTCATATCATAAGTACCATTGATTGTTACTGATTAATTTTGTGTTCTTTCCCCGGGAAGACAGAAGAACCAAAATTAAACCACTCTTGTCCTTGTACTTCACCTGAACAACATTTTCACACGACACCACCACCACCACCATCACAAGGCTCCCGTCATTGTTTATTTTGAACCATTCTGTAATGATACTTGTAGTTCCAGATTAAACTTATGTCCTGAGAACTGTTTACACAATATTATGTGTTGTGGCAATATTTGTGCTGTAAATCAGGGCAGAGTATAAAATTGGGAAACTATATTCTTTCCTCTCCATAATAAATCATTTGCTCCTGTTGCCTCTTCTTTATCTGTGGACATTAGTAGATATTACACACCCAGCTAGGATGAATTCAGTGCAACGCAATTGTCTATAACAAAAGGCAACATTTAAACAGACAGAGACTGCCTTGCCCAGTCATTTATTAGTGACTAGTAAAGGCAACTGTCCTTTCATCCTTCGAGGAAAATATTAATGACTAAGCTTCTGCCTTGTCATCCTTACTAGCAATTAACGATTTGTTGGCATGGAGTGTTGCGCAAGGAAGATAATAATTACTGAGTAATCAACTAAAATTCTAATAATTAAAATATACAATCTATTCTTAGCGCAATTTTTGTAAGAAATATCACCTTGGCTATTCATATTGATTCATAAAGAGACTCTTGATCCATGGACGAGCATCCCTGCTTACGATCCCTGCTAGTGATTATTTGTGAAATCACATTAAATTACATAAGTGATGCAAAAAACAACAATGGAAATCTGTGTCTGCACATCTCTGTCTCATTTAATTGAAGTCTGAAAACAATTAGACAAATCCCTTTCTAATAAACTTTTGTCACTGTCTTTGGAAAATAGACCTTATGCTTATAGCACATACCTTATACCTAAATCACTTTATTGAGAAAAAAGGTAGCTAGATTGGTAGGTAGGTTTTGGTGTACAGTTCCACACCGTAACCCTTCTTTTGTCATGCAAAATCTGTCAGGCTCTGCAGTCTATTCACTACTTCTCATGAGTGTTCACATGAGAATAGAGCTGACAATAGAATTTAGGTGGCAAGCCAATTTTTCAACACAAAAGTGAGATTAGTGAAATGCAGGAATTTGGGATGGTAAAAATCACATTGTTGCTATGATTTTTTAATGGTTTACAGTTATAGGGGTTCAGACAAACTATGTCTAGGAACACAATGTTTGTAGTCTATCTTTGTGAATGAATATTCACTAAGGGTGGAGCATACTGTATAAGTATCATACAGTTATCCAAGAAAGCCACTCCTAGGGGACATGGTTTTGCCATTTTGTATGTATGTAAGTTCTGTATGTACACTACCCCTGTAACAATAGTTATGACAACTGCACACTGTCATTTCACTGTCTTGTGCAATTGAAGGTGACACAAAATGATTTAAATATATGTTCGTAATGACGGTATAGCATCCAAGAAATAGAACTTTGGAACTAACATTTCGAAATAAAAATTTGAAGTTAACTAAAATGAGAAAATGAAGTTGATCTAAATGAGAAAAATCATTTAGATCAAACGCCACAAGTGAAGAGTAAAAAATCATCAGGACACCTTTATAACGTTAGTTATTACAGCACTGTTACTAAACTACTAATTGTTAATTGTACATATTTAAAAAGCGTCTTAATGATGGCTTGAGGTTTCTAAGATTAAAATGAAAAAGTGGTTTATAATTTTGGACTATGGAAAGGTTAAATCAGGTAAAACCTGAAAACCTGTTAAGCTTGTTAAAAGATGTTGTGCCCTAATCTGTTTGAGCTGAACACGCCCCCCATGAAGGATCCCTAAACTTTTCAAAAGGAGTGTGACACATTTTGGGCCTCTAGGATTTATTAGGATCTATAGTGTTCAATGTAAGCTAAATACACCCCTACAAAAAGGCAGTGGTTCAGACTTCTTTACAGCTCAGATAAATAGTGTAATCCTAAGTCTGTTGAGCCAGAGGACGTGAAGAAGAAATTTCTACCTGGATGAATGAATCTCCACAGACACTTTGGTGTGGATGTTAATAATGACAGCCACCTGGCCACATACGACGTGTAAAAGTGCTATGTAACAGCTCTTACCCAGCTCTTCCATGGCATCACCATCACCGAGGTGCTCCTTCAGATGGACAGACATGTGGTCACTCAGCTCCTCCATGCTTCCACCCTTGAAGGTGCAAGAGGCCCACTCACAGGCGACCACCATGTTGGAGAGCTTTCTACTTTTTGCCATTTGATCTAGAAAGAAACGCACAAAATGATTCATCGTCATGTGGCAGGCCTAATGGTAGCAGTTCACAGTAACAAGCAAACGTGGTTCGAGAACCAAGTAGATTAGATGTCGAAAACAAACTCAGACGTTAGGACTAAATGGAGACAGATGATTCGCTGTGGCGAAAAGAGAAAGAAGATGAAGATGATGATGAAGAAGAAGAAGAAGAAGAAGAAGAAGAAGAAGAAGAAGAAGAAGAAGAGTTATGCCTTTGAAGTTATTGTTACAGTAACTTTTTAGGAAGCTGTATGCCATAACAATCAAATAAAACCATTAAAGATGCATTTTGGTCAAGGCTAATTTAGATTCACAGGTGCCAGTTAGGTAATTCTGACTGTTTAAATAGCATAAATAACAAGTGGAATGTTGATACTTCCTCCTTCCCCCCTTTTTGAATCTCACTCTAAATGCAAAGGAAAGAAATAACAAGGAAATCAAAAAAGAGATGAAATTCCAATTGCCTTACAGTACACACATGAGTATTTTAAGGTGCTGAAACACACACACACACACACACACACACACACTTTAACATACTGGAAACTGGGATCTTCCTTAAACTAACCAAACCAGGAAGTTTTACAGTATCCGCGATCAAACGCAGCTGTAATGTCTCTAAGCAGCTAAAAACCATCAGGTGAAACTCTTCTTGTTCACATTACGACACCACTTGCGTGCTTAGTGTCTGTGAAATGTTTTGTTGTAACATATCAGTGTTACTGGATTCCCTTATCAGAGGGTCGATAGACCACACCGCCTGACGGGACTCTTATACCCAGGATGCTACGGGGCGCTTGTGGTATCGACAGCCGCGGAAGACGATACGGCCGCCGCTTTTCTCCCCGCAAAATATATACATATTTTAGAGTTGCCAAAAAAAAAAGCCGTAAAGCTAAAGACGCAGATTCCTTCTTCTTTCGCCTGCCGACTCGAACTCGACTTCCTTGTTATAGCAACTTGGAAACAAGCTCGAAGTTCGTTCGTTTGACAGCAGGTAAGCAAGTGACAGCGTCTAGAAAAAAAGAGAACGTTTAAGACACCCCGCGCTTCCTTCCTTCCTCCGCTGAGTTATTACGGGGCTTATTTCGTCCTTTCTGCTTTCGTCACATTTGCAGTGAAGTAGTGCG
Source organism: Distichodus sexfasciatus (assembly GCA_032718565.1). NCBI lineage: Eukaryota > Metazoa > Chordata > Actinopteri > Characiformes > Distichodontidae > Distichodus > Distichodus sexfasciatus. The sequence continues at coordinate 4,204,587 of JAVGVS010000023.1, read as the reverse complement.
TGATAAAAACCGGAGGGAGGGCGGGGGGATTCCGTTTAACTCAGCGCAGGAGTTTTCGCACATATTTGATCTTAAACCAGTAGTGGGTCTGCGTCACCGGAGCGCGCCCTGCTGGTCGATAGAGGTACTTCGCGATTTCGAAGATATGCTGGAACTTTTGAATTAAAAGCGTTTATTGAAGCGCACCCTGCTGGTCGACAGAGGGTTACTTAATTTGCATGTAGCATGTACCCAAGGCTTAAATGTGGTTATATTTACTCATTTAGTTGATAGAGAACACGGGTCAGTGTTATTTATTTTTTCTCGTTATGTCGTGATCACTTTTCCTCCCTCGTGGTCTCGAGAAACGACTTTTTGTCATCTCGAGATCACGAGTTACTTTTCTCCCATCTTGATATAACGAGTTTTTTCGACGTCGTGACTTAAAAAACAAAACAAAACAAAAACCATTTCCCCGACGGCGGAGCTGCAAATGTCCGAGACTGCGTCTCAAGACACGGACACTGATAAATCTATTGTCCCGATCTTTCTATTCGTGCCATTCCGTGCTAAAAGTGAAATCGGAAGTGTCCGTGATGTTAATGATGTATTGCCCAGATACGAAAAATAAGACATGATCTCTAAAAAAAGAGATAACTTATGAGAAAATATTGATGCGTGTGCTCTGTCGAATTTCATACTCAGGGCATAACGTGATTATTTTACAATAATGCTGCTAAATAAAATAGAAAAATAGTAGTCAATCGTAGCAAGCTTAAAAGCTCAGCTCTCTGCATCAGTCTCGTTATTCTGTTAGTTTTTTCCCTCATCATGGTCTCCTGTGCAAATCGTCGAGGTTATTTGACATCTAAATGGTTAATATTGTGGTATAAATATTTGAAGTAAATGTAAAGAATATTTAAAAAGCAGCTCCAGTGGAAGTTCAAAGTTACCGTTAGAATGCTACTTGAGTACTAAAGTACCTGACATTAGCACTATAATGATTTGCTGGTATTAGTGAAGGTTAGCCATCACAAGAAATATTTAATTAAAAACTTAACATTGAGTGCTTTCATTTGCTTACATTTACAGTTACTTCATTTAGCAGGTGTTCTTATTCAGATAGGGTGTATATCAGTGCTCTGGATATCTGAATCACTTTGTTTTCAGAATTTGATACCAGTTATCAAATTACTTAAGTTCCAAAAATTATGAGGGCCTGACCAAAGCTGAATAACCTGGGTGTATTGTGTAAATTCAAAGTTTAAAATTTTGTATATTCAGTTAAGCAAAAAGCCTGCACACTATTACATGTTTACTTTGGTAATTGTCTCCAAAAGAAAATGTATTTTTTCCCCTGTTACTTCATACAAAATTAGGATGCTGATTGTTGCTGGAAAAGTACTGGAGTAAAATGACTTAGAATTGTAGTCAAGTACTGAGTGAAAGTTGCCAATATTAAACATAATCAGAGTGCATAATATTTAAGTACACTACTAAAGTACTGTTTCTCAGATTCTATATAAAACGGTGAATATTTGGATGAAAATATGTGTGAAATGTGAAGCTAATTTAAAAAATGGCCGACATCTGAAACACTGCTAGATTGCCCGGCCAGATTCCTAGAAAGAGATGTTTATAATCATTACATGCAGAATTAAAGATGCATGAATAATGCATTAATCGCTTTCACAAGAAAAACTCTCCAGTTCTCCAGAAGGCATGATTGTGGCTTTGGCTGTGATAAGAGAAGCTTTGCAAATTAAGAATGTAGCCCATGTAACTGATAGAGAACAAGAGCGTAACGTACTGTCCGACCCAGCCAAAGGTTACGCCGAAGCTTCGATCCCCCGCCGGTTTAAATGTCATGCGTGTCAGATTCCTACATAAGACATTATCTAAGAAAAAGATCATGAGTTCCAGTACTAGCTATGCTGAGATAAATTAAACGTTCTACGAAGAACTGTTACAGTTTTATCCTCCAAACGACATTAAAACCAAATTCAGAGGCTCTCGTGTTTCTCCAAATTGGAAACAGTTACAGATTCTGTTGTGACTCTGTACACGGTTGACCATAGAAGCCTTTGTAAGTCTCTGTCTTCTCAAACACAATGGATTACACTCACTTCTTTGTTTTGTCAGAGGAGTGAGTGCTGGCTTTTTTTTGCTAAGCTTTGGGATTTGTGTGTTGTCTGTCTTTGTGCACCAGATGACACATATTTTCTCCATTTTCTGCCCCTCTTTTTCCCATCCAGTCACCAAAATATGGATCATAGGGTAGTGTTCACTACCTTGGAGAGTGTTTGTGCAGACACCATCTCTGCTGTCTCCGGGAATGAGAATTTGATGCAAAACGAGGCCAGCGCCCGACTGTTGGTGACGATGGGGCAAATTCGGGAACATGGCCATGCTCTGAAGGCGCTGGTAGCTGGCTTTTCTGTCGTCTACCACCACTTTGATTTTGATGCAGAAACGCAGGGGAACGGCTACCGTACCTTAGTCAAGGTACGTTCAGATTGGTGGGGCGATGATTGTGTCATAGGGACTGCCCATTTTGACTGTTGTATTGATTACTTCTGTTTACAGCTTTAGCATCTATGTTCCCTTAACTTAAACCTTTAATTATACTGATTGTTCATTCAAATGTTACCTGTTATTTTTACTACACAAATAGATTTTCTGAAAGTATTAATACTTGGAAAAATAAAAAAATTAAATAGCATCTCAGCAAGTTCCATGTGTAAGAATACACACAGGCACTGTCAGTCAGTTATTTTAACAGTCTACAGTCAACACTTATTTAATGGAAATTTAATGTAACATTTAACCACATTTTTGGCTTTATAAAGCAGATACAAGGACAAACAATATTAAAATATTTTTAATTTCAGATGATTTTGTCTTGCTAGCGGTCCATACTTCAGAATAGCACCTGTATGTTTTCTTTCCAGCAGCCTGTATTTAGCGAGGCTCCTGCTATGGCCAGTGAAACTTTGCACAATGAACAAAACCTTTGGCTTTCTGATACTTCAGTGGGTATGGAGCCAAAACAAAATGCAGCAATCATGATTTTCTGTGGCTGTTGCTTTGGCTAGAGCTGAGCAATAGCTGGCGCCGGATATTGAGGGAATAATACTTGCTAAAATTATTTTTAGAAATCAAAATGTAAAACTCATGATAAAATTATGCATCAGTTTAAAATATTGATGTTGACATGTTTTCAGATTGCAAAACGAGTCATTTAAGTCATTTTTGTTACAGGTGGTTCACTGCTGCATTCTTTACATCATCCACAAGGGCCGCTATATCACCTCAAACTGTGGGGGGGTGTTTTTCCGGATGGAGCACAATGCCTGTGAGATGGAGGCGTACTGCACGGCCCTGTGCCAGCTTCGGGCACTGCTCTACCTTGCCCAGCGACTGCTTAATGACAATGAGCACGGGCAGCTCTACTCGCAGGACGAGGGTCTCAGCAAGAGGTTTGTGAAGGAGTACACCTCCATGCACAAAGCCTGCTTCTATGGCCGCTGCCTGGGGTTTCAGGTGAGAATGGTTTGTGTACTTGTGTGAATGTGAAAGTGTGTTTCTTTGTTAATGCTCACCTTAGTTGGACTGTGTGTGATTCTTATTAACACCTCTTATTAGATATTCTTTTTATCTATTCTGATGTAATAATTTTTTTAGTCTTTTCTTTTCTTTTTATTCATATTTCTTTTGTGGGCGGCACAGTGGCACAGTGGTTAGCGGGAAGGTCCTGGGTTTCCTCCCACAGTCCAAAAGCATGCAATATAGGTTAATTGGCAACTCTAAATTGACCCTGTAAAGTGTGAATGTGAGTGCTATTGCGTGAGTGTGTGTGCCCCGCGGTGTGTTGGCGCCTGCCCAGGGTTGGTTCCTGCCTTGCGCCCGTAGTTCCCAGGATAGACTCCGGTCCCCTCGCGACCCCAGTTGGGATTAGGCGGTTCAGATAATGAACGAATGAATGCATTAATATTCCTTTTGTCTAATATATTCTGTTCTACTGTTTTCTACTACAGCTGTAACAACACTGCATCAGTAAACTATATTTAAATATTTGTGAGTTTCACTAGCTATTAAAAGGAGTCCTTGACCTTCCTCTTCCCAGTTCTCTCCCTCTCTGAGGCCTTTCCTGCAGACAGTCGTCATCAGTGTGGTGTCCTTTGGAGAGAACTACAAGAAACAGCAGACTAAATTAGGTAGAAATCACTTGCCTCATCTGTATACCAGTGAAAGATATTGAGGAGCAGACACCAGACCTCTTTCTTTTTATAGGGAGGGCTGCTGTCTCTTTCTTCAAATCTGGGAAGTACATGGTGGACCCAGAGTTGAGGGGCGAGGAGTTTGAGCGCATCACTCAGAACCTGGACATGCAGTTCTGGAAAACCTTTTGGAACATCACAGAGACAGAGCTGATATCGGTCGGTTGATATTTTTGTCTGTTTTGTATGTGGGAATCAATAGTCTTCTTTGACATCATTTGGTCAGAGAATTTTAGCAGCTACACTTTTTGCTTATAACTTTTCTTTATTCCTGTTTGCGGTTTCTGTCTTCTGTCTCCAGGGTTTAGCGAGCATCACGTCTTACACTGCGCAGGTCAATCTGACCCTTGACATTCCTGGTGAGCCGCTGATTTTGCCGCTGGCTTCTGACCCAAATTTGTCTGTCGCAGTGTCCCCTCCTGTTGCCCACTGGGGGCCAGGGCCAGTTCAAATGCGCCTCATCTCCCGTTGTCTCCGTGAGGGACAGGTGGGTTTTAAGACATAGCAGTTATTCACACAGAATTGTTGGGTGGACCTCATGTTACCGGGTCTCTGTAGTCCCGACTTATTAGATGTCCTGTTTGGGATAGTTCCATTACTAAAGACTGAGCAGAAAGGTCGGGAAACACACAAAAAAGGGCTTGTGAAATTATATTTGGCAAGAGATCGTTATGGTACCTAGAAGCTCTCTTTTTGACTTTCCATTCCAAATTTAAGGGTGCTTGAAGGGAGGAACTTACAGCGCTTTTGACAAATTGACACCAAGATGTTAGATTACAGTGGATGTTACAACTAGAAGATGTCCAACTGCAATTTAGTTAATATTAATATTCAAAATTCTACTTAATGCTAATGATGTTTAGACAAGAATTCTTTTTTCAAGGACACCCATCTTCGAGAACCTGTTATAAGACTGAAAACTCATAATTTTTGTTGTAGGACAGTGCAGAGCTCCTGGCTTTCTCTCGACCTGACGGATCTCATCTCTCCTCTCTCTCCCCTGTGGGCTTCAGAACCCAGAGGTCTCCACTCTCACCATGGCTCCTCATCCACTTCCACGGGGGAGGATTTGTCGCCCAGACATCCAAATCTCATGAAGTAGGGTTGTTTCCATAATTGTATCTTTGCAGCAGGGAATTGACATTCAACTTGGGTTGCGGCAGAAAACAGTTGCATCACAGTTGTATTTACAGCATTTAGCAGGGACAGTCTTGCAGGGGCACCCTGGAGTTCTGGGTCTTTGCCCAAGAGCCCAAAGTGATTTTTAGGCTTTCGTGGGATTCAAACGAACTCATGGTTTTCAAAACAGGATTTCATAGACTCAGACCACTGCACCACCGCTGCCAATTTTATAGTTATTGCATGATAGGAAAATGAATGGTTCAAATAATGATCCTGGGGTTGTCTTCAAGGACTGAGATCTGTTATGGGGTGTTGCTGGTCTAGTGGTTGGACATCCACATTCTACCTCCAACATTACTACCACTCGGCCCCTGAGCAAGACCCTTGACCCCAAGTTGCTGCATGGAAACCCTGTAATTAGGAAATGGGAGTCACTCTGAATGAGTGTCTGCTAAATAGCATACATGTAAATATCCAGTTTACAAAAAATGTGGAAATGATTTTAATGTAATGACACCAGATGTTAATTTTGCACCGCAGTAAGGTTGCACCGATACCAATACCAGTATCGGGTATCGGGCCGATACTTCATTAATATACTTGTACTCGTAAATAAATTGCAGATACCACTCAATGGTATTTCACTACAACAAACGTCGTAGTCGGCGGATGTAATTTGTTATCCTACCTGACTTCAATGTCTACGGGGAGACAACCATCCAGAAACTTAGGTTCAGAGGTCCTGCCCACAAGCTCGTGTGAAATCCAGGGCTCTAGATGGCGACTACAATGTTTGCCAGTGCGACTGGATTTTTTTTCCCAACTAGTTTGTTCTTTCCAGTCACCAATGGCAACCGTCTCTCTCAATCCAAGGGAATTTTTTTTTTTAAAGAAGCAAGAAACGGCTTTTAATTATGCGCAGATAGTCTCAGCCCCAGCGTTTCCCGCAACGCTTTATAGTTAAGGTGGCCGTCGTGACTACGTCCCCTGTGGGGAAAATAAATAAATAAAGATAAAAATCCTGCTGTAGCCATAGACAGTACAAGAAGACCGCGTTACAATGAAGCCGAATAGCGGCATCTAAACTTCCGAACTCAAAAGAAGATGCTACAGTGTTTAGGACCGAATGCTGAAGTTCCCGACACTTTTTGTAACTTAGCAACAACAAGCGCCGAGAAAGTGCTTTGGAAGTGAGGTTTTGATCCACTCTCAGTGCAAAAAAAAGCATTTGGTGGACATGTTTTTTTTTTTTTACCGCAGCGCTCCGAGTGCTTTAAGTTGAAATCCATTCAACTTCTAGATCAGCGCTTTGCTCATCAATATCACTTCTCTCTTGCTAGCCAATCAAAATTGAGGAAGTGTTAGTCATAATGTAAATATAAGCCAGGCTCCTAATTTCTTTCTTTTGTCTGGAGCCCTGAATTTGTCAACAGAGTAAGTTTTGCTGACTTTTAAGTTGCCTGTGTTAACTATGCAGTACATTTCATTTCATTTATCTGTTCACTTTTTTGTTACAACCAGAAAGATCTGTTTATTTTTGCCGTGGAATAGCCTTGTGTTAATGATTTGATATTTAGCCTTATTATAGCCTTATTATAATCTGCAAAAATAAAATCTGCCTCCCAATTAATTAACATCTAAGAATCTAAGAAGTATTGGTATCAGTACTCGGTATCGGCAAGTACACAACTAAAAATACTCGCACTCGTATCGGTTTGTAAAAAAGTGGTATCGGTGCATCCCTACACCGCAGTCATTGTAACAAATGACCAGGGTCGTAGTGCCAAATTCTGGGCCCTATACACTAGAGTTGGAATCAAGACCACCTAAACCAAGACCAAGACAAGACCAAAGACCAGACTGTGTCGAGACCGAGACAAGACCAAGACTTTTAAGGGCCGAGAGCGACTTGCCAGCGTGGGGCGAGACCGAGTCAAGAATGAATGAATATAATGTCCGGTAAGTTCAAAGTCTTGTGAGTCTGACGGTACGTTGTAAGCTAAAGGGATTCAGGGTCAATAAAACACAAATTAATAAACAGTGCAAATGTCTGCGTTGGTCTCAAAGAGTTTTAATAGCAATATTCTCAGAGTTGTGGTCTCGGAATAAAATAAAGTCCTCTTTGTCCGAGTCAATGACTAGACCGAGTACAAATACGGCTAGGTCCAAGACAAGACTGAGACTTTCAAAAACTCAAGACCTTGAGACCAAGACCGGACTCGAGTACTACAACACTGGTATACAAGCAGTCTCCATGGGCCCCCCCATAATAAAATAAAATTCCAGACTTCTCTTGAGGCCTTGTTAAGTCAGTCCCACTTTTCACCCCAATAAAACGTTCATCCGAATAACATACTGTCTACCATGATCCTGTGAAACCCTTTTTTATTTCCATAGACAGGTCCCTTGAATATAACATATTTGCAATCCTGGTAGCCACACATATCCTAATACAAACTATTAGTCCTCAACATTTGTTCCAATACCACTCCTGTACCTTTCCAGAGTTATCTGAAGAAATGGTCCAGGGATTTGAACGTGCCAATCCTCTCCGTGGATTACTCACTGGCTCCTGAAGCCCCCTTTCCCCGGGCCTTGGAGGAATGCTTCTACGCCTATTGCTGGGCACTAAAGAATTGCCACCTGCTGGGTTAGTGCTGGACATACCCACTGTATATTGACTTTACGTTCCTAAAATTATAGCTGAATAACCGTGGCCGCCCCAATGTAACCTCAGGCTCAACAGCAAGCCGTGTGTGTCTGGCTGGAGACAGCGCCGGTGGGAACCTGTGCATCACCGTCTCCATGAAGGCCATGTCTCATGGAGTGCGAATCCCGGACGGAATCATGGCAGCATATCCAGCGACTCTGTTGACGACAGATGCCTCGCCTTCACGCCTTCTCACTCTGATCGATCCTCTGCTACCTCTGAGTGTGCTTTATAAGTGCATTAATGCCTATACTGGTAGGCACTTCTACATTATTGCTGTTAAAAAACATCACCAAAATAATGTAGACTCATAAAGCTTACAGAATGTGAGTCACAAAATTATAACTTGTAAATGTTGTGAGTTGGGAACCTTCTAATGTGAGCATATATTTAATATGTCTTCCTCCTGTTTTCTTAAAATTTGTTTTCTTACTGCTATTTTCTAATAAAGAGGTGAGAAACCAGTTGCATGAAATGTGATAAGGACACAAGTTTTCATTCCAGCCTCAGTCTGCAGTAATTAATTTTAGACTTTGATCTTTCTCAGGTACTGACAGAGACTCTGTGCAGCCCAGGCAACAGCTGGACACCCTGAGAAGTCTGGGGCAAGACACTGCAATCTTGCTGGGGGAAATTAAACAAGGAGCTTCAGGCTGGCTGCAGTCATTATTCGATCGCACTCCTGCCTCGTCGCCATCAGCCACAGCATCGGTCGGTAGGCCTCTAAATGTGGTGCCTTTTCCTGATGAAGCATCAGAGGAATTCCCAGAAGGCTTTGAGCCACTGCGCTCTGGAAACCTGGCGGAGATTCGGACGCCCTGTACGCCCATCATGAAGAACCCATTTGTTTCTCCATTACTTGCGCCTGACAGTCTACTTAAGGGGCTGCCGCCAGTTCATCTAGTGGTAAGGACTTGATGTGGGACTTGTCATGGTCTAGAAACGATCAGTAGGATTTTTATTCTTTGTTACAAATGCAGTTTCAGTTTCCTAGTTCTTGTGAGGCAGAAGACACTGAGTAAGGTAGACAATATCTTGGGGGTAGAACATATACTGTATCTAATGAGGTTTATAGACATCTGCTTTGAGTGAGATTTGTTGATATCTAGTGAAGTTTCTTATGCGGTAGAAGATCGTTGGTGAGGATATAGTGAGATAGACAACCTTTAGTTTGATGCAGAATATATCTTGTGAGATTATAGTGTGGTAGAAGAACACACTAGAACTAGACCTAGACCTCTAGACTACACTAGAAAACCACCACACTTGGGGACCACTCGCTGGACCAAGAGGTTGTGGGTTTAAATCCTACCTCAGGGTAGCCGCACCATAAAATCCTAAGTTGCTCCAGGGAGACACTCCCTGTAATTAGGAAAGGCAAGTCGCTCTGATAAGAGCGTCTGCTTAAAGTGAAACACTTCTAGTAAGGCAGAAGAAATCTAGTGATGTAGTGATGTTCTTTGTATGATTTTCCCCTCTGTAAATGAACACTAGAGTTTTCCACCTCACATGGATCGCAAGCATTAGGTGTCAGGTTAGTTTCAGTTCAGTTCGACACATAGGCCTTCAGGTTTTCTGTGGAACTTTTTCCCCTGGTGATCTCTAAGGTGCCTCAATCTTGGATTTATTGAATTTTAAGAAGGACTTCATTAAGTCCTGAAAAACTGAAAATGTAAAACAAGTGCAAAGTCTAAAGGGTGTTTTCAAACCTGTAGCTTGATTGCATGGTTCAATATCAGCAAGTACTGTATATTGTCACAACGTGTAAACATATTCTGCATTTACCCATTTACCCATTTTGTTCTGATCTGCACTGCAATATATAAGTGGACCAACACTTTTAAATCAACATGGTGGCAAACTGTGCAGAACATTTGCACTTTAAGCTTTATAACCATCGACTAGATTTCAGTAAACATCTCCTTGCTACAAAACACAGCATAGTCCACAATATTAACCACAAAACCCCATCATGCGTAGCAATTTGGAACACTGGATCAGATCCCATTCTCACCACAAATTAACTGCTCCAGTTGATGGTCTCAGATTGATTGTTTTGGTGCAGGCTTCAGTTCTGATTGCTGTTTTCACAATTGATCAAACTTAAGAAGTTAAGAAGAAATCACTCCAGAAGTTGAAACAAATGTTCCAAATGAACAGGGAGTGAAAATGGCCACAGTTAAAATAGTTGACAGTCAAGGAATCATCCATTATCAAAGAATCAAAAAATAATAACAGTACATGACAAGAGCTCTGAATAGAATCTGTGATTAGGTTGTTTTAGAGACTAGTAGTCATAGCAATATGAGACTATACTATAGAGAATATGGACAGAGTTCTTTCAGCTTCTCATCATCTTTTTAAGGTGTTTACATGACACTTTTAATTATCATCTTCCCTAGGCTTCAGCTTTGGATGCCCTACTAGATGATTCTGTGATGTTTGCCAAAAAGCTGAGGAGCATCGGACAACCTGTGACATTAAAAGTGGTAGAGGACCTTCCACACGGCTTTCTCAGCTTGTCACAGCTCTCTAAAGAGACGCAGGAGGCGTCAGACATCTGTGTAGCACGAATCAGGGAGGTCTTTGAGCCAGACACTTCATCTTCCACAAACAGTCAACCAACATTCAGTCAGAATAACAATTCCATGGATGAGTAAGTTGAATCAAAGTTCACAAAAAAGTCAAGTCTTATAACACCAAATACCAAAGCCGAGGACCTCACCACTGTGAACGTGTAGAAAAAAACTCATTCGAAACATTACTGACATTAGAAGTTTTTTAATTTTAAAAACCAAATAAGCTGCTGGAAGGACATGAAAATGTTTATTGTTCAGCAACATTAAAGTCAATGTGAAAGACACAAGACAGCATGGCACAAAGACCTAAAAACGCAGTAAAAAAACGCATGGCAACCTTAAAGTAAATATTAAATATAAATATGTTGATATAATATATTGATATTTTATTTTGTGTTTTCCTTTTTATGCACTGTAAGCAGTTCTGTGTAGTCTTGGGGCAAAGGGCATTAGACCCAGTCATATTGCACATGGCGTAGTTTAACATTTTTCATTTTCAAGTGCAGTACAGTGGTAGTTTTTAATATGTATTTTAATACGTCCTAACTGTATTACTATTACTTACTGTTTCTAAATTCCTGTAAAGGTACCTCTCATGTTTACATTTATACCTAATAATCTTTTGGACAAATGATAAAGGCACAAGTAAAGTTTCATATTTTGGGAGGATTGTTAACTTTTCTACTTAAAATGAAAAGACTTTATTCGAATGTGCTTTGAAATAATTACAATAAAACAAAGAGTTTTGCTATTGTAACTGATAAATGCTGTAAATATATTGTGGATGACTGTAATTGGAAAACTGTGACACCAGTCTAATGATAGAGAGGTGATAGAGATATAAGTCTTTGAGTATTTATTAAGACATTTATTTCTGAAAAACACATTTCTGAAAATTATGAGGACTTTCTGTAATAATCTGCAGCTGCGCAGAAGAGAAATATGGCCCTCATTATCATCATTGACATTATTCTAAACAGTGTTGGGGAGTAACGGAATACATGTACCGGCGTTACGTATTTAGAATACAAAATATGAGTAACTGTATTCCGTTACAGTTACCGTTTAAATAGGTGATAATTAGAATACAGTTACTTTGTTGAAATAAATGGATTACACGGCGGTCTTTTCCTGTTTCATATGTGAGGTTATCCCCTCTCTATCCCCTCTCTAATTTTGGTAATTCCACGCATTGCCGGAAACCCAAACAAAACACGCAATAAGAGGCTCTAATGTAAGCGTCCTGTTAATGTTGGTGGCGTCAGTTACACAATGGACCCGGAGCAGCACAACAGAGCCAGCAGTGCCCGGGCAGGAATGCATTTCTTACTCGAAAATTTCGTCTTTGCTCCTTTAGAGAAAATATATTGTCTATTCAGGGAGATTTCGGCTTAACAGCCAATTGGTAGAGAAAAACAAACAAGAATTTGTAGGATGTGATTGCTACATTCATGTAGTTGTAAGTAGCATGACAATATATTAAGTAATCCAAAGTATTCAGAATACGTTACTCACATTGAGTAACTTAACGGAATACGTTACAAACTACATTTTGGGGCATGTAATCTGTAGTGGAATACATTTTAAAAGTAACCTTCCCAACACTGATTCTAAATAACCACTTAATGTCATTTAAGAAATAATGTACACAGTCACTTACTGGTATGTTTTTACCATTTATTTCTTACTTCATATTCTCCTTGATATGTAGATATTTAGCGAAGAAGGAACAACTGCAAAGTGGTCAGCAAAAGGAAAGCAGACAGTAATTGATAACCTGACTGTGCATTTGTATTTATTTACAGGCACTCAATTAAACTGAAAAGTGAAAGCCAGTGCATAAAGCAGTATTTCATTCTGTCTCATTTGTGTTGCTTTATTTGCTGATGTTCCTGCTGTCCTCAGCAGTGTAGATAAGATTCATCAGCCAGGACTCTAATTTGAAAGTGCTGACTACTAATGAGAAAACATCTAAGATGCAGACTTGACTGATGACTTTCTTCTAGAAAATGTAAAAGATTAAAACTCAAACAGTCTAGACAATTTAAAGAGTATGTTTAAAATACAATTACGCAAAATTAAGCAAGTAAAATAAAGTTAAGAAATTGAAGTATTCTAAAATATAGTCACAAACATTTATATAAACGTATTTCTGTGCAACTGTGCTTGTTTCAGCGACGTTTGTTCAAAAGGTTTCGTTGTGTTATGTAATGGACATCCAAAACAGGTGTGCGACAGATATATGAAATTTTTATTTAGTTTTACTTAAAACAGAAGTTGTTTCTTATCCTGGCTGAGAAGTCTTATGGCCTGGGTAAAGGAGCACCTTTTGAGTCTCTCTGATTTAGCCACGTCTCTTAATTGCTTGATTTCTGATGGATCATTGACAAAGGTGTGCTAGCAAGTTGCATTATTATATAATTATAAAGCTGTAATTTTGTGCACACGTCAATATAAAATAATGAAAAATAGATTTAATGTCCCATGTTACTATATCTCTTTTGACATTACTCCCATGTTAACGTCTGTTTGAGAAACACGAACGCACGTTGTCTTTGCAGTATCGCGCACCAAGTAGCACCGTAAACACAGAGTCACTTGAACGCACCACAAGAGAGGTCGACCATGTTGGAAAAGAAACACAACAAAAGAGAGACGAGTTGTCTGGATCGCAGCTACGACATATAACCCCAACTAATGTTAACTAAGTGAATTACATAGAAGAATAGATCATCGCGAGGAACGGAAGGTACGTGATTTCAAGAGATTTGTGGAAATGGCTGAAATAAACAAGCGATCAAAAGGCAGATACTGGCATTAAGTAGCAATAAGAGGGGTTAGCGTTAGCATTAGCTCTAGCTCGCCATCGGTCCAGATTACTGGGTCACTGCGTTAAAAATCAGTTATTTAAAGTTAAAGATGTCTGGAGTTGTGTGCAATTCGACAACAATTAAGGGTCACCGAATTAAGCTGACAGATAAACCAACTGCTTTTAGATACGTCCATTTGCGTAACTTAGCAGTTTTGTATTTACTATATTTCGTAAACTTGATTGAAAATTGCTTTTAAATAAAATGAAGGTCTGTGTTGCGTTTTTGTATTATATAATGTGCTTGCATAACTACGTTTGTGACAAAGAATCTTAAAATTATCGTTAAAGCTAGCTTGCATGCTTAATGGCGCACTAACCCTAGTTCACATGGAGGTATCTTGGCTAATGTTGGCTAATACAGCAGTTCTCTATTAAGTTGACGTCCAATTTGAAACAAATATCTTAATATGTGCTTGAAGCATAGTTTAATTCAAAATGTTCAAGCTCGTAGTGAGAAACCTAAGTTCTGCTTTCATAGCTAACTGCTAACGGTAGTAAAGCTTCACCTTGAGGCGATATGAACGAACAGGTGAAAGTTGCGCTGGAACTTTTAGTGACGAAAACTGATCGACTTCTAGTGATGAACCGATTTAAAACTGATGTCGCTCCGGCACTGACTCGCTACCCAATACATCATTTAAATCCGCTATCGGTTAATAATGGGACGATCTATTCCGTTAAAAAGTTTTTGTCAGTTATAAAAAGTTGGCCGTAAAATTTAAACAACTGTAAATCAGTAATTTCACTTCTGTCCTTAAAATCCATGAAAATCTCTAAAAACGTCTTTTTGCAACTAGATGTGTACACTGTGATATAATCAGGCTTACAGACCTGTAGGTTGTACTTTCAGTTTCAGCTCTTTCTTCCTTTGTTGAGCCCCTCAGCAAGGTCCACCTAGAAGACTTCAGAGTTACTCTGACTTTTTTTTTTTTTTTTTACAGGTGACTTAGGTTAAAAGGAGACATAAAGCAAAGGATCCTAAAGCTTCACACTTACACACCAACGCTGATATAAAGTTTCTACTTGTAGAAGTTGGACTGGACTAGACCACGTGCAACAAGGGCAACGTGGAGCTGTGCTTTCCTTTGGACTACTGTCGCCTTGGATTTTTGTTTGGTCCACAAACATTAACAACATTTAAGAGACTAGTTCTCTGACAGATTATATAAGTAAACTGTGAAACTGGACAGTGAATTAAATAGACCATCTAAGGATTGAGTATCTTTGCACTCTGGAGGATTAAAGAAGTGGCAAATTGGAATAATCAAGACACAGTAGATACGGAAGAATTCAAAGGAAAAAGTGGTGAACTTCCTGATTAGTAGGAGGAGGAACATCTTGGCAATACTTCCTCTTTAGTTCATCTTGCCTTAGCTCCTCTGTTACAGGACTTCCTTCCCTAAACCTGCTTACGTATAATTTTCTATACTGCAGGTGGAGTCTAAATATAAATATATATGCATATGCATATTACTGTATACATGCATATATAAGAGCTTATTTCTCTTCTTTTGGAAGAGTTCTCACGTTAAATTGGTTCTTGTGACAGCAGTTGCTCTTATTTGAAGAGCTTATAGTGAACCTGTACATACTTTAATTTGTAAATACAAAAAAGTACTTTATTGATAACTTTTGACTGTGATATAACTTTGGATGTTATATATATACTTTAGAAGAGTTTTTTTTTAAATAAATTTGTAGTGGTTGTTGTTAAAAAACAAAACAAAACAAAACAAAAAAAACATTTTGAACTTTTTGTAAAACACACACAAAGAGGAGATTAGATGGCCACTGCCAAGATGGAGAACATGGGACCTGTAGTTATGGGAATGGGAAAACAAAATGGGCAACTCCGAGGTCAGCCCAAGCCGGCCACTCAGACAGGACCTGGAGGTGGAAGTGGACAGCCTGGGAAAGCTGCTCCTGGAGCCCTAAAACCTGTTGGAGGCTCCAAAGAAGGGGCTGGGATCAGGTGAGGGAAACATGTACTGTTGCATTTAACATTTAGTTTGGTTCAGTTCTTTAGATATGTGCTTGTTATAAATAGAATATTTATGTATTATGGTTTATGATGAGTGAGGGACAGCTGGAGTTCACAGAGAGTCCAGCTTATGTTGTTAAAAACAATTAAAAGCTCTGGTGGCATGTACAGACTTTGAAGTCTCATGAGCTAAGGATTGAAGCGCCTCCTGAGACTCTCTGTTTTACCATAATGTAACAGGAGCGTAACTGTACAGAAACTGTCCCTCTCCAAGCAAACAAAGCACTTTAATGGTGAACAGGAGGTCTAATTTTTTATCCAAAGAAAACATTATCTCCTCCTGATTGCTGGCTCCTGAATTAAATTGAATCATATTGAATCGCAGCAGACCTCAAATTGGTGTCCTTTGAATCAATGTTACATTGTCTTGTTTCTAGTAAACTAGTTGATAGCCTACACCATATTATGTTGACTGATTAAAAAACCCCAAAAGGCACTGAGTTACAAACTGAAATATGCGTTGTTTTCTTAAAAGAGAACATCCTTACCCTTAGCTCTGGTGAGTGGAAAATCTGAATAATGCTTTTGAATATACACTAGCATGTTTGACAGGTTCCCTTACACATACCCTGCAACTGCTGATACACTGTCCTCACACCAATCTTCTAGTCAATCCTCATCATATCTCACTGCTATCATAATGCACTGGGAGCCTAAAATCCTCTCACAGAGCTGATTTAAGAAAAGCAGGTGGATCATCAAGCTGATCTGTAGCATGATCAAATTTGCTGTAGTGTAACTGATTGCTGAGACGCCAGTCAGGTTCTTGCTGCTCTTGCTAAAAGTTTAAAGTTACTGTGTGGAAGTCATGCAAGTACATTTGGTTCTGCATTACATTAATGTATCCTTGCACAGCAGATTCTCTGTTTGTCTGCAGAGGAGACAGGTACTGGGATATCTGATTAGATTTTTCTGGTCCTGCAGATCCGGTGCGTCATTCTGCCACCCGGATCACTCTCCGTAGACCTTTAAGGTCTTGAACACAGCTGTTCCCCAAAACAAGGAGGTGATACTTTGTGTTAGGACGCTTTCCACAGCACCCGACTAAAAAGTCTTTAGGGTCACTAGGGAGAACCTTAACTTCTGCTTTTGTCTTGGGTGATTCTTGAGACACTGACTTGGGTACAGCAACATGTGATTTGTTTGTTTTTTTTTGTTTATTCTTCCCAGGTTTGGTGATGATTGGAAAAAAAGCCTTCAGCTCCCTCCGAAGGACAACAGAATCAAAACTTCAGTAAGTCTTTAAAAAAAGCTTGGGAGACATTTTTACATTTGGACTTCATTGTTATAGAACTAGGGCTTTAACCAGCTTAGAATTTTGTTAATTGAATCGAATTTGCCTCTATGTGAATATTAAATGGTTCGACTTCAACCAGTAGATCTCCAATTGAATATACAAACCTCAACAGAACAGTCACAATCCTAGCGTCTGGTGTGATGTTGTCTTGAAATGCGGCCAGATCTGTCTTGTAGAGACTGTGGAATTCACATGAGTAAAACAGTACTAAGACATAACAGTGCAGTTGATAGCGTAACGGTCAGGGTGTTCTCCCCATGATCAGAAGATCGCTGGTTTGAATCCAAGGGCGCCGGTAAAGGTATAACTGAGGTACTCGTGAGCAAGGTACAGTCCCCAAGCACTGCTCCCCAGGTGCTGCCCATGTTAGTTGCCCACTGCTCCTTCACAGATGGGTCAAATGCAGAGGTCACATTTCATTATGGTGCACTGTGCTGTTGTGTTCACAATGATGAATAATCACTCACTTTCACAGTTTTGAAAAGATTTTTGTGCTTTTTATTTATTGTGAAATTGAGTGCAATTAATAATTACTATTACAATTACTAGTACATTACAGTTACTACTGCATTGCAGAGTTGCACAATGTTTATTTTTACAGCCAGAATGATTTTGTAGATACATTTATTCTAGGAGCTGCTACCAAAAGCTTTAAAGATTGTGACCCTCCATGGCAAAACCAGTCGCTTGTCGCAAATTTTCAAAATCGAGTTATTATGTTTTCATGGAAGGGCATAAATCAACCTTTAAAACGATACCTATATCAAATTAATCGGACGACGTATGACTGAGATATCAACATTCAAAGGAGTCGGGTTTCTCCTGTCACGCCAAGTGAGAAACGGAGAAATCTGCCTTTGAAGTTGACTATCGCCGTAGCACTCACAGACGCTTGGTGCGGTCGCGGCTACGTTTGTATTTACAGTAGCCTACGCTGCATTTACAGCCACACGGATAGCCTACCTGCATTAGGTTAACTGAACTCGGGAGACGAAGATGGATTCCGGAGAAATATCTTCACGCTAGTCAACCAGTGGATTTACCTTAAATATTGGAGTAGAGCGGTCAAAACAGAAACTTTTAACATTCTGCTGGAATTGAATTCCTTACCTCAAGAAAGTCACGTTTTTAGGATGGAAAGGGTAAGTTTTTCAGCGAAATTTTTTCACAGCAGTACAGTATAGACCTTCCACTGTTTCAAAACACTAAAAACAAAAAATCCAAAATTTTACCCCACGCAACATAAACGCTCGTTTTTCTCGGAAACCTCCGTTGTGACAAGTGACTGGTTTTGCTGTGCAGAGTCACATGTGGCTTGACAACAAGAGCATTCTAATGGTGTGATAACCTTAAGCCAAAAATATGATTGTATTAATTTTATTTTTAAACAACATAAAAAAGGAAAATATAGTAAACATATATGTTAAGTTAAAATAAACAATAATCTAAGAATAAAATAATGTAGTTCTTTTGAAACTAAATAGAGTCCCTTAATGCCTTAGTCACATTCTGAAAGTCGTCGGATCACTGTGATATTCACACAATACAACCTTGAGACATTTGAGAATAGAGCTTCAACACAGTGTCACCAACTATACCATCTTTCAGCAAAACTGGTGCGTCTGGTGTAAGAAGATTTACAGGAAATGACACAACCCTCATGCAGACCAGTTGTTTCAAAATGCACGTTCATGAAAAACCAAGCGCTACGACTTGTTGAATAGAAAAAGAAACTCCCTCACCTCTTGCTGTCAGCCTCATTTGCTGCTCTCTCATTGGCTGTAGCTGACCGGCAAGTGTATGTCTATGTGATCAGAATTGGCAGCAAGTTTGGTTTTTTCGTGCCTTTGTAGTGCTCACACACAGTGATTGTTGATCACCAATCAAATGTGTGCTGTCTGATTGAGGGCTTTTGTTTGCGACTCCCAAAAAAGACTTAAAACGATGAATTTGAATTTACACTGCATATGACCTAAGGGATTCCTGCACTCTCTATCTTTGACAAGTCATAAACAGCTGGTGCTGCAGAAATGGTGACGGAAAATGTTTGTGGTTTTGAAACCATGACTTTTTCAAACCTCAGTATACCTTGAGACCGGAAAACATCCCATTGTTTAGCATCATGTTGTTAGCTGTAGTTGTGATGGAAACAATTGAAAGTTTGCAAGAATGCAGCAGAGTCTCAAGGATATGTAACCTTCCACTTGTCTTCCATTTGTTTTAGTAATACAAATTTGAAAGTGTTATTAATAAACAAGGAGTAGAAGTTAAAAGGTAAAAAATATGAAAAAAAAACAAACATTTCATTCATTCATTCATTCATTATCTGGACCGCTTAATCTTAACTGGGGTAGCGGTGGAACCGGAACCTATCCCGGGCGCACGGGGGACCAACCCTGGGTAGGTGCCAACACGCCGCAGGACACACACTCGCACAGTCACATTCACACCTTGGACTGTGGGAGGAAACCGGAGCACGCAGAGAAAACTCATGCAAACACGGGGAGAACATGCAAACTCCACACAGAAAGGCCCTATGGCCGTCCCCGAGGTACGAACCTAGGACCTTCTTGCTGTGAGGCAGCAGCGCTAGCCACCGTGCCACCGTGCCGCCCACTTTGAATTAATTGTATTATATGTTAGTGTTACATTGCACAGTCAGAGAAAGAGTGGTTCATGATGCATTTCACTGCGTGTTGTACATTTATAACTATGCACGTGACAAGTAAAGAATCTTGAATCTTACAGTTATAATTATAGTTTGAATATGAATTTTTATAATGTTTTAACACTTGACAAAAGCTTAATCAAGATGCATTGATGATTATTTTATAATCGCTGTGCAGCTCTTTGAATCGCAGTCAAATTGAATTGTAAGATGCCCAGAGATTCTGGACTCCTGCTGGACACACAGCTCTTCAGGCCATGTTATTTATTGACTAGTGTTTCCAATGTGCAAAACATGAGTGATTGTTAAACCCTAAGCGATTGTGAATCTGGAGTGCTTAAGTGCTAGATAAAGTGCTAAACTTTTTTTCCTTTTTGCTTTTTTAAGGATGTGACGGCCACCAAGGGGAATGAGTTTGAGGACTACTGTTTAAAGAGGGAGCTGCTGATGGGGATCTTTGAAATGGGCTGGGAGAAGCCCTCACCTGTTCAGGTGAAAGTGGGGTTTTATTACCCTAATTGCTTGGAATGGTACTTTTTGTGAAAAGCCAATGGAACCATTTTGTTTAGATCAGAGATTAATGATTAAATATTTTTCATTTTGATTTGTTCCAAGAGCATAAGCAGTACTTTTCCATTCTATTCCAGAGTTCCTTTAATTAATGACCGGTTACAATGCTATTAAAGAACTATATGTATATGTGTGTGTGTGTGTATATATATATGTATATACACACACACACAAACCCCCAAAAATAGAATAGTCAAAGTAAACGTTATTGTCATCTCTGCTATATACTGTACAGATATACAGAGAGACGAGACGACGTGGCTTCAGTTTTCACAGTGCAACAAGAAACAGGGAACAAAGAACAAATAGGGCACATATAATAAACAATATATTAATAGATTACAAAGTATACACTTTAAACTAGAAGTAGAAGTAGAAAGAGAGAAAATTTGGATGCAGTATTAACCTACAGAAGTGGAAATTGACTTTTACACTGAAGGTGCATCAGGTTAGTAACAGTTTCAATGTAAAAATTCTATATCCAGTCTGTTAATAAAAACAGTATCTCTTAAAAAGTCTGACTAACATTTAAGTTGGATCACGTTTGGGCAGATATTGTGGAGAACCAGAGTCTGTGCAATACTTTCATTCATTTGTGCAGATACAGTTAGGGAGAAGGTGACCAGTGATATGTTCATTCAATGTTCAGTAGTTGTGCAATATGTTGCAGCAGTGCAAAAATTGTGCAAATATTATAGAAAAGTTGTAGCAGCAGTCATGAGAGGAGGATTACTATTTCGCTCGTCTGGCATTAAATGTATGCCAGATCAGCAGCAGTTTGGAGTGACAATACTGTACAGTATTAAACATAAACATTATTCTTAAACATCTTTCCGGAGACAGTTTCAGTGCAACATGATTGTCCGTATAGCAGCGTGTGCATCACAGCGACGGTGATGTGTAAAATGCAGAGGTGCAACAGAGTCACTTCACAGTCGGGGGGTGGGTGTGTGTGTGTGTGTGTGTGTGTTTGTGTGTGTGTGGGTTAGGGTGAGGACAGGAAGTGTATATAGGCTTCAGAAAGCTGACACAATTGTTCAAATAAGGCAGTTTTTCTAGATGCGAAGCTTCGTTTAATTCTTTTCACTCGCCAGAGCATGCTCTGCTTGTTTCACACAGACGCTTATTAGTGATGCGCATTGTTTTCAGTGGCGCGATCAAGGCAAGACCTGATTCTTCTGTATGTGAAAGTATATGTGAGATATTCCATGCACGAAAGCAAAAGTAAATGCGTAAAAACGCATAAATGACATTTTCCGCGATGTAAGCAAGCATATGTGTGAGCGCTCCCAGCTGCATTACGTCATTATTCGCTAAAAGCAACTCATTTTAAACACCAAAATCAGTCCAAATTGCCACATAATGGCCCAAGACTTCAGTATTTCATCATTTTCAATTAATCTGATTTTTTTTTAAGTGTTAGGGAGTAATCAATAGGAAAAAACAGAAATATATATTTAAAATAATTTAATAATTTTATTCTGTATTCTGATGGATACCTAATGGATAAAGAAATTTCTGTCTGGCACTAACCTTATTTATCTTCATGTAACTGAGCCATAGAGTGTCTTTGCATAAAAAACCCCTGCAAGCCAATAAAACAGACAATGTTCTTTGCTCTAATGGTTATATCTACAGTTTCAGCACTTTTATAGTACATAAAGCAAAAAAAACTAAACATTTCTACAGGGGCAGGCCCAAAAATGCTTATTTCAAGACTATGTCAGCATTTACACATCAAACTATGACAAATCTGAGTAGTGCAGGACGTCCTGAACACAACAACATAAAGCATACAGTTTATGGAGAACTTCTACACACACACACTAGAATAAGCCTAACAAGAGATTAAAGGTTTGTTCATTTGCCATTTTTGTTCTTTGAACTGTTTCTGATATCTGGGAACTGATAATGATAGTGAGTCTTTTGGGCTTAATCTATAACTAATGTATAATGTATAATCCTATAATTAATTAACTGTATTCGATTTATTTTTTCTTTTTGACCCTGGCGCACACTGAGTCATTCCACTTTAATGCGTACAGTGCTTTTGATAAACTTATGTTTTTTTGCTTTTAGGAGGAGAGTATCCCCATCGCTCTCTCTGGCCGTGACATCTTGGCTCGTGCCAAAAACGGGACAGGAAAGAGCGGGGCTTACTTAATTCCCATGCTGGAGAGGATAGACCTGAAAAAGGACTACATACAAGGTAAAGTCTTTCTTGGTGTCTTTGTTTGGTAGGTTTAAATATCAGTAATTCATATTAAAGTGATTTGATAACACAGAATCCTTGTGAAAATAAATTAGTAAGTCTTCATATGTCAGAACATCAGTTGTGTAACAGAAAAACTGCAGTTCTTTGAAGCAGGCTACACTGCAGTGTAATATTTTCTTGTCCAAAATATTCCATTCATGTGGAACAGTGCAGTATTTTGCATGAAAGAAGCTTTTCATGTCCAAAATATTGCATTTACTGCAGTAATACTGTAGAAAACCTGTAGTTTTGATGCTGCAGTACAATGCAGGATTTTTTGTAAATCAGTTTCTCATTTGATGCACTTTTCACTTTATGAAGTTTCTCATTTGATGCTCATGTAAATCCTTCAGTGTATACCTTATTACGGTCGGCTTATTTGTGGTCGACTTCGTTTTCCTGGTACGCTTTAAGGTACACGTGGACTAAGTCTGACTTCCCAGTAATTAGGAAATGGAAGTCGGTGTGAAAGTGAAAGTGACAGTGAAAGTG
Source organism: Distichodus sexfasciatus (assembly GCA_032718565.1). NCBI lineage: Eukaryota > Metazoa > Chordata > Actinopteri > Characiformes > Distichodontidae > Distichodus > Distichodus sexfasciatus. Next base: position 4,181,723 of record JAVGVS010000023.1, on the reverse strand, counting down.
AGTGATTATTTATCATTGTGAACACAGCACAGCACACAGTGCACCACAACGAAATGTGACCTCTGCGTTTAACCCATCTGTGAAGGAGCAGCAATAAGAGCATTTGCCACAAATTAAGAATGAAATGAAGTTTTAAAAAATTGTCAGATATTTTTAGAGGAATAGATTAATTAATAGATAATAAATGACTATCTAAAAATAATTATTTAGTGAAAGCATACAGATCATTGGTTTGAGTACACGCTTGTGTTCTAGTCAGGGTTAACATTAGCCACTTTGACCTGCTTATGAATTCCCCTGAGCATCGCTTGAAGAGCATGATAGTTTACAGAAGGGTTTGAAATGGTTGAGTTTTTCCTTTAAGAGCTGAAACCATGTTTCCCCTGCCTTCTTTGTGGAGAAGTTTGGTCTGACTCTGTTGTGTCTCTCCATAGCCGTAGTGATGGTGCCCACTCGGGAGCTCGCTCTGCAGGTCAGCCAGATCACCATCCAGATCAGTAAGCATCTGGGTGGGGTGAAAGTGATGGCAACCACGGGCGGAACCAACCTGCGGGACGACATTATGCGCCTGGACGAGACCGGTAATAAATTCTAATCCTGGCCACTGAACATTACTGTGGATAAATAATGTGTTTTACAGTTCAGTTAATCGTTTTTCATTTTTGTTACATGGATGTCACAATGTCTGTCTTAAGGCCTGATTATCATTAAGCTGAAAAATCATATGGGAATGATCAGTGAATAGAGGTGGATAGAGCGTCAATTATGTCTCAATTCCTGTGAATGACGATTTTTCCGTTATTTTCTTGTTTCCTCACAGTTCATGTCATCATAGCCACACCAGGCAGGATTCTAGACTTGATGAAGAAGGGAGTAGCCAAAATGGACAAAGTTCAAATGATGATTATGGATGAGGTGAGTCCCAGCAGATTTGGATGATGATGATTTAGATCAGACTGACTTGTGAATGTAAGCTTGAATGAAAGCCACATCCTTGATTTTAAAAGAAATCATGGCAACTGCATCACTAGTCTGGCAGTTAGTAGCGTAATGATTAGGGAGTATGATCAGAGGTCTGCCGGTTCAAGTCCTGGACCAGTAAGGGTACCACTGAGGTACTCATGAGCAAGGTACCGTCCCAAAACACTGCCCCTCTGCAGCCCACTGCCCCTTCATGAATGGGTCAAACGCGGAGGTCACATTACGTTGTGGTGCACTCTGTGCTGTGGTATATTCACCATCACGAATAATCACTCGCTTAAATTGACTTTAATTTGGACTGAACTAAAGAGGTTCCGTCTGAAAGTTTCCCGAGCATCCAAGGCTTCGAAAGTATCAGTAAATGGAAAGGAATTTTGTTCACTGTGCAAAGGTTTGATTACCTCAACAGCAGCTCTATACACAAGCTCCTGACGAGAAAACACACAGGTGCTATCCTGGAGGATGGACCTTCCAAATAATTCCTCCCAAATGACCATTAGTGTGAGATTTTTTAAATATTGTTTGGCCTAGTAGCTGCTAAATAAACTCATTATTAAACCCATAGAGTTGTTTACCTGCAATCTTACATTTCCGTTGAATAAAAGTTAATAGCTTAATCACTGCCAGTGGCCCTACGCCAGAGTTCAGTGAAGAAAGACTGAAGTTTTGAAAAATTTGAGCTAATTTGAACTCATTTTGGCCTATAACTCATTTTGGACTCCTTTCTGGGAGAGAACTACATTTTTGACATGATAGCGTTTCACACAATAACGTGACAAATGCTTGCCTCGGAATAAACACTGAAAACATCAAGTAAACGGCTGTATTGTGAGTAGAACGCTGGTTGTTTTTGTTATCTATCAGCTAAAATATAACTTTTGCCTGTAATAAAGGGGAAGTTCTGACTGAACTGGAACGCTTTAGTGAATGTTGGACTTCTCTGTGAGAAAGGCGCACGCTAACAAACACAGCGAGGAACACAGAGATCGCGTGATTTGCTTTTTTTGGTTGTGGTGTGTTGTGTTGCTTATTCTGCTCATTGTCATTTCAATAGGTAGGAATTAGCGCAAATGTTGAACAATAAACCAGCTTTACTGCAGTAACACTTCCGGTGCATAATGAATTGTGTATGCCCGCATACGCAAACATAGAAAAACCTACAATTTATAGATCGGCTCCGGAGGTCGGCTCAGTACCCCCGCATCCCTAAAAATAGTAGAGGTTTTACCAGCATCCTAAATCCCTTTGTGTCTTTGACGGATTAACTTTTTTCTCATCTGCAGGCTGATAAGTTGCTGTCGCAGGACTTTGTGGTGCTCATCGAGGACATCATCAGCTTCCTGCCCAAGAACAGGCAGATTCTGCTCTACTCTGCCACCTTCCCCATCACCGTGCAGAAATTCATGGTATATAAAGAAACATAGATAATGGTTAATGTTCAGACATGTAAATATTTACTTCCAAACTGTTGCTCAGTGTTTTCATGCATCTCTTAGGCAAAGCACCTGCAGAAACCCTATGAGATTAATCTGATGGAGGAACTTACCCTAAAAGGCATAACTCAGTACTACGCCTATGTTGCCGAGAGGCAGAAAGTGCACTGCCTCAACACACTCTTCTCCAGGGTAAACACACTCTCACACACTCGTAAACTAGGTTGTACTGTATCTTTGTTAAAAAAAAATTAACTAGTGACAAAATTACATTGCAGTTTTTTTACTTCCTTTATATATTTTAATTAAATTGCTTGAATAGCTCTATATGGAAAGAGTTAATCATTCTAGAATGCTTGATTTTTGTAGAGGAGTTCGTCGGCATAGGAAATGATTTTAGTTCTTTAGTTCATTCTTTCTTAAACTTTATCCAAGAATCCTTACATCAGAATTTTTTTTTTTTATGACGGTGATTATCATAGATCAGACGTGGATTAATCTTTTTCCTTTTGTATCAAGCAGTATCTGTCTTCCTTCACATTGATCAATGACATGTTGTGCAGCAGTGTATTGTAACATAGGCTAAAGGATTCTTATAACTTTGTGTAACTGGAACCGAAAGCTGCATGTATGAGTTTGATCTTTATCTCTCTACAGCTGCAGATCAATCAGTCCATCATCTTCTGCAATTCTACTCAAAGAGTTGAGCTCCTGGCCAAGAAAATTACCCAGCTGGGCTACTCTTGTTTCTACATTCATGCCAAAATGATGCAGGTATGTTCAAGATGGCAGTTAATCCTCCTTTTTTGGGTAAGGTGGCATAGATGTTCTGCTTGCTCTGATTTTGTCTGAATCCCATTTCACCCCTTGGCCGTACCCCTCTGTTTTGTGCGTTCACGTTTAGGGGTAGGGTGTCCCATTTCCCATTTAGACCGAGGGGTAGGGGGAAGGGGAAGGGCTAACTACCCTTTTAATCAGAGATTGTACAGAGGCTCACTCCAAATGGAGGGGTAGGAGAATTTCCCAGAATGCCCAGCGAAATGCCATCAGCAACACGACTGCGAGAACTAAAAGAGACATAATTTCTCCGTTAACAAAGTTCAAATGAAAACAGCCAGTGTATTGTCTAGTTTGTCTTCGTTTCAGCCTTATGGTTGTGTTCTCCGTAAATGCCACAGAATAAAATCGCAAGTGTGTTAATCAGTGGAGACTGCCTGGGGTGCTGATGTAGTTCCTCAATTCACCACCAAGTGGATGCTGCAGAGGCTACGTTATTTGTCCTTATTGAATTTCCATTCAGTAAATCTACTCTGTGTGATCTGATAACCTCTTTAATGTAAAGAATTATGTCTGAAGTGAGATGTTATGCAGAAAATTTCCCAGTAGTTCTAGGGATGCACTGATCCAACTTTTTCAGCTCCGATTCCAATGCTGATACTTGGGCTTTGGGTATCAGCTTATCCCGAGTACCGATCCAATACCAGCTTTTAACCTTTATGGCATTAAGAGAATTTGGGCTGTTTTTGTATACCTTTGTTTTTAGGCTTATTCTAGTGTTTGTGTAGAAGTTAGCCAGACATGCCATATGTTGCACTCAGATTTTGATGTGTAAATGCTCATAGTTTGATGTATAAATACTGACACAGTCTTGAAATCAGTTCATTTTTGATGAAAACTGACTTGCGTCTGTAGATTTTTTTCTTTTTTAGCTTTATGTAGTATAAAAGCTACTAGAAATAGTAAGAACAGTGTCTGTTTTATTGACTTACCAAGGTTTTATTGTGTAGAGATATTCAATGGCTTAGTACTATGAAGAAACATAAGGTTAGTGCCAAGCGGAAACACTTCTTTATCCATTTGAAATCCATCTGGATATATAATAAAATAATTTGATTACAAATAATGGATTTTTCTGTATTTATTTTTACTCTCTAACGTTTACTCTATAACATTTCTCTGATTTATAGAAAATGAAGAAATATTCATTTAAATCCAGCTATTTGAGTCGTTATTGGGCCAATATCCGATCCACGTATCGGCTCAATGCATACCTATGTAGTCCACTATTTTACGTTAGCTCATTGGGTAACACTACTAATGGTATGCAGGCCACGTTAGTTGGCGGGCACCGGAATACTTCTGTTTTGTCTCGTTTGAAATAGTTAAGTGCTTAGCGATGACATAGTAAGATTGCATAACATGTGACATACAGTACATGTTTATGGCTGGATTTTCAAATTTGTTTAAATAAATGAATAGTTACTTGTATGGTTTTGTAATTTTAAAGTTTTAAAAATGTGAAGGAACTCTGTGTCAAGCTTGAAATTGTCTTCCACATAAAAACATGATCCCAGTCCTTTCCACACAATGACACATGCAGCTTATTAATGAAACACTGCTTTTAGGTCCGGATTATCGGGCCGACACTCAAGGCCCCAATACCTTTCTTAGTATTGGGTCCGAGAAAGTTGGGTTGGTACATCCCTAGCCATAACTCTCGTATTCTGCCAGATTTCTGTGCATTGGTCTGTCAGGGTTATGAGGCTTTTGTCTGAAAACCGTTTTTTGTCACTCCCAACGTTGACAGGAATACCGTAACCGTGTGTTCCACGACTTCAGAAATGGACTGTGCAGGAATCTGGTCTGTACAGGTATGTCGGTTTGTTTCCACTTCCAGTTATTAGCCTCTCTCTTAAATTCCTTTCTTATTGTAACTGAGAAAAGTGTCTATTGAATTTTTTTTGTAATAGAGCTGTGTCTTGTTCATTTGTTTTTGTTACAGATTTGTTCACCAGAGGCATTGACATCCAGGCAGTAAACGTGGTCATTAACTTTGACTTTCCCAAGAATGCAGAGACATATCTGCATCGTATCGGGCGCTCAGGTGAAATACAAATCTGTTACATTAAATTTACGCCATTTGTCAGACGCTCTCTTGCAAAATGACTTCTCCTTGAAGCAGCTCTTGGTTAAGGACCTTGCTCAGTAGGATAGAGCTGGATTTAAACCTTCAACCTCTTGGTTAGCAGACTACTGGTTTCTACTACTAGGCTGCCACCACTCCAGTAAACCCATAGCTGTCTCAATAATTGTTAGTCTGATCTAAATAATTGACACCTGCATGGCTAAATTCATGGGAAATTATTACCATCTAACATTTCTCGCAATCTGCTGCTTTTTAGAACCCACCAGGACTTGTTAGTCTGAGTTTGAACTTAAGAAACCAATGTAACCTCTCTAATCATGAGCACGGTTGTAGATTTCCGTAAACTGCAACTTTCAAGCTATTTTAGTTTAACCTCTTAACAAGAGCTGGACAGGCGGTCTAGTAGTTGCTTTTACACAGCAAACAAAAAAAAATTGCAAGTATTAACTGTTGTTACTTCATTAATGAATTTCATTTTTAATTATAGTAATTAATTCAAATTATAATCTTTGTAGCAGCTGGTAGTGTAACTTTTAGGAAGTTGGCCCCGTGATCCAAAGGATCCAGGTTTAAGTCCACTGGTAAAGATATTCTTGAGCAGGGTACCATCCCCAAGCACTGCTGAACACTGCCAAGAAAAAATGACCACTGCTCCTAGACAGATGGGTGACATTTTGTTGTGGTTAGGGCTAAAACGGTTATTTTTCTAGGAGGATTCGAAAGAACTCATTGTTTGTCACGTATTTATATGTGAAACATTTGTTGTATCATGGCAAATGAAAATGATGTCTTAAGTGTAAGATAGATACAGTATTAGTTGGTTCATTATTTTTATTGAAATGGTTATAATAATCTTAAGAATATTCAGCTTAAGATTTTATTCACGTCAGTGTGTGCTGTAATGGAAATTCAATTATTCTTTCTTGGCTAGTTAAGGAGGTTTTGGTTATAAAATAAAGTGTGCTGTGAGTTAAAAACATCTTCTGTCCTTTATCATCTCCGCTCTTCTTTTTTCTTCAGGGAGATTTGGCCATCTGGGCCTGGCCATTAACCTGATCACGGCAGATGATCGCTTTAATCTGAAGACCATCGAGGACCAGCTGGTGACTGATATCAAGCCCATTCCTGGCAGCATTGATAAAAGCCTCTACGTGGCAGAGTTCCACTCGGCTGTTGCCAATGCAGAGGCTGAGGAGAAGGAAGAAGGGAAGCCTCAGGATCCCTAAGTTACCACAGAGATAGTACAGGTCAGTACTGGACAAAAGCTTCCTTTTTCTGCCTTTTTTTTTTTTTTTAGGAAACTCCACAACTTACTAACTGTATGCTCTCTTCTCTTCAGGACAATGAGAAACAACCCTGGCTTTGCACAAACATCTATTGCACACACCAGCATTTTTCTTTTCTTTTTTTTTTGGAGGGGGAGTAGGCAGGGGGCTGGAGGGGATTAGATGCTCACAGACTTTTTATATTGTAAATTTGCTTCAAGATTTGCATTGCCACATCAGCCAGCATTCATGCTTTGCACCAGAACCTGGGAACGGCTTGGTTCGAAACCTGTGCATTCCAGAGTCCATATGAGACTTGCAATAATAAAAAGACATGATTAGAGGAGAGAACTAAGAATTCGAATCATGTCTGGGCAACAAGACTTACTGCGTTGCAAATGCAAATTTTTTCTAGTGCTTTTTGGAATTTCAGAAGTTAATTTGGCATCAAGTGCTAGCAGACACTAGCACTACTTTGGCCATAAACTAACACTTATGTTCGTTCTTAAGTGCCACTATAGCACGCTAAATCTTATCACCCAGGTCTGATTTGGATGAGGGATAGATTTGCAAACACCTCTGTCTTTAAAAACACAAACGAGCTCACTTCATAAATTAAGTCACAGACCTCAGAATTCTTAAAACAGCCGACTAAGAAAAGATAGTCAGGCTCTTTCAAAATTGCTTAACTTTTCTAACTTCTAACTTTGTTTTTCTTCAAGCTACGATAGATACCCACTTTTACTGACTCCAGCCTGCTCGTGTTTTTCCCTCAATCAAGTGCCTTACCCTGACTCCAAAGTTGCAGGCTCATGAAAGTTTCGACAAGTCTGCAGAGCTTTCAACTTACAATTTTTTATTTTGTATTGGTGCTACTCTGTGGTTTAAAGGTGTTTTAAGGGCTTGCTCACAACAGAATTTGTTAACTTGGTTGTTGGATCGGCTAACAGCAAGCTACAGAATAACGTAAAGAAGTAGAAACTTCATGAAACACCTTGAAGCATTTACTCTAAAGAATTCACACGTCTTTTCAAAAGTAACAACACTTTTTGGACATATTGCAGTAAATTTACGGCAGCTGAATACCTTTTTATGTCCCTGGTGAACTGTTATCATGAAGTGACACTTTTATAATAAAAAAAAATTAAAGATGACCTTTGTGACCTAAGCAGTAGTCCTAAAATCAAGAAGTCTTCAGATGTCATAGGGCAGATTAGTTTTTGAAATATAGAGTCAGAAACTACAGTTGAGTCTTTAAAAAAGAGGGGTGTCTGGACAATTTAAGTACAGACTGGTTTTTAAAATACCTCTATGTTTTTTGGCAGAAGTGTTTGCAGGTCATTTCTAGTGTTTCCATAGGACAAAAGTGTGTTGTTACTCTCCTTGTGAAGTTCTGTGTGCAAAGCATATGAACATTTCGATTTGGTTCTGGGTTTTTTTCCCCCCTCTCGTCAGTTAAATTAGTTTCCATGTTCTGTCGTTTTTTGTGAAAGTTGAACTCATCTCTTGGTCTTCTGTTAATTAGTTATAGAAATTGGGAATGTTGGAAAAACTGGATGGATGCAAAAAATGCCACACCTGTGTTTTTCTTTTAAAAAATATTTTTTCTTACTTTTTTGTCAAGTCTTTACAAATTTCAAACTGCTTTTTGGATCAAATGATTTTTTTTTGTTTTGGAGCAAAACTGTAGCATTCTTCTAATTTTGGCAGCTGTCTTTTTCCCCCCCAAAAAAAGATTCTTACTGCAGAGAAAACAAACCATTTTATTTTGGCTGTGTAAAAAAATTTTTTGTCATGAATGGACCAAGAAGATTCTTATAGAGCCACGGTGGGCTGCTGTAGCTTCAAATTTAAAGCTGAAACCTCAATAAGCAGGAAAGTGTTTATTGTTTGCAAAGTACTGGCTATGCATCATCTTTTTTCTTTCTTTGTTTCCTGATATTAAAGTAATAATGGGGAAAATACCAATAAGGTCTGCTGTTACATATTTGAAGCTGTCTGCTTTTTGTTTTTCTTTACAGCAGAATTAGTCTCGTAATGATGCTCATGAATAGTTTTTTTTTTTACTTACTGCAGCTTAGTTGGCATTTTGAGGTGTTTGGATTTTAAGGGGGTGGATTTTTCTTCTAGTGAATGCGTATTTGTATGAATGTAAACCTAGTGTACAGTTTACAGCGGGGAGAGAAAGGTGGTGAGCGTAAGGCATCGAGATCGTTCAGTTCTCATTCAAGTGGATGGTAAGACTGACTTTCAGGGCTCAATCTTAAGCATAACCAAAAAGTGTGTGTAAGAATGAGAGAGAGAAAGATACAGTGACCAATAGAGACAAATGCAACTCCAAATAAAAACGCCCTGCAAAGCAACAACAAAGTTAAGAACTCGCCTGCAAACAATGCAATTACGAAGAAGCTACACAAATTCAGAAAACGCTTTCTTCAAAATGACAAACGCGCTGCACATTCATACAAACTCTGCAAATACGAAAGCAAACATTTCAGTTTTTTTTTAAACAATAGAGCTGAAGAAGGCGGGTTCAAATGAGAAAAAATCTCAGAAATTCCAAGATTAAAGTCGTACATTTACGAGAAGAAAATTTGGACGTTCATGGAGAATATCTAACTTTTTTTCACGCAAAATTGTGAGGTGTTTTTTTTTTCTGAGAAATGTGCCACTTTAATCACAGAAAACATCCGACTTTGTATGACCTTCTATAATCTACAATGGCTGTCGTAGATTTATAGTTATATGTGTGTTATTTATGTTCTGGAATGGCATGTGGTCGCCTGAAAAAAGTCTTCTGTAAACACTTGGGTGTGTTCAGTGTTTGCGGCGCGTTTGTAAAATATGATAGTATGTTTTCTGAATTTCTGTGGCGTCTTCGTAATTGTGGTGCGTTATCAACTTGATTAATGTTTTGTTGCTTTGGAGCAGATTTTTAAATTTGAATTGCATTGGACTCTCTCGACCACCGGCATCTTACGGACATAAAATGCCGTAATTATAAACTTTGTGTGTGTGTCTGTGTGTGTTCGATTGTGTAACATTTGTGTATGTGTGTGTGTGAGACAGAGTGAGAGAGCATGTTGCTTGTGTGTGATGGTGGGCCCCCCCCCGCCACCATCACACACAAGCAACATGCTCTCTTACTCTGTCTCACAGAGAAAAGTGTGTGTGTCATAAAGAAACATTCTGTGTGTGTGTGTGTCTTGTGAAAGAAAGAGAGTAAGAAACCCAGTGTGAGAGAGACCTTAAGTCCAGAAGTCAGTACATCTTTTTTGTCTCCGTAATTAATGTGTGAGACTTTTCTTAAGGAATAAATGTAAGCCTGAGCCAGTGTTCTTGCATCTTGTTTTTTTTTTGTTGTTGTTCATTGAATGTTTTGGAAGTTGAATTCGTTTAAGCTGTTACTCCTTTCTTAGATTTTTGGGCACTGTGTACAAGAGTTCAGTACCTTTAAGTAACATCCACAGTTGTCTGTTTAACAGTTGGGTGAGTTTGCAGGTTTAAAATAATCTCCGTTTGGAAAGGTTGTTAAATTGACTTCTGAAAAGTCATTTTTACAAATTATGCAGTTTTTAAAGCATTTTTTTCATATGATGCTTGTCTCTATTATTATGGGCAGGGTCTGGAGAATATCTGACAATTACAACATTGGGCCAACAAAATGTGTGTTTGGGGGAGATCAGCATTATATATTTTTTTGTCCTGTGTTTGTACGCTGAACTGTATGCACCTCAGTGGCTGTCTCAAAATCTGTTCTTTGTACTTTACCTTTTTTCCTCCCTCCTTGATGGTCTTTTTGAACTGAGAGTCTGAGAGGTGTATTTTTTTTTTTTTTTTTTTCGGGTGACAATAGAACAAGGATCACCCAGATAATGACGTATTGGATCCATGATTTTCTGGATTTCAGTCCTAATTTCTAGGATTTTAATTTGTATAATCTAGACAAACAACACTGGTGGAATCTGGCCTATACTTAAAGATAACATGTTCATTATTATTCTAATTTCAAATTGTTTGGGAATTAAACAGTTTGAAGCATGAAATCATCAGTGTCAATTTTTCCAAAAAAAAAGGTTTAAATGTGAAAACTGGCTAAAAAACAGAAGACCATCTTGAAACGTTTTTTGAGCTAAACATATGAATATAATATGACAAATTTGTTTTTGTTAATCTGATCTTGACTGTTGTCGCACACCCCTTGCTAAAGTAAGATGTTAACAAGGTTGCTCACGTTCTCATTTGGCTGTTTTTTTTTTTTAATGAAATAAAGAAATACAACTTTTACTTGCATGTGCTTCTTTGTTTTCTTCATTTTACTGACATGATGGCAGTAAAAATGTCAGTATTATCAAAGTCAAAGTAAACTTTGTCATCTTAGCTATGTACAAGTATAATGAGAAATGAGACAGGCTCCAGTTTCTACAGAATATCAAGAAGGCACGTAGAATATACATATATAAATAAACTATAAATATAAAGTCCAAGCTAGAAGTAGACATGAAAGTACGCAATTGGGTTAGATGAGGTATTCATAATATGTGCAAATAATGTTCAAAAACCACAATTATTTTGTGCAATTGAATATGAATATACAGAAATTCTACTAAATAAGCAGTATTTGTAAGACAATCTATGAAGACAGGTTTTAAAAGATAAAGTTTGCGATATATATATATGTATATATATATATATATATATATATGTATATATATGTATAGTGGACATATTGCTTAATTTTATATATATATGTATATGTATATGTATATATATAAAATTAAGCAATATGTCCACCTTCAACTTTAAGAAACACAATTTTCTTACAAATATTTCACAAAATTCACAATACAACTTACTGGAAACATGGGTTCTACATACCAAAGTAAAACTAATTTTAATATTAGTTCCCAGCAACAGAGAAAAGCAGCCAACTGTATCTGGCTATTTCATCTAATAATACTTAATATTTTGCTGTAGGCTGCTAAAAAATGTTTACTGAATAAGCACAAGTACTGACTACAGCCTACCCACTCATTACAGAATTAATACAAATTCTAATCCTAAATATCAGTGCAAAACATTGTATATACTATACACTATAAACATACTCAAATCGTTATGTTTACAAGCAAAACAATATGTCTGCAATGCAGGGAGCAGAATTACTAATGCAGTGCAACCAGAGGAGAATAAATGTCTCTCATTTTGCTGGGCTCATCTGACGTTAAGCTGGATAAAATAACACCGGCTTACTACGGTAAAGTTTAGCAAGAAGGTGTCAGTATGAATGGAATTTGCAGCAATCTTTTCAGCTCTCGATTTTTCGCACAAGTCTTTAAGTAATGCCAGCTGATATTACCAAAGCATGACCTTTACAATGGGAGGATCAAGTAAATTCCTAGTAATATGTCAAAGAAAAAAAACAACAACTTTGTCATCTCTGCCATATACGGCACAAGTGCACAGAGAGACGAGTCGAGACAACGTGGGTCCAGTTCGAACATGAACAGCAGGGCTGCCAGCTCTCACGCAATGAGCGGCATAGGCAGTATAGGCAAATGCTAAGGGCGCCATCCATCCAGGGGGCGCCACAAACGGAGGAAGAAAAAAAGTGTAACATTCCACTATTCTTAAAACTAGTTAGTATTCATGTGTCTTAATATGAACAGAACAAGCCCACATGAATTTACCTGCTTAGCAAAACCTATTTAGTAGTAGTAGTAATAATAATAATGATATGTAACTTTCCTATGAGGCCACCATATTCATTGATATTATTTCATTTCATTTTATTCTTGAAATCATGTGTTTATTATTGGACTGGTGTCACATACTCCTGTCTTCAGATGGGCTGCTGAGGTTTCTCAGTTCCACCCCTGCAAATCCTCCTGTCGCCTCCACCTCAGCAGGTCTTTGTAAGATCACCTTTTTGTTAACATTTTTATTTAAATCCTTGTCATTTTTTTGTGCCTACTGGTTTCTTTAATGTCTTATTTTGTGCAGTGCCTTATTTAAAATTTAAGTTATGTCACTTTTTATTTTGGGAATATTTAAATCTAATACTTTATGTACGCTATTTATATTGTATTTCATATATTCAGCTCATATTTTTTGTATCTCTTTCGAAGTATTTTGAATGTGCTATTGGTTTATTTAAATAAAAGAATGTCTAAGACAAAGCTATTCAGTTTCTAGTGAGTACATGTACACTAGCAGTGGAATTTACTGCGATACAAGGGGGCGCCACCTAAAATCTTGCCTAGGGCTCCAAATTTGTTAGGGCCGGGCCTGAGCGTGAGACACACGCATCTGACTGTCTTCACACACCTAAAATCAGTTTTATCTATCTCAGCTAGGCTGCCCATTGCGTCGGGTCAAACACCACTTGCGATGGATCAATTATGCCTTACGCACGGCTGTACAGGCAGAGAGGTATTCCCTCCTGCGCACACTCCTCTAGGGTAGGACGCACCTAATGATGCTGCACTCGTCGGCAGCTTTTCCATTTGTGACATCTATCGATCACGTGCTCCCGGACGAGCTGAACACGGGTTAAGAGCAACCGTTGGTGCGTGATTGACTTCTTGCAATGTCCAATTGCAGCTCACGGATGCGAAAGTAGGCGTTCAAACGGCTTACGAGGCTCCCGTTTATTTCCGGGTGAGCAGTTGCCCTCTATTGAGTACAACGTGAGTAGTTGGCGATTTATTTTATTTCATTCAAGCAGGTTGGTCTGATTTATTAACGTGTTTAGCGACGTCAGTGTCATATGATATCTTTATATGTTAATTATGCGGCGTCGCTGTAGCCGTAGTGTTGCACGTTCACGCGCCGCGTGTCAGTTCAATGGCACACGCGCAGCTACGTGTGTTAAGCAGCCTAGCTGACTGTAGCAGGAGCAGGTTGAGGTCTAGGACTAGCTCAGTGCTTATTGAATTGACTTCCAGACAGAGCAGCGCGACATTTGGGAAAATTACATATAAATGTCATTAGCTGTTGACTATTGGTTTCATTTGCTCTATTTAGGAAGACAAAAATAAATGAATCGACTGATTTCGAAGGGCAATGTATCTACATATTACTGCTACTACTACTACTGCTACTACTACTACTACTACTGCTACTAATACTGCTACTGCTACTAATACTACTACTAATACTACTACTGCTACTAATACTACTACTGCTACTAATACTACTACTGCTACTACTACTGCTACTAATACTACTACTGCTACTAATACTACTACTACTACTGCTACTAATACTACTACTGCTACTAATACTGCTACTAATACTACTACTAATACTACTACTACTACTGCTACTACTACTACTACTGCTACTAATACTACTACTGCTACTAATACTGCTACTGCTACTAATACTACTACTGCTACTACTACTAATACTACTACTGCTACTACTACTGCTACTACTACTGCTACTAATACTACTACTGCTACTAATACTACTACTGCTACTACTAATACTACTACTGCTACTACTAATACTACTACTGCTACTAATACTACTACTACTACTGCTACTAATACTGCTACTAATACTGCTACTGCTACTAATACTGCTACTAATACTGCTACTACTGCTACTAATACTACTACTGCTACTAATACTAATACTACTACTGCTACTAATACTACTACTGCTACTAATACTACTACTGCTACTAATACTACTACTAGTAATGATCATTTTAAAGACTGAAAAAACATACAAGAATCATGGAATTTCAATATAATGATAATGATTAAAGTTTCAGTATAAAGAAATGGTTCTGACTAATATTATTGCAAGGACTACATTACTCATTATTATAGAATTACAATATGTTCCGTTAAATAATGATAAAAGTTGTAATGCAGTGTAATTATTAAGACTATTCTTATGAGAATCATAGAAATTAAATACATTTGCTAAGTGTCAATACAGTGAAATTATGTAATGAAAACAAGTATTATTACAATTATTTTCTGTTTAATACCAATAATGATTAAGGTTGTGATGTATTGATTAATACAAGAGTAACAGAGTTTCAGTATGTTGTTGATGTAATTTTTATTCAATGTAATTACATTTAATTTAAAATAGAAAGAAATGTTTCTCATGTACAGTGCTATCTTTGTAACAAGAATTATTCAATTTCAACATTTTCTGTTTAATGATAGTAATGATTAAAATGTCATATTTATGACTAGTATTCAAACTAGAGTCATCAAATTATTAGAGTAGTGAAAATTCAATATTTTTTATTCATATTAATGATAATTCAAATGGCCATAATAGTACAGTTATTACTTCTAATAATATAATTATCAGGCAGTTTCAGAATAGTCAGTAATTAGTAATAGCAAAAACATATTAATAATGCAAATAAATTATTATTATTTAAGAGGCAATACAAATATTAAAATTGATTTTGTTTATGTAAAAAAATAGGGCTGTGACGAGACACTCAGCTCACAAGAACAAGGCGAGACAAGATTTTAACACTATTTCAAAGAAAACTGCAGTTAATGAAACATATGACTGAAAAATGGCCTTTTATTTGACTGAAAGAAATAAAAAGTCAAATGCTCTCTCTCGGCTTACTTCTTACTTCTCCTCCCTCAGCATGGGTAATGTTTTGGCTGCCGGCTCCCCCACTCCCCCTCCTCCACGCGTACCTGGGGGTCCAGGCCTGATGCCTGTCCCCCCTGGTTTCACCATGCCCGCGGTCTCACCCGCACCAGCAGACGGTTCTGACGGCATTTCCAAGAAGAAGGATGAGGAGTCCGAAATGGCACTGCCCAACCCGGGAGCGTTTGATGAATGCCATCGCAAGTGCAAAGGTGCTTTTGTGGGGTACTACTCATAACCTGTACTCCTTACAGTTTTCAACTGGCTGAGGATAAATATCCTTGCAAATTGCAACAGTCTCATAAAATGTGTCTTCCTGCCAGAATTGTTTCCCGTGCAGATGGAGGGGGTTAGACTAACCGTCAACAAAGGCATCAGCAACTATTTCCAGGTTAGTTGCTTTCTTCTTGCTTTTGCCTTAACAACTTAACAAACGTGAAAAATAGAAGGAATTTGTTTAGGTTCTTTGGCTTAAGCCAAAAAATTAGCTAAAGCAGGAATTTTGACTCTAGGCCACGCATTTCGAGAGTTAGATGAGTTGGAGGTTTAAATGCATTTTCCTTCACTATAGCACCATTTATAGGCTGATTACTACACTTTGTGCTTGGACCCCTAATAATGAAAACTACAAGCCTGATGTTGAGTCTTTTTGGCAGGTTAATCACACAATCATGCTAAGTACCTTGGGAGACTCGAGTTACAAATTTGGAGCAACATATGTTGGGACCAAGCAAACTGGACCTGCAGAGGTAAAAGTCTATACCTTCTCTATTCGGTCTCCAATTTTCCACTACAGATCTGACTAACCTCAACTTCTTATCAACTGTATAAATGTAAATGAGCATTAGAGCATGGCAATTGTTGCAGAATCACACCCACTTTTTTATTTTGTTTGCCAGTCTTATCCTATTGTGCTGGGCGATGTAGACCACACTGGTAGCCTCAATGGACAGATCATTCATCAAGTAACCAACAGGGTGCGCTCCAAACTCGTCTTCCAGGTGAGTCAGCCATACCCTAAATTGGGTTTTGCTTTATTCACTTTCAGCTTGCTGCAGAAATCTTTTTTGTTTTTCGGCCTTGTCCAAACAGACCCAACAGCAAAAGTTTGTCAACTGGCAAGGAGATGCTGAGTTTAGGGGTGAAGATTTCACAGCTACATTAACCATGGGCAACCCAGACCTATTGGCAGGATCAGGTAAACTCATGTTGGTTTGTGTACGTCTGTATTTTTGGGTCTGTTTTTATAGATGATCAATCTAGCTGTCTGCCTTCAGTCTCCACATGTCGTTGTGGATGCTGTAAGACAGTGGTCTCCAAATGGTGGCCCCTCACGTCACATTGGCAAATGTAAACAGACGTGCGCTCACTATGGCCATCTGTGGTTAGTGAGCTCCACGTCAGTAGGTTGACATCTGTGCTAGTCATTAAGAGGGAGTGAAATCATAACGATAACAGTTGCGATAACAGACTTTAAACTTACTGGATTTTATATTTGTTCCTTTGTATGAAATTATTAGTATGAGTAATTCCGTGCACAAAAACTGAAGTAGTTGCATAAAAACACATTAATTACATTATTTGCGATGTAAACACGCGTTAGCACTCACAGCTCTCATATGGAACGCCATCATGCACAAAAACATAGTTCCCTTCCAGAAAACGTTTATTTTATGAAATAAAAACTCTGCAAGCCAATAAAACAGACACTGTTCTTATTATGTCTAGAAGTTTTGTCTACAGTTTGAGCACTTTTATACTACATAAAGCTAGATCACAAATCTAACAAGTGGTTTTTACTATCTCTACTACAAATAAAGGTACTATTTCCCCCCCAACCTCAACATTTAATGCAATTGTCAGTTCCGTTAAACTGAAAGTTAATTCTTTCCTTTTCTCTCTCTTTTTTGCCTTATACAAACACAGGTATTGTTGTAGCTCACTATCTCCAGTCAATCACCCCATCCCTGGCTTTAGGAGGAGAGCTGGTGTACCATCGCAGGCCTGGAGAGCAGGGAGCTATTATGTCTTTGGCAGGAAAATACACAGGTAGGGGTAAAATGTGGGAGCTTGGGTATTATGGATAAATGATAATTATAAAAGAAACATGTTTATGAGTGTTGTCTTTGCAGTGTTTGTCTACACCACAACTGTTGGTTCATAGTTTTTATTACATTTGATTCTAGGGCTGGACAACTAATCAAAATTGTCACTTAAAACCTTTGACAATCTTGAGGATGATTGTTTCAACATTATATTGATACTATTTTAAAAAAGAATTCTCTTTATACTTTCCCCAGTGTGTGTTTATATAGTGTCCCTTTAAAAACGTAATACAGCGTGAGTCTGTCTAGTCCGGCCCTCTCCTGTCTGCCACCACATCTGTGTGTTTTCTTTAAGTATTTAAAAATCAAAAAGATGCAATGCAACATGCATTGTTTAATTAGAAAAAAACATCACAGCTTTAATAGTTGAGCGTATTTAAATGACAAATATTGTTGTTGAACTAAGAGGGTTAAAAAAATAGCAAACAAAACTAAAGAAGCATTTCTGCCAAAAATGCTCAGCTTTTGTAGCTGTGACATGAAAATCGGCCAAGTAGAAAAACTTTGTTTAAAAATGCAATGAGAATGCATAATGATAAAAAGCAAGATGATAAAAGCAAGAAAAAGAGAAGTGTAGGTCTAAACAGATTGACTTGTTCAGTGAGGTCTGATGTAGGATAAGAATCGTGTGAAAACAGGCCGAGGAAAGCTTTTGTGTCTTGAAACACTGTGTATTCTTAATGGGAGAAAATTAATGGGTTCCTGTGGGATAAATAAAAGACAGAAAAAAGGATAAAGAAGACAAGTGCGGGTCATTACAGTTACAGATATGCGAAGAGGCTGGGGGTTTTGTGAAGAACAGCGGCCGTGCAGTAAAGCGACAATTTGAGCTCCGTGTTAGTCTATGGGACAAAAAATTTAACGCGGGTGCACGTATCAAAAAGAAACATCCTACACCACAATAGGCTGCACGTTTTAGAGTTAGTTAAGCAGTTTCTAGCTCAAAAAATTAAGAGGAGTAGCGGTCAGAAAAGTCTGGAATAAATATCGGATTGCTTACCGCATCTCATAATAATCATTTGTTAAATGTAACTGAGGAAAAATATTGAGTTAATCATGATAGTGATTTGAGGTCATATCACCCAACTCTATCTGTTTCATATTTATCAAAAGTTTAATATGTTTTGTTATAATTATGTTCAAAGCAGTATTATTTAAAATGCAAAAGTCTGTTTTGCTATGTTAAAATAATCGGCTAAACTCTTGATTTGTAGTTTGTCCTCCAAGGAAAAAACAATTTTGGGCGGTATAATGGGGCGGGGGGGCACGGTGGCCACACAGCGAGAAAGTCCTGGGTTCGATCCGCGGGTCAGCCATAGAGCCTTTCTATGTGGAGTTTGCATGCTCTCCCCATGTTTGTGTGGGTTTTCTCTGGGTGCTCCGGTTTCCTCCCTCAGTCCTAAAGCATCTAATATAGGTTGATTGGCGACTCTAATTTAGCTCCGGAAATGTGAGTGTGAGTGTGTGTTCCCTACGATGTTAGCCCCTGCGCAGAGTTGGTCCCCGTCTTGCGCTCATAGTTCCCAGGATAAGCTCTGGTCCCCGACTGTGACCCCGGTTGGGATTCAGCGTAAATCAGTTTCGGCCATAAAACCTCTATACTGGTTGGGCTCTGTCCAGTACTGTATTGTTAAGCTTATCTTGGTTCAAATCTAACGACTGATTTGAAAATATTCAGTGACATTGTTTTAAGCGTTAATGAACACTTTTCTTCCTCCCATCCAGGCTCGAATTTTATTGCTTCATTGACTCTAGGAGGCGCTGGAGCTCATGCTTCATATTATCACAAAGCCAACGAGCAGGTAAAATCCCTTCTGTGGTTGACTGACTGATCTCATTTCTCTGCATGATCCCACACACTTTTTATCATCCAGCTATGCAGAAGCGTGGATTGGTTTATTTAGAAATACAAAGTATTAAATGTCTTTCATGTGTTTGTAGTTGCAGATTGGCGTAGAGTTTGAGGCCAGCACTCGCATGCAGGACACAAGTGTATCGTTTGGCTACCAGCTGGATGTACCGCAAGGCAACCTTGTCTTTAAAGGTTTGGCCAAAACTCAAATGCACACCCAAAAGCCCTGTTTACACTGAATTTTAAATTTGAGAATGGGTGGGGTTAGAGGCTGGCACACTAGATATTCTGATTAGAAGTTGTGAGATTAGGTTTGACTCTATCCTACCTCCAGCGCTACCAGCATTGATCCCCTGAGCAGGACCCTTAACCATAACCCTTTCATTTAGAACCCCAAATTGCTCTCAATATAAGCGTTTGATAAATCCTGGGTGATTGAATCACAAATGCACAAAACTAAATACAAGTGTAAACAGCCACCAAGAGGGTTTTTTTTTTGATGTAATCGTTTTACTGAATAAATGTGTTTGCCCACAGATATAAAATATGTAAACTATACAGGTTCCTACGGAGCATTTAACTTGATTTTAGTCATTTCCATGTCTGGATAAGTTTGGAAAAAGGAAAATAGTCTATGGAGAAATATTTGTGTTTCCAGCCTTTTGCCTCTACGTTGTTCTCTAAAATGCAATGTGTGTTTTTTTCTGTATGATTGTCTATTTGTGTGAATGATTTTAGTGACTGTGGTTTTGTGAAAGGTGCTATATTAAAAAAACTTTTTTTTATTAATTACATAAAAATATATCAATTTTACTCATTTATGGCAGTTTTAACAAAATGTCTTACTGTTGCTCATCTACTTTGTGAGACACAGTTGCTCATCTCTTTTTCTCTCTTTCGTTTTAGGTTTTGTAGACAGTAACTGGATGGTAGGAGCAACACTAGAGAAAAAGCTGCTTCCTCTACCGCTGTCTCTAGCACTATGTTCCTTCCTCAACCACCGTAAGAACAAGTTCCAGTGTGGGTTCGGCTTAACTGTGGGTTGAGAATTCAATTTGTCACACGTAGTCAAGAGAGTGTTAGAGACTCCCAATGTTTGGACAACCAGATTAAGCAGAGAATGTCACCAAAATCACCCCGTCCATTACTAAATTTTATACAAATGTGTGTTTGTCCGTATTTAATCAGAGTTTAAACTGTTTAAAGGTTTATTGGAAAGGATGACCTACATTCCTGTAATACAAATCTTAGTTAATTTGCCCGTTTCACAACATGTAAATCTTGTAAAAATGTGTAAATCATGTAGATTCCCGGTCAAACATTTTCAGAAAAAAATCCCTTTTTTTGGTGGTAGTTTGAAGTTTCATTTTGTTCGCTTATTTTTTTTATTTATTTTTTGGATGTTATTTCTTTTTTTATTGTTTGATTGTTTTGTTGTAAGGTTGTCATCAATTTTGGCCTTTCTTTATACATTTCTTTATACTCCTTTGAATGGTGTATATATAGAAATAAAATATTGTATTCAATTATGTAATCCATCACACAAATGTATATGAAATATTGCTTCTTATAAAGTGCTTATCATTTATGCCAGCTTGTTTGTGTGTGGTTAAAAAGAAGGAGATGTTAAAGGTCAGTAGAAGTTTGAATACTAATCTGAACTCCTCTGTGCAGAACATTTGTAGCCAAAACTTGGACTTACTTGGTGTTAAGGGACAAACTTCATTAAAGAAGTTCCTTCCCAAAAAATTATGCCAGCCCTGTCTGATACAATGATGTACAGTGTACATTTAACCAGCTATGAAACCAGCATAGATTTTGGTTTCACTATATTTACAGTGAACTCAAATGACTGTCCCATCAGTGTTAAAGTGCCTTGAAATCTTTGAATGTCACAATATGCCGTATTTCACTGGCTCAAATGTCATTTTATACTGTAGAAGCAAGGCAATCTTAGATGGTTGGAATTGCCTATTAATGATAATGAAACGCTTAATTGCTTTCTGGTTGGTATTTATTTTTTAGAAGAGTAGCTTTCTGGAACAGTAAAATTACATTGTGCAACAAGGTGAAGTAGCCGCGCTAGAGCTTGTAAACATAAAACACTGAAAGTCCGTCATGAAGAGAAAACCAGAGTGCCCGGACGTCTGATTACTGGGCCTGTTTGGAGAATGACTCCCAGAGAGCCGTCAGCTGGGCCTTGAGACCCTTATGCCCAGGACCTCAAGGAGCCTCCAGTTTCTGTTGCATCTCCTCTGTCTGTGGTCCCAGCTTAGACTCCAGCTCTTTCATGCTCTTCTCCAGACTGGCCCTCAGCTCTTCGGTCTTCTGCAGCAGAGTGGCCTTCAGGGCCTCTGGGTCGACAGCGCCAGTGTACGGGGTGACCTCTTTCTTCAGCTGCTCCAACTGCTGCTCGAATTTTGACATCATGTCTTCGACGTAGGGCTCCAGCTGCGATGTGACCGAGCTCAGGTCCTGCTGCAGACGCACCTTCAGCTGCTGATATTCTACAAGAATCTTGTCCAGCAACTCTTGGGACAGAGGCATCATCTGGCCGTGGAGGGTCATTGCGTACTGGCTGACAGAATCAGCACTCTCGGACATTTTTGCACTGCGGACGAGGGGAAGACGGCACATTTAGGAATGAATGCAACTTTTGGAAAAGACAGTGTTCTATCAACTTGCTCATTCAACTTCTAACCAAAAACTAGTGTCAGATTTAGTTGCCGCCATTAATAACAAAGCATGCAAATATTGTTTTATACCAACATTTTATACCTAAATGAGTTAGGCACTAACCCTCCTGCCCTATGCAAGAACTCTTCAAACTAGATGTCGATGATATTGGTTATTCAGGTCAGATATCAATACTGATTATTGCTAGTTAACGGGGCTGATCCCTGATATTTGGAACTGAAATTTTACATTTTACACGCACCTCTCTCCTTTTCATAGCTTTACGCTGCGCCTGTGTGAGTGTGGTGTGAGTGACAACAAGGCTTCAATGTTGATTGGCTACTACTTGTGTGACATATAGCCAATCAGAGACTGTTGTGGGCAGGTCATTAAATGAAGCAGTAAGTCTAGAGCAAACAGCACAGAGCGAAGAGAAGGCAGTGGAGCTGCAGTAGTGCACCTTGTAATTACTTAATATCAGTGATGGTCAAAATTAAGCACAGGTAATTAGTAAAATGCCTAATATCGTCCCCTGATAATCGGTTGACACATGCACAAATGACTTGTGTAATGTAAAAACTGGACAGTCCTCAACTCACCTCACTGTGTAAGTATATATAGAGTTCAGTTTTGAGTTTTGTCCTTTACTTTTGCCTAAAAAATGATGAGTGCCTGATAAAGTCTAATCAGCTACTTACTTGACCTCCTTTCCCATTTCAGACTCTTTGATCTTCTGCAGTATGTCTTCAGTGGTTCGAGTTGCCTTTGCAACGTAATCCCAGAAAGCATCTTTCACCATCTCAATGCTGGGGATGGCCTGGTCCTGCCACACCATATCGGCATTGCAGCCTATTTGACAGAAAAATCTTTTAATTTTTTTATTTTTTTACAATTTTCAAAGCCTCAGTCTCTATTTTTACTCAACTGAATACCTATAAAATGACTTACCAGCAAAGGCAACAATAGCGAAAATCAGGAGGCCCTTCATGTCTGAAAACGAAGAATGAAAAATATTTAACGGTTTCCTTTCTACAGTCAGTTTCTTAGTCGATTCTGTTAATATCTTTTCTTAATTGATTTTATCCTCCTCTTACCTGCGAGGTGTCTCTTGTTTCCTCTTGTCCCTGTGTATGATGTGAGTTGTGTAGGAACTGAAGCCCTATATATATGGAGTAATGCCCTGTAATGAAGGAGACAAAGTCCAGAAGTGTCACCACAACCCTGTTCTGTCAGTGATGCCACATCACAGTCGCCAACTCAGCTGAACTGAAATCAGGTGGATGATACCTGCATACTGATACCACTCTGAACAGTCATAAGTCAACATCTCCAAACATAACATCTGAGTTATTTCCCACTTCTTCTATCCTTAACCTAACATTTAAAAGTTATACCCTTTAAGGTTAAGCTTTTTCTAAATTTGTATTTACCTTAGGAATGTACTTGTTATATTAAGACCAGACTTGAAAGGCAAATGATAATATTTTTTTGTTCTTTCATCATCTCTAATTAAAAAAAACAGATGCACACAATACAACAATGCAGCAAAGTAAACAGATCAGTGTGTGAAGAACTAGAGACTCAGAAACATTATTTTTCATTATGGGGCTATAGTCAACGATTGTGGATGAATTAAAGTAAATGAATTAAAGTTTGTTGTCCTTATTTGGTGATGTTAGAGGATAAAATTCTCACAAATTGAAGGCGTCCCATCAATACGTGAATGTAAGCAAGTAAAACAAATGGCCAGTGAAAAGCTTTGTAAGAAAGATCTTTAACGCTAGAGCAAAGGTTAGGCTTTAGGTTTGTATGATAATTGCAGGCTTATCAGGAACAAAGTGAGCTAATGTAAAGAATGTCATTAGAGGGCAGAATTTCATGGCCTCCTCAGAAAAAAGGACACTTCATATCTATCATATTATAACTGCTTGTTGTTGGGTTGAAGGTTGAAAACACAGCTTGGGCAAGCCTGGCACCAAAACTATTATGATGGTATACAAAGCACATTTTTTTATTGGTCAGAGGTAAGTGTTTTCGGCAGATTTTAAATTGTATATTTAAAAAAAATGCTTATTGTCCTATATGTGTTTAATATGAATTGTACAGTATTAGAAATTGATCAGGATGTATTTCACCGCACACTGTACTGTTTAAACTGTATGTATGACATATGCAGATCTCGAATACTGAACTTGAACTTCATACTGTTCCATCAGAAATTTCTGCCATCAGTCGAGAAAAATTCTATATAATTATATTACATAATATTGAGGAACATGTGAAAGTCCTAACAGTACTTTTTACATATTCTGTTGTAATGTCTTAAGATATACTCATCACTTAATTAGTTATGGATAAATACACTTCCATTATAAAATACTGGATATGTGTCAGCCCTAGAAACCACATTTTGACAAGTTGATGATGGTGCATCTTTCAAAGTAGCTGATTTTATCAAAGTATCTGAGTCTAACTGGGTTGGAGTTTGTGATGTGGCATGAGTAACAGCATTAATGACAACGGAGCACTGAGTATTGGACTTTATCCTCTTCGTCACAGCTCTCCTGTGTCTATATATATAGATCTTATACTTGGTGATAACACACAAAGGGAAAGAAAGAGACAAGGATCATCTACGAAGTAAGACTGGATAACTGTGCTAAGAACTTCATTAGAACATTTCATGTAAAGGTACACAAAATTGTTCTTAACCAGCAGTGTTGTTTTATCTTTCAGAGTTCCTGGGTCAGCATTCAGGCATGAAGGTCTTTCTGGTTCTTGCCGTGGCAGTTTTTGCTGGTGAGCATGTTGGTGGTTTAATACTGATGTCATGTTTAAAGAAAATCTTCCTAATACATGTTACTAATAAAGTTTCATGTAATTTCTGATTTTTTCCTTACTCCAAAAGGTTGTCATGCCAACATTCTGTGGCAGGACCAGGCCAAGTCCAATATGGACATGGTGAAAGATGCATTCTGGGACTATGTGGCCAAGGCAACTTTAACAGCAGATGACATCGTGCAGAAAATCAAAGATTCAGAACTGGGCCAAGAAGTCAAGTGAGTTGAAATCTATATTGTAGTTTTTTACTATGCATTATGATGACTGATTTTCAGACAAATGGTAAATATTTTGTCCATTTTTCCAATCAGTACCAGGATCTCTGAGAGTGCCGATGCCCTGGGCCAATATGCAGTGAGTGTTCGTGGTCAGGTGACCCCTCTGACACAGGATCTCCTGGAAAAAATGTCCCAGGAATCTCAGCAGTTGAAGGTGCGTCTGCAGCAAGACCTGAGCTCTGTCAAATCCCAGCTGGAGCCCTACGTTGAGGAACTGATGACAGACCTCCAGCAACAGATGGAGCAGCTGAAGAAGGATGTCACCCCCTACACCGACGCCGTCGACCCCGAGGCCCTGAAGGCCACTCTGCTGCAGAAGAGCGAAGAGCTGAGAACCAGTATGGAGAAGACCATGCAAGAGATGCAATCCAAAATGGGCATGGAGACTGAGGAGATGCAAGAGAAACTTGGAGCTCACATGCAGGACTTCCAGAAGATGATGGCTCCACTGACCCAGAGCAGCCAGGAGATGCAACAGAATTTGGACCCATATGCCCAGAACCTGAAGAATCAACTGACGGCTCTCTGGGAATCGTTCTCAAAGAACAGTCAGTAATCAGGACGTTTTTTTTTCTACAATGCAATAGAAAGCTCCAGGTAAAAAAGGACGGCTGAACCAGTAACTCATAAGCTTGCATGTGTTATTTATATTTCCATTGTTATTTCCATTTTGTGGCTAAAAGAGATTAAATAAAAATATTCACAGTAAAGCTTTTCCTCAAATGAATTATTTTACATTAAAAACTAACACACACAACCATATTGTCACTTCCAGGTTATAGGTTCATTTAAAAAAAAAAAAAAAAAAAGGGGGGGGGGCCTGTGATCAGCTTGTACTATACAGTTTACTCAGTTTTTAAAGTGCACACAGTTCCAGTCCTCAAGCAAAATTTCCATGTCATTCACTGTTTTTCTGACAACAGGAAATGCATACATTTACAAATCACTCTCAGAACTCTGACCTTACCATGATTACCACTAAAGAACTTTATTTTACTTCTACTCACTTTTATTTCAATGGAGCTCAAGGTCAAAAATGAGCCCATTGCAATGAGATAATTAGTGCCACGAGTGGAGGAACAGGAAGGACAGAACCTGTAATGAAACTAAATTAAAATAAATAAAAATAAAAAACCCAAAGATAAAGAGCACCTCCACATAAGACTGACAGGAGACAAAGAGACACGTGCCAGGCAGGCTTAAATGCGCACATGCAGGACCAGGATAGACAATGAGCACAAGGATGATGAGACAAGTCGGCCTCTGGTGGCTAAGCCGGGGATTGTGGGGGATGATCGTGAGAAAAATTCAACTGACTGCAGACTTAGACATATCTTTAATGAGAAACTTATTTCATGCTTTGGCTACAACAAATATGGACTATTACATACACATACACTACAGAAATACCAAAAAGGTCCTCATTGCACCACTTAAAACACTTAAACAGCACAACAGTTCTGGGGTGTGTTCCCCAAAAGCATAGTTGCTGACTACTTTAGCTACTAACATAGTGTACATTAGCAACTAACATAGTGTTGCTAATGTAGTTAGCAATCCATTAGAAATTATGCTTTTTGGAAACGCACCCCTGATTAGTTGAACCTCACGAGTTAAAGTGAGGGTTCATTTGTCATTGCGCACCACAATGAAATTTGACCTCTTAAGGAGCAGTGAGTAGCTGATGTGGAACGCCCGGGGGGCAGTGCTTGGTACCTTGCGCATGAGTACCTCGGTGGTACCTTTAGCAGTCTGGGCCAACTCCCTAACCTTACCAACTGCCCCTAGTTGTACATGTAGCAAGAGTAGGTCAGAGGTTTTCCTAGGTACAATAAGGGCAGTGTTGCTAAGCATCCGTATCATGCAAAAGCTGCAAATGATTCCATGTGTGCTGCCATCAGTATAGGTGTGGTCATTAGTAAAGTTTTCATTTTCCTTTTCAGACTTTTTATAATACTAATTTTATTTCTATCCTAAGCAAAATTAGCTCCACAATGCCCAAAATGTATTTCTTTTTTTAAGAATGGAAGAGAGAAACAATAACATGAAATTTCACTTTGTTCTCAAAGCAAATGGGAAACGAATTTGACACAGAATGGCATTTATTTTTCCTGTGATATATTATAATTCATAATAAAAATATAACTCCTTACTGCCCACAAATTATAAACAGCATCCTGGAAATTTCAGTAGAGAGAGAGAGTTAAATGAATTATGTTACTTGGAATATCCTTAGTGACCAGATTTAGGTCCTGACAGATAAGCAAACCCAAGTCCTTTGAATATGTGGATTTCGGTTCAAAGGTCCAACTTGCTGCTGGTTTTAGTTTTCTTACAGTAACAAAAGCTAAAATCTCTCACCTGTTAAACAGGATTTGAAAGTGATAGACACCGCTCGGTATTGTTTTCGGCTCGACAGTTTGCATCATCAAAAAATAAGTAAAATAATATTTTATATTTTCACAACATTCTAAATAATTTTTTGTCCACTTGTGTGTTCATTTGTTTAATGCTTAACAAAAGTACTAAATTAGTGTAAATTAACAGCTTCCCTCCACGGCTATTACTGTTACAAAGAGAATAGGAAACACAGCCAGCAAATTAATAAAATAGCCACTTGCAGGTCTTTTTAGGTCAGTGTAGTGCACACACACACACACACACCCACACATCCACACCCAACTGCAAGTTTAATTATCCAACATTTGGCCTTGAACTCTAAAAGACTTGAACATGAATTAATTCTTTACTGCTTAAGGCTGTACCACATAAGCAAAGTAAAACTTTTATTTCTTCTGTTTTGAAACTCTGAAATCTCTCTATCTGTCTATGACCTAGAAGGAAATGAGTTAAACAAGGAGTTTGGAGAAAATAAGAGTGATTCTGAAGCAGTCTACTGGAATCGGTCAACTTCTTCTAGTTCTATTAATGTAATTAAACATATTAATATTCATAATTTACCATCATTAGCAATATGATAATCTTGGAGCATAGGTCACAATTCTTTTATCTCTCACATTATGTAAAAAGTGTGTGTACAGGTTAGTTTAAAGTACTTCAACCCCACTGTGTTGATGGAAATATGCTGACAAACTTTTTTGTAGATGAGATTTAAGCATTTACAGTTTCTTAAACTCAACAAGTCTCACATCTCAACGGTCCATTAGGTTGACATTTTGTGCTCCTTCTGCTACTTCATTTACTCTCTAGATATGAGTCAAAACATTTTCAATATTTTGTTAGATAGTACAGTTTTTGACTTTTAGTTAATAACTAGAATAGACTGTTTTATTCTTTTAAGACTTCTGAATAGCAACGTGAAATTCGACAGGCAATAAAAAAGATTATCCGAGTACTGGGTACGAGAACTTCGGACATAGACTGCCACTTCAGCTATATCTGAACACATTACGGCTATTAACAGGGTCATCTGACTAGATCCACACCATATAAATAGCAGCCAGGTTCAAAGACTGTTGGTAGACTAATACACAGCCTAGTGAGGTGAGTTACTGCAAGTTTGGGTCCTATCTGTTAGTTCATTTTACATGTCATACAATTCAATTTTCTGTATGTTTCCAGTACATTCAGAACTCTCATGTTTCCTGCAGGTGTGCCCTCAACTGGATAACCATGAAGTTTCTTGCTGTAATCCTTGCTCTTTCCATAATATCAGGTGGGAATAATTTTTAAATACTTTAAATAATTTAAAATACTTCAAACTTTATATTTTGAAATTACTTTTATATACTTATCCTGCTAATCAGCAGCAGAGACACTGAGATCTAAGCAATTAATGTATCTACTTCTTTGGTGTCTTGTTTTAATCTATTGCTGCTGCAGAAATTAACATATGGCCTCTGTGGAACTAATTAGAAATAAAGTTTTCGTTCTGGAGGAGAACTGATCAGATTTTCTTTCTCCCCCACCCCTCATAGGCAGCCATGGCCGCTTCCTGCTTCAGGACGAACCAAAACCCCGCTGGGAGCAGATGGTGGATCAGTTCTGGCAGTATGTGTCTGACGTTAGTGACAAATTTGAGGATATGCGGGAGAACATCAAGTCCACCCAGTTGGGCAGAGAGCTGGAGTGAGTAAAGCAAAGCTAAAACAAATCTTAAAGTAACAACAAATTGAGTAGACACACACCTGGTTCATTACTAGGTAAAGATTTGCAAGGTTATACAAGCATTGTGTATGTGACACTAAGTCAAAAAGTCTTCCTTCTACTGTTACATGAGACTCAATCAAAATGTCACATTTCTATTCTTCAGCACCCTGATCACTGACAGCATGGCAGAGTTGGAGATGTACAGTCATGATGTTCAGTCCAAACTGGCACCTTATGCCCAGGAAACAGCCCAGAGAGTAAATGAAGATATGATGCTGCTTGTAAATAAACTCCACACACATATGATGGAGGCAAAAGAAAGAATGACTGAATACAGTCAAGAACTCCAGACTATGGTGGAGCAGAATGCAGATGATGTCAAGAATAGGATGAATGCTTACGTTCGCAAACTGAAGAAACGCCTGAGCAAGGACACTCAGGAGATTAACAAGTGAGTGGAGACACATGTTTCTTAAATACAAAGATGATTTAATCACAATTAACTTACTATTATTAATTTACAGTAAACGTTCAATTCACTTTTAGTTGTTACAACATCATACTGTAATGTTACGCACACTATTTGGACTATAACAGAGATATTGTTTATTGTAGGGAGCTTGCGAGATGAAAAATGTCTCTTAACAGATTAAGAAGTGAAATATTAATATACCAATTTTGCTTAATTGATCAACTTTTCCTTTGGCTTTAAGGAAAATGGCGACATACTTCGAGGAGGTCCAGGCTCGTGCCACTGAGGGTGTGGAAGACATGAAGAATCGCCTGATGCCGTATTTTGATATAATCCGCCAAAATGCGGAGGATAAGTTCACTACCCTTAGTGACCTGCTGAAAAGCCAGACTGAAGAACTGAGAAAGAGAGTGGAATCTCGGCTAAAGGAACTACAAGAACAGGTTGAGATGACTAAAGAGAATCTGCATGACAACTTCCAAGACAAAGTTGAGGAGCTTCAAACCCTTCTCAAGGACATCACCAGCAAAATCGAGGAGAAGATGCAGAGCATTGCCAAGGCCTTTCAACCAAGTGACTAAGAACTGAGAACTGTGGTATATTCATATTGAAATGTAAAAGATAATGTGCCGCTTCAGGAGGAAGCCTGCCAATTGTGTGACATCTACTGGGCTTTTATTTGGAGCAGTGATCAGCATCATTTAAGCTTCCAGTGAATTGTGAAATATGGGCAGAACAGATGGGCATATGGTTTGTTTTGCCTTTGCCACATGAATAATAAAATGATTTTCTGCTCCACTACACTCGGTCTTTATCATTACAGTTTTTTACAATCATTTTCACACTTGCCTCAATACCATGTCCACTTTTTCAAAACACTTCACACTGTGTGCTTTACAAACACACAACTGAACACATCAGTTAACTTTCTGTGCAAAATGTACTAACACCACCAAAACACCCAAAAGTGACCCATTCTTCCACAACTATAGCATAGACTCTCTCCTGCAAGACTACTTTGTCACACAAGTTGTTGGTGGTGAATGAACAATAACAAAAAACTATTTATGAATTTTAGAATTTTAGGTTGGCATTGAAGGTATTTTGTATGAAAGCAACGCAAAAGTATTCTCAGTTTAGCTCACATTATCTATGTGTAGATTTGTTGAATATGTGAGGTGTTTTGAAAAGTGAACATGGTATTGAGACCTGTGAAAACTGTCAAATGTATCGTTATCAAACACAACTTTTACAAAAACAGATTTTTGAAAGATTTAAAGTTGATTTTCCCATAGTACTTTCTAATAATGGAAGTAGCTAGAGAATGGACTGAATGATCCTTAAATTCCTAAAGGCATTTATATAGTTTAATTTACTTGGTCTGTTCACTACAAAAGCAAGGCATAACTTCTGAATAAAAATAAAACACTATATTATATATAAATGTAATATTTTCATGCCAGAAGAGACAATCTGGATCACATTTCTCCTCTAAAAAACATGGTGATCAGAGAGTAATCTTCATGAAATGGAGCACACACCTGATAATCTCATGAAAATATTCTCATGTAATATTATAACATTCTCATATAACATTATCTCATATTATATTATCTCATGAAATCAAGTGGTCACTGTTAAAGTGTTAACATATTAGGTATAGAGTTGCCATGTTTATATCTGATATATCTGATGACAAATTTTCACCAAAAGTCCTAATTTTTACATTTATGCAACTTGGTTGATCCAGAATAACATGCTTTTCCTAATTACAAGAGTAGTCACCCTGCAGCACCTTTGGAGTCAAGGATCTTGCTCAGTGGGTCAGTGTTGACCAGAACAGAGTCAAGTGTTTCTGGACTCTCCCCTGGTGGTTGTTACATATAGACCACTGCTCTTAATGCCTTGCCTGGTAAAATAGGGGGGGGTTGTTACTCCCCCCAAACACACAAACTAAACAGATAACTACCACACAGTCTTTGCTGAGCAAACTGTACTGACACATCGGCCCATGCATGGGGTTCGGGACCTAAAGCCAAATAAACTCCATCACTCCCGAGTCAGTGACGTGACGTGTTATTATGGGCAGGGTAAAAAAAAAAAGCCCAGCTTCCGGTTTGGGGCGGATGTTGTGTTTGGATGCAGCTGTGGACAACACAGGGGCACGGTCATATACGCTTTTATGCCACACAGCGGAAAAAACAGAATCTCTTGCCAGTAAGGAGTCGTTTGTGCTAAATTTGTGAAGGTACCGGAAATGTCTGGTCGGGACGCGGGACTTCGGGTCACGAGCTACCGCGGTGAGTGGGTGCGCGCGCACGGGCGCGGGACGCGAGGAGGCTTCAGGACAACGTGCAACTGCGATCAATAAATAACAATTTGTGTTTTGGATAACGTTAGAGAACGCATACATACTGGTTCTGCACATTGTGTTACACGGTTGAGTTTGTTTAATGAAGAAAAGTTGTAATCGAAGAAGCACCAGGAGAAGTAACTTCTAAGGGACGCTTCCAGACCTGCAGTGCTTATATTGGGTTCGGAATCGGAGAATGTTTTTACGATGTTGCATTTCTCTCTTCGGTTCCGTTTAACACGTCTGTAGATGTTCGTGGACTAGTATCTGCAAATATTGCATACGAAAAATACCGTCACTGATCATCATTTGTATTTATTGTTTTGTCCTCTATCGATAACGGCACCTACTATACATAATGAACGCTGCATTTGTGATGTTGTTCGTCGTTTCATTACACAGCGTGAACAGAAAATTCAATTCAAACTACTGTCGAAATGAGGGTTGACTGACATTCAGTCCTATGAGGGAATAGTTTGCTCATATGTGAAGTATATTTACCAGTCTTAATCAGCTTTAATCTTTTGACGAGTGAAATGGAACTGAACTGAGGGATAAATGCAAGATTGTAACAATTTTCTCATTCATTAAACACTAAGCAAACACTCTGCTTTCTTTCTTTCAACCCTATCAGTATACAAAAGCTTTTATGAAAGACCCTTTTTTATGTTAGCATGGTTAAATCTGTTGGATTTTAGTTGCTTCAGAGAGAACAATAGTTGACTTTTTCAGTACAAGATTAGACTAGGATTGATGACCTTGTGGCCTTTTTTTAAATATAGATTTTAAGTACTGAGGCAAGACTTCAAGACCACATATAACATACACATTAATCGCATAAATCCCAGTATCAGTGAAAATCAATTAGTCCTTTATTATTGACAGATAAAGAATCCTTAATTGGTCCTGATCTTGATCAAGAGTGCTCTGGTTCACCCTGAGAGCATAGTGTTCTTTTAATGCATTCATGTAATCTACAGAGAAGGTTTGGGCTGTAAATTGGCTGCTGTTATCAGTAGCAGATGTACATACAGTAAATGTGTCACAGCAGGTCACTGCAAGAACTTGTATTGTCATTGTATTGACATTGGGTATTTTATGAAATGTTTATGAGATATTTATTTTCAACAAGTAGTACCCTGAAAATGTTATAACAGAGACTGTGCCACCAGAGACAACTCGCAGATGCCATGGGGATAAATAGTCCTAATAGTCAACAAAGTCAAAGTACACTTTGTTACTCAGAGAGAGCATGGCTTCAGTGTTCAGAAAGGCACATAAAATACATATTATGAAATTAAAGAAGGACTATTAAATAGATATACAATATGCAACGTTGCAAATGTACCATTAGCAGTCAAAGTGGAGGACAGAAATAGACTTATACTTGAATGTAATCACTTTTTATTTTTACCTTTATGTGCATGTCATGACCGGCAGTTGTTATATGCAAAGATCAGTACAGCCTATGAAATACAGTAACTGAAATAAAGTTAGATGTCATTGTAACATTTGTGCAAGTAGCAGGCTGTACAGCACTGTACGATGTGCTGCATCGTGATCCTGCTTAAAAAATGTTCAGAAGTGTCTAACTAATTCAGTCAGCACTGTGCACATTGTAGAAATTGTTATATATATTTTCTGGGAGATTCAATTTGGAGAAGTAAAACAATGTGCCCTTTGTTTGCCTAATGATTTTTTATTTATTTTTTATTTTTTTAAACTTTTTTTGCCATAAGATGGCAATTAAGAGATAGGTACCAGGTACCAGATTAGAGAAAGAATGGATGGCAATTTCCCCTCTTGGAACACACTTGGTGGGCACAGCTGTGGAGTGACCTATAAGATATTGAGGGAGCGCCAAGGAACCAATGACAATGATGATGCCCATGCACATTGCGGTGAAGAAGCAACTGATAGAAACTACAGGGAAAGTTTAGGAGACTTTACTGTTTGGCCACAAAAGAAGGTATGTTATGTGTAATTGTGTGTTACATTATCAAATGTATGTAGCTTTCATCTTTACTTTAAAATCTGTGTCCTATTGCACTCTTTTTCAGGACCCTGAGCTGATGACAGTCATGTCTGTTGGAGATGGAGCATCATACAAATACAGTGCCTTACAGACTTATTCTGCTGATTTCCAGTTCACTCCGACAGGAATGGAAGCTGATCCAAGAGAGTATTCATATTTATCAGTCAATCAGTCTCCCTGTAGGTCTGACATAGGAGGGCTCTCAGAGGATTATGAACTCAGAAAAGAGGATAATGCAAAATATAATCTGCTACGAATTACTCCTGAGGTATTTACATTTTATGTAGAATTTTTTACATTTAAAAAAATAGCACACTTTCTTTAAGTTCACTCCACACTGTTTTCATTTCACAGGACCGGGAGCTAGAAAGTAGCACCTGGACATCTGTTATCAAAGAAGCCTTAGAGATGAGTAATGGCTTGGGAATTGAACAGGACCTTGCAGCAGACACTTGCAGTAGACCTTCAGTGGTTTTTGAGGACCATAACACTAAGATAAGAAGAACAAATCCAGAGAAAGAACTTCATATTAATCATATGGATATTTCTCCAGATTACTGGAGAAAGGTCAGTGAAACTGATGCCAGAATAGAAAAGCACAGAGGTGAAGATTCATCTCAGATTGGTTCAACAGATGGCACTAATATACCATGGGAAACATCAAATCAAGACATCCACTGCAGGGTAGGTGTTTTACTAAAAATTAGCTGGCACCTTCACACCTAAATCAAACTGTGATAATAATGTGTTTTTCTGTTTTCAGACAACCTTCCAACAGGAGACTCTGTTGACCCACAACACTTTAGTGAATGACAAGTGGCCAAAAAAGAGAGTGAAGAAGCATAGTAAAGTTTCAAAAATTTCGAATAAGTCAAGGTCTGTCAGATTTGGGCTGAAGCAGCAAGAAATTCTGCCTGATAGTTCTAGAGACTCATCATGCAATAGTGAGAATGGAGAGGACGCTTTGACATCATCTGCTCCACTACTGGGACAAATGTGCGAAAATAATGCTTTTGGTACAGGCAAAGGACAGTCTCTGTTTTTAGAAGATGCTGATCCTGACAAATGCATGAATAGGCAAATTAAAGTTAGTGAAGAGTACTGTTTTGAAGCCAGTAATGAAACAATTGCCAGAAATTTGACTAAACTGAGTAATAATCTTACTCAAGGAAGTAATATTGAACTTGATGGCCAAACCTTAGGAAAAAACATTGACCATAGCACTCAAAATTTAAACATAACACACAATGGATTGATAACAGATATGGCTGAACAATTAAGAGTAGGCAATACCTCCCCCCATCGACACCCAAAACAATGTGAGAAATCAAACCTTACACTTTGTGACTTTGACAACACCTTGATTAAAACAAGCTCTGAACGTTCAACTACCTCTGTCGGTAAACAAGAGGATGTTGAAAGTATCCTTAACAAAGTGATTCATTTGTCTCCAAAGCCTTTTCAAAGTGGAATGGACACTACAAATTGGGGTGAAAGTTCTAATTTACACTCTTTTCCAGAGAAGTGCATAAAGAACACTGATGCTGAGTGCATGTCAACTAAAGAAGCAGCTCCAATTGCTCTTCAGACAAACGTAAAAAAACACAAGAAGACAATCAAAAGGACAGCAACTTGTGTATTGTATCATGATGACAGTACAGGAACTAACTGTAGTACTCAACCAGCTTTCAGTATGGAATATCAGGAAAGCATTAAATCTCCAGTCTCAGTACTTAGGTCAGCAGACCTCTGTGATGAAACACAGACCACAAATGAAAATATATTAAACACTCGTAAGATACAGTCCCCTCAAGAGGAAATGAAAAGGAAAACGCCTCAATCTTGTATTCAGGGAAATACAGTTGGAGAGAATGTAGTCTCTGCATCTACACCTGAAGTTGTAGGCACTGTGATGGAGAAGAAATCTGACTCACAAACGATCCAAGCTACGGAAAACATGCCACAAAAATCCAAAAGCCTGAGATATTCTACACGAAAGATACCTGGAAAAATAAAAGAATTGAAGTCTGAATCATCAGCAGGACAAGTTGAACATTCAGGGGAACAGACGTCATGTGGAAAATCACAGAAGTCAAATAACTGTGAGAGTGTTGAATCTCAGGTGAAATGTAAAAAAACAGAAACCAGACACCAGAGTCTTGATAAATTATGTGAAAATGAAAGCCTGAATGAATGTGATAGATTAGCTGCTGATGTTCGCCAGGGCACAAAGAAGAAGCAAAATAAACCAAGGAAAAGAAATGTCGTATCAGAGGTGGAAAATAGTCAAGTTAAAATAGTTCAGTCAAGTTCTGTATTACCCTTAAAAAGTGCAACAGCTGCTGGAGATACTTTTCATTGTCCTTCCAAGAGCACTGTACAAACTTTGCCTATTAGCCCAGTACCTGAGATTGGATTGCCCAATGATTTTAGCTCAGAAAATACAGTCACGAATTTAAGAAATAGAGGATCTGAAGTGAGAAATGCCAGTATATTCACATCCAGTCAAAAAGAAGATCTTTCACTGGCTGCGAAGTCTGAAGATCACAATACCTTTTCCAAAGCAGACACCACTGTAAAAGCAAAACGTCTTGGGGAAAAGGCTTCTGAAGCAGGAACAAGTAGAAATCTCACCAGCAATTCTTGTAATATTTATGAACCAGCCAAATGCATTTCAGTTTCACAGAGCTGTTGTCAACATTCCTCTACCAAGAAATCCAAGAAAAGAAAACAGTCAGAAGTGAAAAACAAAAATGCACCAGTGTCACCAGATGAGCTCCCAACCCCAACTCTGTCTGAGGAAGTTAGCAGCACATCTGATGTTAACATTCCAAATTTGAAATACGCAGATGAAAATATACCCAACACTCCTAAGAAACTGTTCGAGCAAGAACAAAGGAAAAAGAAGGCAGCTAAACCTTCTATTCAAGGAAATAGAGTTGCGCAGAACGTAGCCTCTACATCCACCTCTGAGGTTGTAGACAGTGAGATGGATAAAAAACCTGACTCACAAACAGTTCAAATTACAGAAAATGTGCCACAAATATCAGAAAACCTGGAAAATTCTACAAGAAATTGGTTGGACCACTATAATTCTCAGAACAGTTGTGCAAAACAGCAGATAAGCACCAAGAAATCCAAGAAAATAAAACAATCAAAAGTGAAACACACAAATGGATCATCAGCACCAGATAAGCTCTCACTCCCTGCTCAAATTTTGGAAGTTACTAACACAACGGATGTCAACATACAAGGATCTAAAATGTGTATGAGAAGAAGCACAAACCAAAATGTTAAAGGTCTTGAGACAGCAAGTACTGATGATTACCAGACTGAACTTAAGGACATGGTAAATTCAGATAAAACTATCACTGCACATGGTGTTCCAAACACACTGAAAACCCCCAGAAGAAAAGATATCTCTTCAATGCTAAAGGAAGGAAATGGAAAGAGTATACAGCAGAATCACACCAAGACACCACATTTGCCTCAGAAATTGCCAGATTTCAGTATAATAAAAACTTCAGAAGAACACAGTGGTGGTCAGAAGGAAAAAGGAGTTAAAAAGAAAGTAAAACAATCTCAGAAAGTCACTGGACCAGCTGAATCCTCTTTATGTTCTGAAATGTTGCCTACCAAAGGACCAAATGTTTCTGAAATTAAAACTGAATCAGGAGAGATTAGCGTAATTACTAAAAAAAGTAAAAGACTTCTTGGGAAGAATACTGTTCATAATGTGAAAATGGAGTCTGTTTCTGACCCTCAAAGTTACTGTGAATTTCCTGTTACTTCTTGTGAAAAAGAGTCAAATGAGAATCATGTTTCTGTGAAAGCTTTCCATGACAAAGACAGTGAACTTGCCGAGCATGAATGTAAAACTGATAAGCACATTAAATGTCCTGCTATAAAGAATGAAAGAAATGGTTGCCCTTTTACAAAGAAAATGGCAAGTGTCTTTCAAGCCCTTCAAAACCCAACACCGCAAAATATGCAGGAGGTCTCTTCAGGAGACTTTATGAAGACAAATGAAAAGTCAGAAGAAACACAAATTGTGTCGCCTGTTAGAAGATCAAGCCGTATCCAAAAAAACTTATCAGAAAGTGTAAAGAGCTGTTCTAGTGTCAGCGTGGTTCCTTCAGATATCTGTGACCATCCTGTTAAACATGAACAGCCAAAATCCCAAGCTACTGTGGAAATCAAGCATAGTGAAAAGTTCTCCTCTGAAGGTCAAGTTTGTAGGCCTTCTAGGGACTCATCTGGATGTAGAAGACCTCCAAATGAGAAAAGAAAATATACACCATCAGCGGGAAATTTATTGCAACCCACCACATTATTAGAAGCTGTTGAAAAAGTGTGTAATTTATCAGAACATACTTTGTTTCCATCAGAGATTAATGCTGATCCATGCAAGTCAACTTTAATGCAGAAAAATGTTTCAGAGATGAGCAAAGAAAACATATCCGAGCTTCCTATGGATTGCGTGCTACCTCTTCAACTTCCCAGTGATTCTGAAAGTGGCCTCAGTACAACCAGTGAAGTTACAGCATCCAGGAGGGAAATTGCTCGACCCTGCAGAAAAAGTGAGAAATTAACAATGGATAATTCCAGTCGGTCAGAAAATACAATTACTGAAAGTAGTATTTCTAGTCCAGCTAAAATGGATAATCTGTCACAGGATGGCCTTACTCATGGCGGGAAAAGAAACAAGAAGACAAAAATACAGGCTTCAAACATAACAGTAGCAAGTTTGAGGTATTCCAGAAGACTTTCAAAAGCTCCCCCAGACTATTACAAAAGTGAAGAAAATCCTGATCTTGGTGCAGTTGATGACAGCTTAAACTCACCTAGTCAAACTACTTTATCCCAGGTTGTCTCACAAAAAGATATCAAAGAACCAGGAATACACAGCAAGAAAGAAAATATCCAATGCAGAATTAATATCATTGACCCTCTGCCTAATGAAAATAGCTGTGAGGTTATTCACATCTGTCAATTAACTACTGAGCATGTGGATCAGAAATCAAATGAAGATGACTTAATTGTTTCTGATAGAGTTTGTGACAACAAAGAATCTAAGAAAGAAAAAATGTCAATGGAAAAAGACATCCCTCCAGTAAAGAAGCAGAAACTGAACACTGAGGAGACTGTCTCGCATCAGGCTGCAAAGAGTAAATGTGAAAAAAAAGAATGCAAAAAAAGGACTAAAACGTCAAAACCAAATATTAGAAAGGTCCCCTGTAGGAATGCATTGGATCTCCATGCAAACAGTGTGCAATTTAAAACGGACATATTGCTAAACAGTTTTAAAGACACACTCAAATCTGAAACATGTAATGATGACCTTAAGTTGAAAGATGTTAAAATGAGTTCAGCAATGGATTTTCCAGAGACTCCTGAGACTACTGGTACAAATAAGACACATGTAAATACAGATATTACAGATTTGTCATTTGATCTACCTACAAACCCATCTCTTGAGAACAACAGTCTTAAACAGCGAGACTCAAGAAAGAAAAATGAGGAGACTCTCAACATTGAGATCAACGATGATGGTGCTTTAGAATTTTCTTGTCAGTCCTCTGTCAACAGTGCAGAATCCCATTCTGACAAGAACGGATCTACAGTTTGTGGGAAAAATGTTAAGAAAGAAAAAACTGAGAACCTTCTAAGTGATGCAATTGTCAAAATATCTGAAAAGCAAGCAGGTGAATTGAGTCCATTAATGCCAGGGACGGATGGTGCCACTGCAAGTTATTCATCTGAAGTAAAAGTTGCTGGTGAGGCCACCGCACCTCCAGTTGAGAAAAAGCCAAAGGAGGAAATGTGTGTAGCAGCTACTACTGTTAAAAGCATGAAAAGGGGATGCCAGCCAAAAAGAAAAGGAAAAAAACGCATGACTTGTAAATACTGTGGTGCATTATTCCGTCGTATCTCAACTTATACCATTCATCTGCACACTCATGCAGGTGAAAAACCTTACAGATGCAAAACATGTGGCAAAAGCTTTGCTCACCTTGCCAAACTCAAATCCCACAGAAGCGTCCATGTGCAGCCTGCAGAGTTGTTGCAGTGTCCATGCTGTAGTAAAACATTCTCCCAGAAAAAGCATTTAATATCTCATTTTAAAACCCACCTACAGCACCAAAAGGCTAAACTTAGGAAATATACCAAGTGCAGGTCTGATGTCTCATCTGTCAAACCCTTAAAAAGTTCAAAGACTGGAAAGAGCCTTGTGTGCAAGATTTGTGGTGACAACCTCTCCAGCAAATGCATGTGGGAGATTCACATGAATATGCATGGAAGAGAAAACCCCTTGTCCTGTGTAGTCTGTGGAAAGCAATTCAAGAAGCCTCTACACCTGGTGGCACATGAGAGAACACACTGGCCGGTTAAACCATATGCCTGTTCCATTTGTGGAAAAGGGTTCAATAAGCTCAAGGCCCTGGAAAGGCATTCTCTGGACCATACAGGGTATGCCCCATTCTCTTGTTTTCACTGTGGCCAAGCCTTCTGCGATCTCTCTGCTCTGCGTTTGCATCAAATATCCAAAGAGTGTACTGTTAAAAACAGATTAAATGATGATGGCTTCTTAGTCAGTCAAGGGGTTGACGGTCAAGTGAACATACCAGTGTTCTTTAAATGCCAAGTATGCAAGCAACTCTGTCGGAAGTGGTGCCAATATACTCTTCACCTGCAGACCCACACAAAGTGTCCGCCATATCTTTGTTTTGCTTGTGGACAGAGTTACGGAAAAGGTTCTGATTTCGGTGTCCATTGTGAGGTATGTTGCCAGACAAGTGGGGAGGCAGTAGCTTGTGCAGCAGCACTTTCTGAAATCATGCAGAGTGGCACACAAAATTATACATACACACTGAATAAACAGATTGACAACGTTCAAAGCCCCAGTAATAATCTAAACAATGCAGAAGATCTTACCTCCCAGGCTTCTTATGTTGAGAAGACTTCATCGTTCCCAGTAACTGTACCTAATGATGCTCAGTTACCTGTTCATTTGTGTTCCAATCCCACATTGCACACTCCATCTGTAATTAGTATTCCTTCATCAAATGACTCATTCGATCGCATCAAAATCTCTCCAAGCCCTAAGGGATTTCAGTGTCCACGTTGTGGTCAGCAACATGAACGATACAGAGCTTTATGTGCTCACATGAAGACACATGCCCCTGGCTTTAAATATGTTTGTCAACGTTGTGGCAAGCCCTTTGAAAAGTGGAACCATTTCTGGTTGCATCAACGGATTCACTGCACTAAAGGACATGGCTTTTCTTGCTCACAGTGCAGTGTCCAGTTTCACTTTTTGGGCTCTTACAGAGAGCATATGTTGAAGCATGCAGAGGAAAGACCCTTTTCTTGTCCTCTATGCCCTGAATTCTTTGTTGATAAAGAAGATCTACGTGCCCACCAATGTGAGTTTCATCAGCTATCAAAAAGGTTACAGTGTGATGTTTGTTCAAAGAGCTTCAGCAATTTGAGAAACTTAATTAGGCACAGTCTCTTGCATGAAGGCGCTATTTCTCACCATTGTCTCCCTTGCAATCTCTCTTTCACAAACGGCAAACTTCTACAAATACATCTGAAGGCTCACCATAAACCTCTCACGCTACCCTTGCCTGATATTTCAACAGAACCTTTGACGTTTCCGCACAAGTGCAGAAGATGCAATGCAAGCTTCTCAACTGGTGATCTGCTGTATGCCCATCAGATTTGTCATCTCAGAGATTTAAAAAATCAAGTTTGTCCAACCCATATCACTGAATCTACCTCATCAGTGTCAAAAACCAGACCTCAACCATGCACACGGTCTACTTGCAGGCCTTTAGCATCTACTCTTAACCTGGGCTCCATTCCAGATGATGCAAGTCTTTATAGATATCCACACCCAGATCAGCTTTATTTGACATCTGGTCTATCAGGTGTACGCCAGATTGTAAATCACTTCCCACACAAACTAAGCACAAGCTGTGGTTCTTTAAATGCTAACAGGTCAATCAATGGTTTAGCTGAGCCAGCAGTTCCAGAAAGTGCTCAAGACCCTTCAGAAACTGACGCCTCACAACTACCTCAGGCTGTGCAAAGCCCAGTGTCTGGGTGCTTTCCGTCTCAGGCTAAAGAATGCCTGTTCAAAACATACACCGATGCAGTATCCAATAATGTTCAGGACAAAAAGGATCTCAAACGACCCCTTATGTTTGCAGAAACAAATGTAGTATTGGAAGGTCCAGCTCTTCTTGAGGACAATGAGCGATATGAATGTATAGATTGCTCTGAACAGATAAACAGTCTCGCAGAACTACATGAACACCACTTTGTACATGCATTGGGAAGCAGATACGTGCACACCAAGAAAATGTTTCACTGACATTCTGGTTTTCTATCGGTGGTTTAATTTACTGCACATGCAACTTTCAGGAGCAGGAACTTTTGTGAACACCATTTAACAAATGAACTGATGTTTGTATGCAGTATTATGAATGATAAAAAGGACAAAAAGTGTATACAGTGCTGAGATTTACCCAAAGATTTGTCAATGTAGTCTGACTACATTTACAAGCTGAACTTTCAATGCAATCTCGTATACCACTTTTTTGGGGGATCAGTTAAGCAATTAAGAGTTTCACTGTGCATGAAAACTGAATTTAACGACTCATTTAATATCCTACGCTGGTATCTAATGTTTGTGTTCGATGCTGTCTTGTTAGTGAATGACTTAACTGTAGTCATTATATTACTGTTACTGATATCATATTTGTCATGCGTATTGTGGTTCAGTACTGAATCTGTGCCTTCGAATACTTCAGCTTTACATTATTCCAAGTTCAGCATTTTGATGTGATATACATAGTTTTTCATACTGTATAGAGTAAAAGCATTAGTGAAAGTCTATGTGGTCCTGTAAATAGTCACACTTGCACTGGAAATCCTCAAGTAGGAAAATATAACCGCTAGCTATTTTTTACTTGTGATGCTCAATATGGTTGAATACTGTATCAGTAAAGGTAACCATTGCCATTTATACAAAAATAAACAACCAACTTTGTAGCTTGACTTTATGTACAGTTCAGAAGAACATGAGGGACACTATCTTTCTTTGAGTATTCTTTACAGTAGTTTTATTGTTTGAATTTATTATGAAACAAGTGTTTTTACACATTGATTCTTTTTAAAGTTGTTTAATAAAAATGCAGTAACAGCACTGTTGTTTCTGTCGTTTTTCGTGTTAACTTAGAGGAAAGACATACTGGTTTGAGAAATGAATCATTTAACCATCTTTACACATAGACAGTAAAGCAAAAAAAAGAGCAGGAAAGAAATGCTTGCATTCTTAACCAAAACTTTAATGGCAATAGAAAAAATGGAAATTGTGAACATAGATAGGAAGCGACCATATGAGGAAAAAGTAGTTAGCAAGCCATGGAAATTTTGTGGTACCAAATTTGCCCACTGAATGCTTAATAAATTGGGAGGAATCCAGAGTTAATTCAAATGTTTGTCCCAAACCATCCAGTCCTTTTACAGAAAAGTTTTTATATTTACGGGGCTGTATCACTGTCTGCTCATTTTTCATATATGGAAGGGATAATCATCAAACGACTTATCTATTGACAACATTCAGTTACATTTTACTAGGGAGATTATTTTTTCTTTTCCTCATCTTTTTTCCCATCTGGTTTATTTCCACTTTGAGAGGCCAAAGAGCCCATGGCATTACGTATGGCCTCATTGTTGGGGTCCACGCCGGGCAGATTCTCCAACACGCTTTGTAGGAACTCTGGGTCTTGCATGACATCGTAGTCATCTTCTTCCTGTTGGCAAAATATTTATTTAATTAAAAATAAAATGGATTCATGGTTATCAATCCACAGAGTTATCACGAAATATCGTTAAGTGACTTTTTTGAGAAATGTTATAAATGAAGCCGAAAGAAAAAGATTACAACTGACAGAGTGCCGGTACCATATCACAATGTTAGGATACCTTAGTTGATTCGGCTGTGTCCATTGGAGCTCCAGTATCCATTGATTCAACAAATTCTAGAAAACACACAGTTCAGGTTCTTAAATAGATGTTATTGCATGTCACTGAACACATAAATAAACGGTACTGGTAAACACAAGGTAAGTGTACTTGCTACTTGCATGCATGGAATGTATTTGAGTAGATTTAATAAGATAAAAAATATATTACTTTATAAAACAAAAAATACAACTATCTAACCTCCCCCAGCCAGGGACATCTGCATGGCATAGGCAATCTGCTCCTCCTCAGTCATGCTGCTGAAGTCTGGTAGTGATGACAC
The DNA here is from genome assembly GCA_032718565.1 of Distichodus sexfasciatus. NCBI lineage: Eukaryota > Metazoa > Chordata > Actinopteri > Characiformes > Distichodontidae > Distichodus > Distichodus sexfasciatus. The sequence continues at coordinate 4,137,438 of JAVGVS010000023.1, read as the reverse complement.
GCCCGTCTCAGGCTGAGACACTGACATCTTCAACAGAGCTTCATCTGATTCTGTGGGAAAACAGGCAATAAAGAAAACTTTGGCCAAAAGAAACTAATGATGTGTAGAAGCTGTTAAACAGGAACCAAGATACCCCAGATCCTAAATATCCACCTTTGCTGACTAAATTTCATTCACTGATTAATAGAAAAATTATTCTTTGTCAAAAACTGAATTTCAGCACCCATCACAGTAACTGTTTGTTGACAATCTTCAAGACATGTCCAACATTGCATTTTTTTCCCTTTAGCAGCACTTAGTACTACGAGAACACAAAAAACTCAATAGCTATGATCAACTTACAACCAGACATTTTCTGTAAAATAATGTTGAGGGAAAACAGAACCACCAAACTCTAAACTGACAACCAGGGGTGAACATTTTTGTGGAAGTCCTAAAATGGTCTATAGACCACTTATGTACCTCTGATACTGGTATAATATTTAAGACTTAGATGTGTTTTTTTTAAAAAGGTAATGGTACTTTACCTGAAATGTGATGCCTGTCAAGGACTCTAAATCTAAGGTATACAGCCCTTATAGTTGCTCCCTTATGAACAGAACAAACTAAAGAACCTTCTTCATCCCAACATGTTCTTACCATCAGCTGTAGGGGTGGGAATCCCTGCTTCAGCAGCAGACTGGGCAGCAGCTCTGCGAGCTTCTTCTTCCTGACGCTGCCTCTGTTCCTCCATGGACACACGAAGAGCCTGTAGTAAAAAAAAAAACGTTCCGTTTAAATAATGTTCCTTGTAAATTTAAACAACATTCAGGATACTGTTTAAAAAGAAAGCACTCAGTATATTTAAAAATAATTGAGGCAGACTTCATATCCATGGTAACATTTAAAAAAAAAAGGTCACTATAGTATTCTGTTTGATTTTTTATGATGAAGACATATGAGATCAGTCCTTAATCTTTCTGTAAAATATGGCATGGTCTGGTTGATCAAGACATCTACACTCAAACAAATGCTAGAGTGTTTATCAGAAAAGTAATGAACAGTGAAAAATACTGTTAACCAGCAACAAAATAAAGTACTTAAATACATTAAAGTACTACTATTGCATATGAAATCTAGTTTAGCATTAAATGCAAACCACTGAATGATTGCTATGTAGTTCACATTTACGATATTAGAAATCTTTATCCAGAGCAGCTGGATCAACTTGTTAACTCACAAATGTAATGCTTGAAAACAGCAGGCTCCATTAAAAAAGAAAACATCTATTAGGTCTGTACATGCTCAATCACTCCATCTTACCAGGGCAAGCTCAGGGTCAGCACTGGGGTCCACTCCAAACTCAAAGTCACTGGCGCCCAGGCCCATCATTGTTCCACCTTCGCCTGCTAAGATGGGGGAGGAGAGCAAAGCATCTGCCAGGCTGGGACCAGGGGGCACTGTGACCAGATGAGAGCCTGTGCCCTCTTTTCCATTCAGAGTGTTGACAAATGCAGTCAGCTTTTCAGTGTTCATCTCCTGTGGAAACAAGCAATCATGATATTGAACAAGAAAGAATCCAAATGTAGCACCAAAAGTGGATGAGAAGAAAAGCAGAGGAAATTTCTGGGGACAGTCTCTCTGGAGCAACTTGGGGTTAAGGGTCTTGCTCAGGGGCCCAGTGTTGGTAGATGCGGCAAAAGGAAAGAGCTGGATTTGAACCTATGATCTCTTGGTCCAAAGGCAAGGAACAATCAAGTACACCATCACCTTTTTTGCCAAATTTAACAAGCAACCCTGAAAAACTGATAACCATATAAAATTGCTTGTTGTTACTAGTGCTGGCTATGTTGGCTATATACGAAGCACAAAAGAAACATTTGCTATATCTTTTGAAGCAGTCTGAAGGGAAAAAGCAAATCACAAAATGGTATCTGATTAATAAAAACGTCTTTAAAGCCCTTTTTTAAAAATGTTTTTCAAACTTAACGTTCCTATTTAAAGAAACTAAGCTCTCACCTCCTCTCCAAAATTAATCACGTCCACATTGACCTTCTCCTTCTTCAACCGTTTTGCCAGCTTCACCAACTGACAGGGGAAATTACAAGAGGAGTGTAATTACCAGCAATTACTGACAAACAAAAGACATGCACTGGCAACTGGAACTGCACACTGATCACATTTTTTCAAACAGAGATCAAAAATCAAATGAGCAAACACAAAGACCTACGTCTTTCTCATTGTCCTCTATTGGGCTGCCCACAAAAGCGATGATTCTCATCTTGTGGTTCTTACCCTGTCTGTGCTTCAATGCCAGCTACAAGAAACAATCAACACAAAAGGGTCCATCAGAAAAGGTTAAACTACAGTAGTGTAGGAGGTAAAAACAGTACAAGTCAACTCACATGGGCCACCCGAATGCCAGTGCAAAAGCTGATCTTTCCACGGGGCTGAACCGCGTGCAGTTTGGAGAGGATTCGGCCAGTGTCGGGTGTAAGAGTGGTCAAGACCTCGCAATTGCTGTGTACATAAAACCACATCAAATCTCATCATAATTAGGAAAACACTAATAAAAAAACTTGTAAAGGATATCACTCTGATACTGATTCAAATAGATGAATCAGTAAAATGGGAAGATCTGTTCCATTTCATTTGTTTATACTAGTGTGAATGTCATTTATCGAGTTGGCATTAGTTAGGGACTTTTAGACCTTAGATTTAATATATATATTTTGTTCACATCTGATTCAGTTTTTTAAAAAAATTATGTTTGCATTTGTTAGAAAGTAAGAGTGTTTATCAGTACTAGGTATCAGTCCGATATCTAAAACCCTGACACCTGTACTGGTATCAGGATTGAAAAGGACTGTTACATCCCTATCAATGTTAGACCCTGGAAAGGAACACACACCATGTAGAGGCAAAAATTGCAGTCCTTTAACAGTCCTTCAAAAGAAAACCCTAAAGAGTCTGACATAACCCACTCACTTGGCCATTGTGATGAGCCCGACATTATTTTCCGGGTTACTGCGTGTCTTTGAGTGGCAGACGATGTTGACAGCGTCCTGCTGTGCCTGTAGTCGGGTGGGCAGGAAATCGCCATTCCTCATGTACTCACTGTTGTCCACACTACAAAGCAGCAAGGTTATGTAGATAAGAACAGTGCTACAATATGGTGGTCTAGTGGTGGGATAGTCAACTATGTTCCAAGATGTCATGGGTTTAAATATGGCTCTATCTGTCCAGCACAACCACCATTGCGCCACCGAGGAAGAAGCTTAACCCCAAGTTGTTGCACGGAAACTGTGCATGTCATTTTGAAATGGAAGTTGCTCTGGATAGGTGTATCTGATAAATGAGGTAAATGTAAAAAGTGTTCCAGATTACACTACAGTGAAAGACAAATGTCTTTTTTTAATCCACCACTAGCATTATGAAACTTAAATAATGTAATCTATGAACGTTATGTAACATCAGGCCTTTCATCGATATTTGTTTTGTTGATCTACTGTTTACATGCTGTTATTTGTCAGTTTTATATTGCAATTTTAAATCCATTCCTACTTAATATGACAACATACGTAACGATAAGCTACTGGCGGAACGTTGCGTCTTTTCATCATTAAATGACTTGTTTATACAACTTTGGTGAACTGTGACTCCGTTTATCAAGTTTGTGACTTGTAATTTAATCCTTACATTCTCTTCTGAGACTATATAGTTATATATTTTAATAATGAAATGTCTAACCCATTGCTAATTCAGCACAATTAAGTTCCCGGGATATGCTCCGGTCCCCCCGCGACCCCACTTGGGATTAAGCGGTTCGGATAATGACTGACTGACTAAACTTCAATACAAACTACTTCAAACTACACAAGTTGCGGACCGTTGTATCCTTCAAATCTTTAAATGACTTATTTATACAACTCGTGTACGCTGGGACTTTCTGGCTGGTGATTTCATGCTTGCATTACGTGTGTAATACACCTCATGTCATACAGGGATATCATTATATACTGGAAGTTGACGGGCACCTCGAATTAATCTGAATAACACAAACAATGTAAGGTTACGGGACCTGCGTGACATTGCGCTTTGTTGTTTTTCTGATTACGGTAACCACATTAAGCAATGTTAGCAATCGTCCTTTCTCTAACAAAGCCAGTAAACGTTAGCAATGTTAACACGTAACATGGTGAAAATGTCACTGTTTCAGCTGTATAGCCCCGATAACCAAAACAATCCTACTGTTGTGTTAGAATAAATGAGTATGAAATTAAAAAGACCATCTGTAGATCTAATGAATTAGCATCGGGTTAGCTAGGTGTAGCTAAGTCACATTAGCAATAAAGTCCGTATTCGCATATGAGATAGGCATCATCCTTATTCTTATCGTTCAACATGTAGATTTCCGCGACTCGTATGCGTCGACTGTTTCAATATTTGCAAACAAAACATTTTTTTTCGACCATCTTTCGACCTCCGCCATAGAGATCAGATGCAAAGAAGATCATGACTCAGGAGAACGGCGAGTTCAGCCGGTGTTTGCTTGCTGAACTGTCCGAACGTTACGAAATAATAACCCACACATTAATACACGTTAACCCGTTTTTCTATTCGATCGAATCTGGAGAACTAACGGTCAGACTACATGCAATTAGTTATGTAAACGTATTTGTTTATTCCTTACCAAACCATAGTACTTTCCAGCACCATCTTGGCAACTTTCTACCCATTAACAACGAGGCCGCGGATTGGTCTAAACAGCCGTGCTGGCAAGGAGGGAGCTGATTGGTTGAGCAGCGCGTTTCTTCGTCACACACAATTCACTGAGAAACTGTGTTGAGAGTCGCCACCGTGCGACACAGATGAAGCGTTAGAGATTTTTTTATAGTGGAACCTGATTGAAAATGTTGCACAACAGTAGGCTATTTAAATAGAACTAGCCCTGCCGCATATAGTCAAGGAAGTCACTGAGGTTTACGGATCATTTTAAACCAATCTATCTGTTTTACAAATAGATTTAACATTCAAGATTCAAGATTCTTTATTTGTCACGTGCAAGTTATCCAGGTACAACATGCAGTGAAATGTATCCTGATCCGCTCTTATAACTGTGCAATAGACAAGGGAAAGACAGTAGATACAATACAACTTACAAACATAAGACTGACTTAAATAAGGAGGTTGGGGTAACAGGACGAAAAAATAAAACTATATATTATGCAATAAGGAAGATAAAGTTACACGTGCAATATAAAGTTACATGTGCAATATAAAGTTACATGTGCAAGTTTTTAACCTGAGATTGCAAAATGTACTAAGACAGAACAGGTGCAATGAGATGATTTTTTTTTTTAAAGTGCCAAGTGCAACTGCAGCATTATACATAGCAGACAGAGTAGAGCATGTGATATTGGACAAAGAGCAACCAGTATAAGTGATTATCACAGTTGAGGTTTATATAACAGTCAGACAGTAGAAGTTATCGTAGCAATATGAGGTATGTATTAGCAGCATGTAATAACAGGGACAATTACAGTATAAGTTATCGTAATGATATGAGGTATGTATTAGTAGCATGTAAAAACAGAACTTAAAAGGGCATGTCCTTGTTCAGAAAACGGATGGCCTGAGGATAGAAACTCCTCCTGAGTCTCTCTGTTTTGGCCATGATGGTGCGGAACCTTCTGCCTGAGCGCACATTTTGATTACAAAAGCATTTTCTTTAATTGTAACAAATATTCTCCCATCATTATAATTGCGTAAACGACGTTAGTCCTTTTTTATTTTTGCTCGGTTCCAGGAACGCGGAAAAAAAACCTAAAGAGATTTTAGCATGAAAGAAAACAAAAAGGTGATTTGTGCAAAATTTCGATGACCACTGCAGAACCAGAGAGAACATACAGTCGTTGGATGAAACACCAGCAAGAGTAAAACATCTTAGATTACCATTAGCAACACACATTTTTTACATCATGTGGCCTTTTAGCTGTTAAATTCATTAATTATTAAAGCTATAAAGTCGTACCCCTGCTTTGTTAAGTGTTGGGGGAAAGAGGTTGAGGCTGGAATCTGGGTTTATTCAGAATATATATACAGAATAAATCATTTAAATGTATAGTTGTAATCAGTATAATTAAAGATGTAAGTTTAAGAAGTATAAGTGGAATTATATCTATTGGAAGATAGTTCAGATAAATCGAATAATAAAAAAGTCAACATATTAATCCATAGAAAAAATGTCGTTTGTGGCGTTTCCCGTTCTCATTAGGTGATTTAGCAAAAATAATTTATTTTCAGTAAATATGACAAACTATATTCACTGGGGTTAAGGCTAGGGTTGGCACAAGTAGACCTTTCAATATCTTTTCACAATTTTTATATTATTCACTGGAAATGATCACTGATTTCCAGCAGAGTCCATTTTTGGAATTTACGCACAGCATGTCAATGCCAGGTTTATTTATACTAATAAACAGTATTAAGCACTATTAAAACAACAAGACGTGAAACCAAAGTACTCTACAAACCTCGTAGCAATAACCATGATAAGACAAATTATATAAATATACAAATTTCAAACAATAGAAAGAAACAAAAAATATGACATTAGTAAACAATATGACATTAGTAACTGGTTTTCTGAGTGAAATAATTATTCTTCTCTTTCTCTGTTTGAAAGATCTTAGTTTGAAACAGCTAAGTTAATGCATAATAGTTCTAATAATGTTGGATACTTGAATGAGCGTTCATTCAAGCATCCAACATTATTAGAACTATTATGCATCAACTTAGCTGTTTCAATGCGTGTCCTCTGTTAAAGAAGTGTTCCAAAAAAGGTACTTTTCTTGTTTTTTTGTTGCTTTAAGATTATTAGTGCTATGGTGATTTGAAACGATTCCTCATGCATTTAAATTGGTGCCGGTTAAATTGACCTGTGGACGGCAGTGTCATTTCGTCAGTTTTCCACCTTAAAGAAAAAAAAGTGTTACCTCTTCCATTGTACAACCATCGTCAAAATAAATGTATTGCACTTAAAGTATAGAAATGATTCTCTTGTTAATTGAAAGTTGTCCTCTTTTTAATATTCCATCTAAAGACTAAAGTACAGTAATGAAGTACTCTATATCACTGAACCCATGACTGTGGAGTGAGTGTGTACTCATACTTCATTGCTGTACTTAATATTACACTTCTTTCATTTATAGTTATATGGCCTTTAATAAGTTTCTTTATCATATAGAGCCCCTCACCTTCATTTCCCAGGTGATGAAAACACCATTATTGCTGCTTTGCTGAAGTTGTTCATGGCCTTGCTGTTCCAGCTGTTTAATGAATGAATGAACATCTGGTTGGTTTTGTTCGGCTTTGGACTTTTCTTCTGTGGTGGTTGTGGTTGCTGCATTTCATTGCTGAACACACTGAGACTGGTCAGATTCTGCAGCTCTTGTCCCTTCACAATCCAGATTTTGTGACTCCTCGCATACTGTTAAATTTGCTTTCTAGAATGTGGAAACATGGATTTAATATTACCAGTTTAGAACAAGGATGATTCTTAAACATGGTTGGTAAAAATCCAATATGTCAACATGTGAATTTTTGGACCAAATGGGACAACTGACTGGTTGTTTACACACCAGCTAAAGATGTTCATACGGCACTTTGAGCAAGTTTCTTAATTTCATGCTGCCCACCTGTTACTCATATATCAAGGTCAATTATGTCTGACATTTTACAACTTTAATGTGAGCTTGCAAACAACAAAATTCCAAAGAAATAGGGGGTAGATATTGAAAAGAATATCTAGAAAAAACAACTAGTGCAGTTGTCAACAATGGCACTGATTAAGAAAAAAATAGCAATCAGTTATTTTTAGAGTATTTCTTCAAATTTGTCATGGTTGTACAGGTTCAGTTCTGTCAACTTTATCTATTGGTTATATCATTCAGGAAAAGGATACATTAAAGAATATTAAAAGACACTGAATGAACCGTGAAACATTATGAATAAATCAGGCACAATGGCCACAAAACAGCAGAAAATCTTCACTTTTAATCTGCAATCAAACACAGATGACAGTAACCGGGTATAACAACGGAGGACCGACAAGGACAAAAGGGAAAAGCTGGATATTATATACAAGGTGGGGGAAGGGATTCATGACAGAAGGGATTCATGTCAGTGCTGGCAGTTCAGACACTTCCGAGACCAGGATAAAAATTGATAATTCAACAGTAAGAAAGCACAATGAAGCCACTAAGGGGAACTAATTTAATCCTTCCCACAATATATACAGTATCTTACCTCCATCTCCTGATGTTGCTCATGTGACATGGACAGCATTACTGCTGGGTTTCTGAGATGGCTCCTGGACACATTTAATGGTTGCAGAGGCATTTGAGAGTGTTGGTTTTGCTTTTTTTCAAGCTTGTTGGTGCTGATGCATCTATTAGCTGAGAATGCTGGGATTTGTCCCATCATACAAGTAAAAAGTTTGCAGCTGTCATTTTTTTTTATCAGGCGTGGTTAAACAAACATGTCAAATATATTGGTTTAGATGGCATGGACTTACATGGCATTTTCCTGAAGACAATGTTACATATAAATGTCTTGAAGCGTTCAGCATAAAAACTTGGTTTCTGTACAGACACAGTGTCCTGAATGGAAATGAATGCAAATGTTTTAGAAGAAGTGACAGTACAAAAATTACTGGAGTAATTTTTTCTTGTCTTTAAGGGTCACAGTTAATCAATAATATGTCATAACCATCGTGTGAAGTTGTGTAGTTCATGTAGATGTGAATTTTTCATCATTACTGTCATAATATGTGGGTTAATGCAATAGCGAAATAAGACAAACTTATTATACAAATGCAAAAAAACAAAACAAAACAGTGAAATCTCCTTTAACCATAATGTAGACTAACGTAGACTTCTTTTAGGTCAATAACACTTGGAGCTTGTAATGAATAATTACAATTACAAATAAAAATTTGCTTTTTTATTTTGTTTACTAGTATGGCATATACACTGCCCTCCAAAAATTTGGAAACACCCTAGAAAAATTTTCAACTTTTTTGCTATATCTCGTATTGAATAGCCTTCATTCCTTAGAACTACTACAGATTGACATGTTTCCAGAGAAAGCTGCACCTGGCCATGTTGTCAAAAAACACATGGAAACTCTCTATAAGATGGGTCAAACAAGTCATTTGATTGGCAACAGCTATTGTAACCTATCTGACCTAAACTGTGTGCTAACTGCCAATTAAGTTTAGAACATAATGAACCAATCAATTGTTGAAGCTATTAAGATGTGCTGAACCAAAAATCTTTTAAAAACCTGGGCCAAGTTTAAACCAGTAACCAGACATCACAGCTGGCAAAGGGGCATGTCTGACTTTGACATGTACAGTATATATTGCCATTATTGTGTAATCAAAATAAAAATTATTATTAGTGGTATCCAAAGATGCTTTAATGTATTTGCACCAAAAATGATGAGGATTTATGCTGATATCGTCCAAAACCCCACTTTGCCAGAGGCGTTTCCAAACTTTTGGAGGGCAGTGTATGTAATAATCTTAGCTTCCATTGGTATACTTTCCCCAGTTAATTCAGTTCTCTACACTCCCACCAGCAATATAGAAGAGTTCCAAATTCCTGACGTACTGTTTGGTGCTTAGGATAAATGATTTTATTTTGGGCTCAGCTGATAACACTATCTCAGCTCAGCTCATAACACTGTCCATTTGACCTTAGACTCTTCAAGGTGTGTTTTGGCGAAGCTCAAACTAGATTTAATGTAGACTTTCTTGAGGAGTGTCTTTTTTCTTGCAACCATACCATATAACTTGGACTCTTAGCAGCCCCTCTAAATAGTTTTCTTTTTGCAATTTGCTGGAAAAATATTTTTGGGTGCTTTCATTTCATTTGGGTGCTTTAAAACATGTTTTAAAGATGTTTGAAAGGACCGTGTCTTTTCTACACCCATGTACTATAATATTTGTCTTGGATTCTGTGATGCACAAAAAAGAAATGTTAAATAGGTCAACCCAAAATTCTAATGGACACATTTAAACATTTTTAGTTATCAACACTCTTACCCCATCTTGAATCAAGGCTTTAACCATGTGCTCCAGTTTCTTTTCAAGCCTAAACACACAAATTGTATAGATTAAATAAAGGCCATTTCAAGTTAGTGTTACTAAGTAGCATTGGAAATGACATAGTTAATTGAAGCCTATTACCTGTATTGCTGCAAGATGTCAATGATGCCAATAAAGATAATCAGCCTTTCTCCTTTTGTGCTACATGCTGGGAATCTTCCCATGCTAAAGTAAGAGACACAAAATAAGAATGGAAAGACTAAAATATCATAAGGCTCCACCTTGCCCCCTCAAAAGCATTTGTCTCAATTTCTCCTCATATTAATCTTCATTAAAAATCTTTAACCTTCTAAGTATTTATGTAAGTAATGCTCTTAGTATTGGAAACCACAACCTTGTCAAGAGCTGAATGTTTAAGCTTTACTTTCGCTGTCTGTAAGAAGAGTTTTACTAGTTTAATAACTTTTTGATTGAAAAAAATAGAAAGTTCTGACAGAGGAACCTGCTTTTTTACAATGGGCCTTTTTCATCAGTTGTAATTTAATGCAGGTACCCTTAAGCACTGCTCTCTTGGGCACTGCATACATCAGCTGCCTAGCGGTCCTACATGAATAAAATAAATGTATGCCCCACGTTCATGGTCTCACGCTGGTGTTCTTACAGAAACGTGTAAAAATATACAAATTAAATTTAAACTGTTAACCTGTTTAAAAAACATTTGCCCTGTACTCGAATTTCCCATCCTCTATATAACCAGCCTTTACCTCAGTGGGCATTCCATACAAAGCAAAGTGAGAAACTAAATAAATATGGTCTCTTTTTACAAATCTTGAATTCTAGTTGAAAAATGTGTTGATCACAGATCAGCCTTTTGACGAAAGATGTGTGCAATGTAAATAAAATAGCACCTAACCTCCCATTTGCCTGTAGTAAAGTCTTCATTTTGGCCTTTACTTGTATCAACTCCATTTCTGTGCTGGAGAGAGGTTTCTCATCGACATTACTGTCTGCCAACGCTGAAGATATTGCTTCTCCACTCATGTCCACATTGGTAATTCCTAGCAGTAGACTGTAATCCATGATGTTAAAGCTCTGCAGTACCTAAAACACAGACAATGTAATTATAAGATCTTATTTAGGCTACAAAATGTGTGGCGGGGGGCAAAATGTTATTCATACATCCAGAAATGTTGACAAAGTCAGGGATCTGTAACTTAAGGTGATATACATTGCATTAATGTTTGGAGCAAAGCATGTGTAGGTTTTTTCCTATTCCCTATTCAATTCCTCACCACCAAATACTGTTTGTTACTCACCCGACAGTCCCTTTGGATGATCTGGCAGAGAGTATTGTAATGGTCACTCTCCAGGAATAAGCCCTCAGGTAAATGTTGTATGAAGTCCAGGTCTTTGTAGGTTGGGGTTTTTTTCAAGCGCTCTTGAGGCGAGGCAAGACGTTTATGTGTGGAGCCTTTCAGGTCATATTTTAGGTGCATAGGGATGGCTTGGGGAAGAAGGTTGTTCATGACCATGACTCTGATGTTACTTCGAATGGTTTTAATGCAGTAGAGGCCATAGAACTTGGGCAGCAGTGTTAGCTTATTTTGGTGCAGGTTCTGGAAGAAAGGATAAGAGCAGTGGCTTTTTAAAAACACTTTGTTTTCCAATTCCCATTTTGTTTTGGGTGTCCTGTATCACATAAAGGCTTTACCGAACCTTTTAAACCAGGACAATCTTCTCCTGATAAAACACTTCAACTGGCAGAGAATTTGACCTTACAGTTCAGTAAAATAGAAAATTCAGTGGGGGAAAAAAACCAACCACAGTTACAATCGTAAAGATGAAATGGTAGAATACCATATAGTATCCGGGCAATAACTTCCTCAGGAACTCTGCTTCCTTGCGTTGGACTGTTTTAAAGATGAACTTGTCATCTGCACTAACATAAAACAGGGATCCACTTGCCCCAGAGTTTGGCAACTCGAACAGTGGACTGTCACATAGAGACCTCTGCAGAACACAAAAGACATTTACAAGGGTCTGAATCTGACAGGAAACGATGTGCATGAAACACTAGTACTCCCTTAATGAGTGACATTAAACTTGTACCGATAATGAAAACTAACTGCTTATGTTATGTTAATATTGTTATATAAATGATATAAACATTTGCCTCACTAAGGGTGAGTTGGTAGTGACTGGATTGTTGTGAAGTAAAAGAAGGATGTTACCATGTAGGCCTTTTGCTGAATTCCAAACATGCCCCGGAAGTAGCTGAAGGCAACTGGAGCATAGATTTTGAACCAGAAGTCACTATACTGATGGGCGGGGGTCAAATTGCTGCCCTGACTTTGAGAAAATACTAATGAACATTGTCACAAACACCCTAATACAACATTAAACTCGTAATCACTCCATAATCTGGCTTACCCTTAGGCATGCCTTACCTGCGAAAAAATATGCTTTCTACTACTTCAAAGTCCTGAAAGAGCAAATCCCTTTCGTTGTTCTCACACAAGCGACCTACTGTATGCATGATACCCAGCTTGAAGGCACCTCGTAGGGCAGATGATGTGGTCTAATAAGACAAAAAGGACAATAAATTCTAAAAAGACTCCAGAAGCAATTTCTGTGTTGATTAAAAAATATAGAAAGCATAAAAGGGAAGAATTTTAAAAAGAAAAATGATAAAGACTGTTATAGATGTTTCTGCTGATTGTAGTTGACTTAGTTGTTAAGCTATGAGCTGTTGAATTAATGTTTAGCTCATGTCATGTGGCCAAAATAGAGAATGACAGCCTTAATGTTGGCCATAATTGGGAATTATATATTTTTTTACCTGAAAAAGGGGGTTGCAGTTACAAGCTATTGACAAGAAATGCAATACAATGGCACTAAATATTTTAACCATAAATGGTGTACAACAAAAACTGGGGGAGGAGTTAAAAAGAGAAGATGAAATAAACAGAACAAGGTGATTGCTGGCACCCAGCATTCACAATCTTTGCCTTTTTGTAGGTAGTCTCCCTTGTGGGCTCAGTATCATGGTGTCCAGCTGATGTCATGTTTGTGTTAGAAGAGCTTATGGAGCTTGGATCCTTAAATAAACAGTTACAGAAACAAGATTGAACTCTAGAGAATAAGCAGACTGATATTCATAATAAACAAGCAAATTTAATTTAATTTATGAGAAGCTCTCATTAAGCTATAATGGATTTAAATGGATTTACTTTCCTACCTATTTAATTTAATCCTATTTTATTAAGGAATGGGGAAGTACATGTTCGTGGCGCAATGAATTGTGGGAAGGCCTGGCCATATTCAGAGCAATGCTTTATAAAGCTGTGGAAACATGGAAAAATCAATGAAAATATAATACATCAGGACAAACAATTCAGACTGTAATGTTAAATATATCTATAGAAATGGCCTTTGAAGAAATGAACCAATGATGTAACATACTCTCCAGTGGGCCAAGAGGTTCAAATCCAGCTCTATCCTGCCTCCAGAACTACCACCATTTGGGATTCTGAGCAAGGCCCTTAACCCCAAGTTGGTCCAGGGAATTAGCAAAATGTAAGTTGATTTGGATGAGAGCATCTCTGAAATGCTATATTAATTATCCTTGCACATTGCACAAATTCAAAAATTATAAACAGTTGTTAACAGCTGGATAGATTCAAGCTCTTTACATTTACATGCCACTGACCTGCGATAACATAAGTGGTGCTAGCAAAGGTAGGTCTTGTATTGACTATGTTGACAGAAACTATGTAATGCACTCTATGATGCACATGCTGCATTGAACTTACTTAGAGATACTGTTTATTTTTTAATAGATTGTCTGTATAGTATACACATATTAAACTACTGCAGATTCTATGCACATTTAATGTGCAAAGGTACATTCCAGTATTCCATTCACCTAAAATTGCACATTTTCATTTGCTTTCTCTTGTTTAGACATTAAATCTTATAGATTATTTATATATGTATATTCTATGTGCCTTCTTTGTACTCTGTAGAAACTGCAGCAATGTCATCTTTCAATGTCTTACTTTAACTTTGACTGAGTAATACATACCTGGTGTTGGATGCTTTTACGAAGACTTGCAGCGCTAAAACGTACCTGTTGTGCACGCTTTTATGACACGGTACCTTAAAAATCCTGTAACCTTCTTTTATGACAGGATCCAGCATATGCTTATGATGCATGCCTTTACGTCTTGTGCCATAATAATATATATAATTTTGGAGGGAGAATTCCTCCATAACCTGACCATTTTCACTTCTAGCATTTGTCAGATGCTTTTTTGCAAACTTACTTACATTTCTTAATCACAGAGACATAGAGTCTCATTGGAGTACCTTAAGGGTCTTGCTTAGTGGTCCAACTGTAGCCTAACAATGCATCAGGTCATATATGACATGCTCTTCTGAAGTCTGTACACACAACATTTCTGCATTTTAAAGTAGAAGCTACTGTACACTGCAGAGACAAGAGATCTGTCACAGTTAAACCAGCATTCAGGATGTTACCCGGTCTGGCAGCATCACAAAGGTGACAGAAGAGGTGGGCCAAAAGATTGTTTAATATTATTCATTTTCTGAACCGCTTAATCCCAACTGGGGTCACGGGGGGTAACCGGAGCCTATCCCGGGAGCTCACAGGCGCAAGGCGGGGGCCAGACCTGAGCAGGTGCCAACACACTGTAGTGACTCACACAGTCACACACCTCAAGGGGCCAATTGACCTATATCACATGCCTTTGCACCGTAGGAGGAAACCAGAGAAAACCCACGTGAACACGGAAGAGCATACAAACTCCTCACAGAGGGGCCCTGCAGCCGTCCCTGGGGTTCAAACCCAGGACCTTCTCGCTGTGAGGCGGCAGCTCTAACCACTGTGCCACCGTGCCGTTGATTAATATTATCCTTAAACAAATGTATTATACATACAGTACTTATAGTTACTTACAGTGTACATAAGCTGTATTTGCATACTTTATTCCTATTAATACCTAGTCAGGGAAGTGTATAAAATTTCTGATTGTTGAAAAAAAAAAAAGAGTAAGACCTGCTAGCTGTTTTGATGAATTTGTTGAAATCTGGGCATGCTGACTTTTAAACATTAAAGGTATTTTATAATTATTTTTAATTTAATTTAATGGACAGTTAAAAAAAAGAAAGAAAAAAGAGGGCCATACTTACTTAGCCTTTTTCTTAACTTTTTTTCAATCAATTTGTTGAATTCTGGCTGTTTTGGCTTTGAAAGATTTGCTGTATTTTTCACTACCCATTTACGAGTAACTAAGAACGTTGGGAGTAACGCGTTACAAAAGTAAGGCATTACTACTACATTTCGGTAATATTATACTCGTTACAGTAACGCGAATTAAAACACACTTTAAACCCGAAATTTAGTGCTGTTTTGAGTTGCTTAAAAGAAATCACCTACACTGCGAGAGTCGGGAGGATATTGAGACATGTGGTACAAGAGAAGAAAAAATCTGCGAGTGGAAGAGCCCCCAAGAGTCGTAAAGCATTGCAGTTGAGAGACAATAACATTGTAACGTAACACACTGCTTTGAAATTACAGTAACTAATTCTGGGTATATTTCTCTGGTTGTCTTCGTGTCTGCATGCTTTCCAACCCTTTATTTAATGGAAAAATCTCTGTCTACCAATTCACCTATAAACAGCAATGATCTACAAAATGCCGTAAATATTTTGCGGGTGATGGTGTTGAACGTGATTGTAAATTAAATACCTTTTGGATAAAGCACTTCCCATAATGACTGTCACTAGAATCCCAAAATGTGTACTTCTGTGACAGTCTGTTGGGTTTATTTGTGCTGGACCAGTAGATCCAGCTGGGGGCGCATGAACATTATGAAGAGTGGAATGGTTAACGCCAGAAAGCGAGTGCAAAACACCCAGAAACGCATCACCAATTTGGTAGTCCACATTTACATTACCTGCATTTTTACAACCTCTTTTTCTTGCAGTGTAATACGTAGTAGCATGTGTGTACATATAACGAATGATTGTCTGGTAAATGCGACATACAGCAAAGATAAGACATTTTTAAATACGTTTCTGGGCAGGGATATGAACTTTACCTTTATGTATATGCCATTTAGCATTTTATTAACTTTCCTTAATTTGTCCTTCTTACTTTTTTCGACATATAAAAGTAAGCGATTACAAACCTGCTAGTAACACCTGTACCTCGCAGAAAGTTAGCTCAAATGTTGTGTTTGGGAACCGTCCAGCAGCACTTATGTGCAACAGTTAACAAGTAAATAGAGCTGCTTTAAAAAACGGCCCGCTATCAAGTTTAGCTGGTCTAAAATGTTAAAAATGTCTCAGTAATGAGGAAAGATCCAGATAGGATTTTACTGCACGTTATACTTGTCTAACTTTGTATGTGGCGAATAATGTGAATGTTGAACAGAAATATCTACTGAAAAGCAGTTTGTGTCTATGCGACCTAACGGTGTAGCAAGAAGCTATAATCACACATTCGCCTCAGGGCAGAGAAACAAGAAAGTACACGATGATTGAATAAACAGTTTTTTCAGTGGCAGTATATTAAGCACGTATAAAAAAAGATATTGTTACATTTTATACCCTCAACCGTAAAGTGTACTGTAAAATTATTCAAAAATAGACAATTTCAGTGGAAAGGGGGTTTCACATTTCGCAAACAGCAGTTGATTACTGTGGTTTTCATTATGTTTAAAAAATCATAAAACATTGCCCAGTATTGGGGAAAAAATACATAGCATGAAAGTCAGTTCCACAAGGTTGAATCGGCGTAAACCAACAGCCCAAACTGGTACAAAAAAGTTGGCAAACTTCACAGGTAATGATGTCCCTAGAGCGCAGGAGCCAGGACACTAGAAAGTGCTCAAGCAAAATTCTGTATAAAGTAAATTTTGGAATTTCTTCTGCAGTAGAATAAATAATCAACAATCTTACAGAAAAAGCATTCGACAAAAAAAACACTACGTATGGTATGTGAGTTAATACAACAGAATCTTAAGTTTGTTTTTGGCAAAAATAATATTCTTATATTTTTAAAAACTTTAAATGAGTGTATGTTTTCACTTTAAATAGCACTTTGATTTATACTTTGTACTAAGATTTTTATTTGCGTGCTACAGAAACATTTTTATATTGTAAACTGTCGCCTCATTATGATTATTCCCATTCACTGTTTCTTACCATTATTGTAACATTTTCTTTTTACGGTTACTCTTTTAACCTTTTTCCCTAAGTGATAAGATCTGAAAGATAGAAAAGCATCTACTGACTGATTGCAAGGGCTGTGGTTTGGCAGTGTTGGCAGTTAAAAAAATATATCACTGACAGTGTCTCTTTAGCAGCAGCCGCAATGTGGCAGTCATTCATAAATCACTTTTACAGTTCTTTGGTGTAGTTCATCCTTTTGCAGTTGTGCTTTTCATTTCAAAAAGCAGTCTCCAATTCCATCTTTTAAATATTTCATGCTTTATCTCTAGTTTACTTCTGTCCAAAGGCTTTAGCTGGTGATTCCCCTCCACACCAACATCATATGACCTTTCCAGGAAACAGCACACAAGGAAAGTATTTAGGCATTTAAATGACATCAATATTATGCTATCAGATATGAATGTGTCTAATTCTTCTAAAAAGTACAACAGCCAAACACACTTTTTGTGCAGGAGTTTAATTCTGAGCATCTGGGCTTCCTCTCTAGAAAAACAAAAAATGACAAAAACTTCATGTTACACAGACATGTTTAGGACATCTTCCACATGCACAAAAGGTAGAAGAATGTACCTTAAGGGTGGGGGGAGTGTTAGAGGAAGGTTCACTGCTTCCCAGAGTAAGTGTTGAGAGCTCTATATCAGCAGAGTGTCTTTTGACGTTATCTTCAGTAACAGGTGTAGTGAGCAATTCAGACTGCATTTCTGTATTAGTATTAATAAACAAAAACAAGATTACTGAGCTACATGAGATTTATTACTTAGGTGTATCTAGGGCAAATTGTGTTTCCCAAAGCTGAAAGCCATGGTAAGAGCTAGTAAATAAATTTTAAGCACTAACATAAAGAAACAAACATCATAATTATCTTTATCGTTCACAGAGAAATACAAGAGCAAATTTCTAACTAAAATCCTCACTTCAGGATTAATACTCTAAAAAAATGCTTACAGTCTGGAACCTGTGATATTACAACCTCAGGATTCCCACTCAGAATCAGTCTGCCATTAGACTAAATGACTGACTCTATAGTAATGTCACTCACTTTCTTTTGCTGAGATCTCTGAGCTGATGGAGTCAGTACAGCTTTTGGACTGCTGCATCGAGGCCTGGTCTTGATGTTCTGGTTGGATTTGTTCAGAGTTTGTGTGTTCTACTGCGCTGCTGTCTGTTGCTGCTGCATCTGAAGGCTGTTCCTGCTGCGGTTGGCCGGACACTGTAGTGTTGCCTTTGTGCACTCCACACATTGTGCCTCCTCGATTCTTCTTGGGGGGTAAGGATTTTGCTGATTCACATGAGGAAAAAGCATCAATATTATGATCATATCGAACGCTGGCTCATGAATTGAATCAGATCCATCGTATCATAGCAGCCTTTTAGTTATTGGCAGATATGGAATTGTTGTCCATTGAATCAGTATAATATGGTATAGTTATGAAACTATACCATATTCACACCACTAGTTCTTGCAAAACAAACAGATACAGTGAACCGAGTGTTTGGAGAGAGGGTATCTTCATGTCAAGTGATTCTGTCTCATAGGACTGTCAAATGCAGCTGCTGAAATTTGCACAACTGAGCCTGCTATTTATAATCAGCTCACTGATCCATTTTGCATACAGGAACATTTAGGTGCATGGCTGTTAACCCTTGTGTGTATAACAACTCTTTTTTTCACAGGACTCAGGTTCAGGTTAAGATTATGCTTTTAACAAATGAATCAACCAGGCAAATTAAAAGAACTTACTTGACATTTTCTTGAAAACACTGTTGCACATAAATTTCTGGAAGCGTTCTGCATAGAAACCAGGCCTGTGTACTGACACAGTGTCCTGAAGCAGACAATAATTTTTGAAACAATGCATAATAATTATACAACACAAAGAATGATTTTAGTGTAATCGGATATTTTGAATTCTTTTTAATGGATCAGTCCCTTTTATAAGTGATCAGTAATAGTGAGTATGTTTATAAAAAACTGAACAAAACCTACCCCATCATGTACTAAAGACTTCCAAGAGTGCTCCAGTTTCTTCACAAACCTAAATATATAAGCCAAGCCAAGACGCTTACTTGCCTTATTACAATATAGCAGCTTTATTATTATATATTATTACAAGAGCAGCACAAACCTGTATGATTGTAGAATGTCAATGATTCCAATAAAGATCAACAATCTATCTCCTTTTGCAGTGCGCGCTGGAATTCCTCCCATGCTACAATGGAGCACAGACACGAAAACACACACACCCAATTGAGAGAACAAACAGGCAAAACAACTTCAAACTTATTAGATTTTAAACAACACGTTCATATTTATGTTCACAGCATTTGTCAGTCGCTCCTGTCCAGAGCAGCTTAATTCACTAATTTTAGGGTCTTGCTGGAGCAACCTCTTGGTTTCAATCCTTTCAAGCACAGACCAGAAAAGGTACTGATGGTCCAGAAAGGGTACTGATCATATGTCCTGTGAACACTTGAAAATCTTGCTTGTTGCTAAAGAAGCTTAGCTCCCCACATAACACTGTTGCTTGCTTGTTTTGACATGTCCTAAAATGCATGTCTTAAATCACTTTGCGATGCACATGACTGATATGACATGACAAATATATATTTTTGGACACTGTCCAAACATGCTGACTTCTTTGCGTAACACCCAACATATCCTGCACTGGGGAAAAATTAAAAACAAAAATGCTGAAAACAACTAATACATTATCAATGAACAGATAGTCTACTAATAAATAATTACATCCACATGCAACACCGTCATACGAGATGTGATACAAGGATGAAAATACTTACTATAAGTAAGTTAGAATGATAAGCAAGCAAGTTAAAATTGTAACCCTTTTACTGTTTTAAGGCATCAAGGGAATGCTGAGGGAATTTCCACTTTATTGTGGCTAATGAAAAGTCTTTGAGAACTGCGCAACTTCATTCACAGGAGTTACTTTAATGTTGTACAGAATCCTCTGAATATTTGTCCATTTAAATTACTTTTGATACAGCAGCCGTCCAGTTTGGAGGGAAGGCCTGATTTTGAATCAGTCCGAGTGGCACTAAACTATTTGATTTATTATCCAAAACTTTTCTAAATTTTCGACTTAACTGTATTCCTCTACTTCTAAAAAAGGCATATCTCCTAGCGTGTGCCTTGCTGCAGCTATTTCCATGACATCTTCATAAACTGCCTTGCCACCCGGAGCAGACTGTTTGCTTTCAGTTGCACTACAATGCACTGTCCAACAATGCAATTTACATACAATAAGGAAATGTAAGTCACTCTGGACAAGAGTGTCTGATAAACAGCATAAATGAATGTTCTGAAAGTGTTCTGAAGTGATTTTAACTGACTGATTATTTGTCATTGTGAACACACCACAGCACAGCACACAGTGCACCACAACGAAATGTGACCTCTGCATTTGACCCATCCCCGAATGAGCAGTAGGTAGCTGACACAGGGCCAACTCTCTAACTGTTACACTACCAAACTGCCTACTTTTTGGATAAAAACGAACATACCTCTCACTGGACTGTGGAGGAGTTTTGCCCTTGGCCTCTCCCTGTATTGCTTCCATGGCTGTGCAGTACAGGGGTTGGACCCTCTTGTGGTCGGGCACCGATGTAACCACCTCTTCTCCGACCTTGTCCATATTGTGGATTCCCATTAGTAAACTGTAGTCCATAATTTTAAAGCTTAGCAGTAACTGCAAAATAAACAAAGTGATCATAGATTGATAAATACTGTGTGCTCTTTATTACCAAAACAAATCCCACCAAAAGACCCACAGACGTTGCTGCAGGTTTCATCCTAAACTGCGAGTCGTCAAGACGTAAAAGGCACGCAACGTCTGGGGAACTTTTCATCTTACCAGACAGTCTCTTTGGATGGTTTTGCGGAGAGCATTGTAATGGTCACTTTCCAGAAACAGGCCCTCTGGGAGATGCTCCATGAAGTCCAGGTCTTTGAAAGTGGGAAGTTTCTTGGTGCGCTCCTTAGGCGAAGCGAGCCGCTTGTACGTGGAGCCTTTCAGGTCATATTTGAGGTGCATGGGGACGGCACGGGGGAGCAGATTGTTCATTACTACGATACGGATGTTCTTCCCACCCGCCTGAACGCAATAAAGTCCGTAGAACTTTGGCAGCAGTGTTCGTTTGTTCTGGTTAATATTCTAGGAGAAGAGCAAATAGGAAAGCTTGTCAGTGTAATCGTCACATCCAACTTATTTCTATTCTTTTGCGGTCACGTTGAGAACCTGTTTTAGGATTTTGGTTTTTTTACAGATCATGTCTCTTTTCTCAAGTCAGGTCGTCCACCTAAAGTCAAATGCAGAGTGAAAATGCACTGTCCTTTCCAGACGCCACTTTGTTTTGTTTGGTTTGTTATGTTGGGTCCAGTTGTGTGATGTAATTGATGTGTTAAAGTGGTAGTCATTATTAAAGCTGGTGTCGTTATTACCGTCTGTAATCACAGTCTGATCACAGACTCTTACCATGAAGTATCCAGGCAATAGCTTCTGCAGGAACTCTGCCTCCTTGTGTTGGACTGTTTTAATGATGAACTCATCGTCACTGCTGACGTAGAACAGAGAGCCACTTGCTCCAGAGTTTGACAACTCTATTAGTGGATCGTTACACAGAGAGTACTGTAGAAGACAAAGGAAAATGAATTAGCAATGATACTAAAGATTTCAGTTTGTGTGTGAGTCATTGCAATGATACACACATATTCATTAATTTAATGTATGAAATGTATTCAGCAAATTCACGTGAAGTGTAGATTTCCACGATATGTCTACAGATCACTGTAGGGGCACCAAACCTCCAGACATGACACAATACCACTTTTTTATGTCCGATACGATACCAATATTGTACATTTGGATATCTGCCGATACAATACAAATCTGATACAGTCTCCGAGTCTTTTTTAAACAGAAAATAATGCTTTAAAAAATGTCTGAATATATGACTGAGATTACTCTGTTATGCTTAAGAAAATACTTGACTTAAATACTATTTTCCTAACTAAATCAATGTAATAATCACACACCCATATGTATATGCTAAATTATTTGTTATCAAACTAACATCTCAAAAATTCTACTTTTAAACACAGCTCTTTAGTGACGGTCCCTAATCCTGCAGTGCTAAAACCACTAGGAACACAGAGATTGTGAGTGAAAGCTCAAATCCTGCTCTATCCGACTACATGAACTAAGACCAAAAGGCCCCTGAGCAAGGCTGTTAACCTCAAGTTGCTCCAAGGAGACTGTCTCTGCAATGACTCCATGTTAGCTGCTCTGTATAAGATTGCTTGCTAAATGCCATAAATCTAAATGAATATGGAAAGAAGGTTACCAAGTAGTCATCAGGCCGAATACCAAACATCTCTCTGAAGTAGCGGAAGGCAATTGGTGCGTAGGTTTTAAACCTGAAATCTCCATGGTGGTGGGCTGGAGTCAAATTACTGCCCTCGCTATGAACAAGAGAGAGAAAAGAGTTTGTCAGAGGAAAAGGTGGAAATTACAGTGCATTAGAATCATTTGTCAAAAAGTGTGATATCATTTTCAAGATTCTTCAATTGAAAAACAATGTTGACCCACATTAAAGAACCATGGCAGAGAGACGTACCTAGGAAAGAAAATGCTTTCAACAACTTCAAAGTCTTGCATAAGCACATCTCTCTCAGGCTTCTGGCTCAAGCTTCCTACTGTGTATGTGATACCCAGTTGGATGGCACCTTTCAAAGCAGATGATGTAGTCTGAGTAAAAAAAATATAAAGAGAATGATGAAAAAAGCATCAAATTGTTGTAAATGTGTAGTTATATCCAGTCATTTCCTTTTCACATATGAAATGATCACTATAATGATAATTTAACTATAATTTTCTGTTGAGACCGATAATTTCAGTCTCAACAGAAAACTGACAGCTTGGCTACGTGATTCATCACACGCTCCATTCCAAAATAGTTTACAAACTATGATCTTTTTATTCAATGTCAGAACTGTGTTTTGACTATTAGCAAAGACACAAATCAAGGGCATTATGACGATAAAAGCAAAATATATCCTAAAATACAGCAG
Organism: Distichodus sexfasciatus; assembly: GCA_032718565.1. Taxonomy (NCBI): domain Eukaryota; kingdom Metazoa; phylum Chordata; class Actinopteri; order Characiformes; family Distichodontidae; genus Distichodus; species Distichodus sexfasciatus. Next base: position 4,114,000 of record JAVGVS010000023.1, on the reverse strand, counting down.
CAGTTATGGTTTGCTTCAAGGACAGGATGTCTGCTGGAAATAACCAAGCCCACACACAAAAACAAGGACTGAAATGTGCCAGTTGTAAGCCAATATTAAGGTCAAGCTTATTTTAGTCTGTAAAACACATGAAATTGGAGGAAAATAATCTTGTAGCAAAAATACAAAGACTAATGTTGGCCTGAAGTAGAATTACAGACCGTAATCAAGACCTGAAGGTTCGCACCAAGCCAGTGTAAACACTGGAATACAACTACAGAAAACAAGTTAAAGTACACACTGAGTTTGAATACGAATGCAAATATTTCTTCAGTCAATTTGATTTCCTCTGAATGAACTTAAAATAAATTATCTTTATATATAATAATAGAATAGTTACAAGAATATGAATATTTATTTTACTATCCCATTATAAGTGTGACTTCAAAGATCTGAAAAAAGAGCTATATTAGACAAAACCAACTTGAGAATTCACCTTTTTATATGTAGTCTGTCCTGTAGGGTCAATTCCACGGTGACCAATGGTTTTCTTATTGGTTTGGGATGAATTCAAGGATCCCAGGCCCTGAAAGAGGCAAAGATTTTAGAAATAAGGTATGGATTGGCAGAGTTTAGTAGGTACAGAGGACAGGCACAGTAAACAGAAACTTGCTGAAATACTGGCTTTTAGTGACCAGAATATTCACTATTTAAGTGACATAAGACGGTAAACCAAATGGTTAGAAGACAAGATCAAAAAGTCTTACTTCCAAAGATGCCACCTTATTAGTTCCAGCTGTTCCTATGCGGATGAAGAGAGAAAAAGACTTCGTTATATAAAGCTGGTATTTTCAAATGAATTTCTGGTTTTGCTTTTTTAAATATACACAACTGAAGCTTTTTAATAGTGTAAAACTATGAAGCAAATATGAACTCCTTCAATAATATTAGTTATTCAACAAAATGTTAAAAATAATTTGTTTTGTGCAGCAGACAAACGTAGCTGCGTTTGCTGTAAGATATACTGGGACGCGGTTGGGACGTACGCATCTCCCACCTTGTGAAATGCCTCACTCTCCCCAGCGATCGTCAAAAATTAATTTGTCTTGGTGTTGAAATTAATCACAATCAATCAGCATCGATACAGTGGCAGACCATAATCAATTATTTATTTAATGCAAGTATCTAAAAAGTAACTCCACGCGGTGGTCCCTGAGACAGAAACAGTTTAAAGCCCTGGATTATATCATCATAACACAGCTTGGTGATTATCGGGTTAGGGTTAGGGCGAGTAACTATGTCTGCCCGATCTGTGATGCATGCCCAATATGCATGCAATGTGATGTAATGTAGGAATATTGATGAGATGCATTGTGATATTGTATGTCTAATTTTAGTGAAAAAGCATGTTTTCCAAATACACAAGCATGTCTCCTGCTGGTAGTGATAGTGACTGTGAGTACTGCAGTATGTTTTGATTTCCAATTTTTTAAAGTTACGATGACCAGCTGACCACACAGAAGAGCGACACAACAGAAAAGACTGAAAATGTATCGCTGTCTATGTAAATGAACGTTGGTGACCAGGAAGGCACCAACCTGGTCACGCTGTGATCAAAGAACGCATCTGCAGCCTTGTCATCGAACTGTTAGCTGTTAGAACCGTCCATACTACACACCCAGGCAGTTCTCACACGCTAACGCTATTGCTGTTTACATTCGTCCCTCGGCAAATGTGTTGACTGCATGACACGTCATCCACTCAGTCACTGTGGAACTCCAAAGGAAACATCCTGAAGCTTTCATCCTCATCTCTGGAGAATTCAGTCATGCCTCTCTGTGTGACACTTTACCCATGTTCACACAATATTTTAACTGTCACACCACAGGGGAAAAGACACTCGATTTGATGTATAGCAATTAAAGGAGTACACACACCACAACATGGTACATCTTATTCACCTGTTAGGCAGTATGCTACAGAAAGAACTATAAGGCAGTGGTCAAATGATGAACTTCGTCTAATTCCCTAAAGTCACACACATTGGTTTAATTCATATAAGCACAGATTTCAGCAGCGTTAAACCACACACTATTAACACTACAGCATGCATGCAAAACATATACCAAGATTGCTCACTTTGGCTAAAAATGTGTCAAAAATAGGGATCCATCAATCCTATAGGTCTGATACCAGTCTATTCCAAAAACCTTTTTCTTTTTAGTTTTGTAAAATGGGATTTAATTAATCAATTTGTTTGCATTATATAGTATTTATAATAACATTTAATAATAATATATATGCATAAAAATGTAACCCAGAGTGCTTTAGATTTAAAATCAGGATTTGTCTTTATAAAGTCAGTTTAGCTGTGCTAAAGTCAATCCTGATGTTGACTTTCACATAAAGGAGTGATCTCAGTTTTTCCACAGAGTGAGACATGCAGCTTATTAATAAAATACATTAGATCTGTACCCAAAGTCCAGGTACCTGTATTGGTATCAGGACTGGAAAATTGGATCAGTGCATCCCTTATCACAGGCTGCAAAAGCACAAGAACACAATATGCACACACGCATTATCCTTAAATTCCTTTATCTTACTCCTGCATACATCTGAGCATGCCACAACACATCTGTAATGACAAATAACATTAAAAAGAGCAGCTTAGCATGAAGGGACCAAGGCCTCATTACAGCAAGCCTCACAAATACAGGACGTTTCCACACCTAAAGTTCGATTGCTTGGTTCTGAATTGGGGGTAGAACGTCAACATTTACACCTCCGCTCAGCTCCGTTTCGGACTACGATACATTTAAACTGAGAAACTTTTGCAAATAACTGTCAGGTGCCAGCAAACTCTGTTCTCATTAATTATATTTTTATGCATTTACTTCCCAGCACAAAACAAGTTTAGCAAATATCACATTTATGTTGTCAATGTTCTGCCTTCTTTTACAAGAGAGTGCATAAAACATTTAGTTTAATCAGATATTAGAGCTGCTCCCTTTTTCCACCGAGTTGGGCAGCTTTGTTCCGCTGCCTTAGATCTGATTCCAACTACAACTCATCACATCTTCCCTTGACTGTTTTGGTGAGGATTTGAGTTTCATTGTTTTGTCCACACCTCCACAAAACAACCAAGTTTAAGATGAAAGTGCTCCAAGGTCCGAAACAACCTAGGTGTGAAAACGCTCTCCTTTTCATCACACTGTCCAAACTCTGCATGCATGTACCTCTCTCTGGAAACAACCTCCTTCTCCAAAACTGAGTAAACACATCTAAAGAACAACAATCAGATGAGTCATTTAACTTAATGGACAGACTGATGTTCTAAAGATGCAATTAAAAACCAAAGTGGGAAGCAAATAATCCAGTTTGACGACAAGCATGCCTGCCTGTCTGTTGGAACAGGGCCATGGTACACCCAATAAGACTTTTTAAAAAGCCGGGGGACACTTTGGGATAATCGACAACAAGCCAGAAATCGACAACAAGCCAGAGTCAGTTACAATTATATGCTGCATGGAAGAAAAAACGTCATGACTAAAATTTGTAAAGGATTCTACATACCGGTCGAGTTGACCCCGTCCGCTGAAACTGGACCAGCAGTAGCCATTTGATGGCGGAAATTTCATAAATTCGGTTCACGTTTCCACCCTCACAGCGTCTGGATCAAGATTAAAGCCTGATTTTACTGGAGATAAATGAACTACAGGCAAGGTTTCACTTCTGCATCGCGCCTCCCAACTTTAAATGACATGCTACGTGGCTACACTCACTCGACTAGTTTTGCTATGGGTAACTGAGTTAGCATCTAGCCGGTGGTTCTCGTAATGTAATGTAATGTAATGTAATGTAATGTACAAAGATACAGAAAAAAAAGGATGATGCCTGGGGATCACATAGCTCTTGAAGCCTAGCTGTTTGCGTAATGAGCGACAGGGGTAAAAGACTGACTAACTTTCATTTCTCCACCGGCATGCTGACTCAAGTTAGCCAAAGTGTTCTCTCTAGTTTGTTTATATCTCATATCACTCGTAACCACAGATGTTAACTGAAATCTGCATGCATATTATAAGCTAACATGAAGCTGCCACGATGTACATAATGTGTAGATATAAATTTATCTTAAAGAGTTCGAGTTAAAAAAAATAATATATCCAGTAAATTGCTAACCTGTTAGCAATTGTAGCTGTGTTAAAAAAAATAGTCGACTCCAAAGAAAGGTTAGAACGTGGCCAGTAATCGGCGTCTTAAATCAGTTCGTCTTTCCTTTTAGATGGTCCTAAACGTTTAACACACTCGCGCATTACTTAAGAAAAATATATAAATAAAAAAGGGAAATCTCTACAAGGAGGTGGTCTCGGAAACTGTCGAAAACTCTCCGCTTTCGGGCTTGTTTCCCTTTAGCGACGTGACGGAGGATGTTTTTTGGAAATGGCGGAAGTGACGACTTTACGGGCGATTTAAATAAAACCTTATAATTTAAAACATACTATACTGTACTGTACTGTACTATACTATACTATACTATACTATACTATAGAGTGCGAGTTCATCGTAAATGTGGAGTATTTGACTTTCTGGCTGTGCAAGGATTTTTTGAGTGTGCGTGTGTGTGGGGGTATGTGCATAATCCAAGAATTGGTCACACACTCCTGACAGTCAAAGACATCTTTAATTTGTACCAGCATTCACCTTTTGTTACAAATCCTGGTCATGTGGAAACAACTTTATGAAGGAAATGTTATCAAAAAGTTGCTATATGCTACAATTGACAGCTTGTCCTGTCCCAGTTAAACACCATGTCAATGGTAACATATGGGGCAACGTAATTTGGAATTGGCAAATAGTACGGATTGGGAGCCTTTCTTGTGAAACAGTTCCACATGTTCTCTCCATTTTCATTGCAGCAGGGATAGGCCATGGTCATGATGGATTGTTCCTCCATACAGAAGTGAAGGAGAGCAGAATTCCACTGTAAGGACAAATAAACACACTCAGATTAAATAAGCAACAGTTAGTCAGGAATTTTCAAATGTGGCCAAGGCTGTATGCACATGGAGAATTTTCACCTACATCACTAACAAACAGCACTGTGGGGCCCCTTCACTGTTTGAACTACATTTATACAGTGCTGTTCTTAAGATGTCTATGATGTCTTACTTTTCGGCTGTAAGTTACACACACACACAGGCACAGTGAGACATAGAGGGAAAAAATGATGGTTTATATGAATGTAAAACAGCTTCACCATTATCTGGCTATCACCATTATCTAACTTAAAGAGATGTATAGTAAGACTGGCTTCTAGTGTCTCATTTCTTAGATGCAATTGTTATGAACAAGAAATAAAAGCCAAAGCAAGAATCACAGTAGTGTTCAAAACATGTAACGAGATGCCTCAGACACTTTGTGCTGAAAGACCATAAACTACCAATGTTTGGTAGATCTTGTATGTAAAATCCAGTAACCTGTTCTAAGTAAACTTTTGTTTAAAGTAATTAATAGCTTAACTACACCCATCAAATAAATCAAAAGTGAAGAATAAACAGTAAAGGAAAATATTTTTTTTTCAAAGGCAAAAATAGAAAATACAACAAAAGTGTAAAGTAATTGATGATTAGTGCCAGCATACATATACCTATTTAGCTGCTTCCCTTGCTGTGAACAGATGTCAGTATCTAGTGATAAAGCAGAAGACTGTGGATTCTATCACTGACCAAGTCAGACCAATTAGATGGCTGAACTTGGATTAAATGGATGTCTTTTGTTTCACAATGAATTTACTTTAATATTAGCCTGCCAATGCTTGCTGGCTTCAGCCTTAAATGCTCTACATTTATGGCATTTATCAGGCATATCCATATATCATATCCAGAATGACTTATATTTTGCTAATTACAAAGACATTCTCTCTGGAGCAACTTGGTGTCAAGGCTTTCTCAGCAGTTTAGTGGTTAGGATAATCACCTCTGAACCAAGAGGTCGTGGGTTTGATTTCTACCTTCAGCACTACCATGATTGGGTCCCTGAGCAAGACCTTTATCCCCAAGTTGCTCTCAGAGAAACTGTTCCTGAAATTAGGAAAATAAAAATCACTCCGGATAAGAACATCTGATAAAAGCTGTAAATGTAAATGTGGTAGTGCTGGAGGTAGGATAGAACCAGGCTAAACCCCCAGACTCTAGTTGCTTATCCTACCACCAAGGCCCATGTGGAACTGTTAAATATTACACTGCTGTCAGAACATTGGTTTTTGAGCTTTCAAAAGTAATTTGCATTTGAATCCTGGGTCAACTGAAACTGAATTTACTGTCTATTTACTCACAGCCTGTATGGTGCAGCACAGAATATCCAGATCAGTTAGAGTCTCGTCCCCATAGCAGCACAGACTGAACCATACTTCCACTCTATTTACAGCATCTCCACGACGCTTGGCATTGCCAGAGCCTAAGCGGGAGAAGAGTTGTGCAGGATACCGCGGCCGGCTTTTTCCTTCAGTGCAGAGTGCCCTGAGGTTCCACATTGTTGGTACAGCAGGAGGAAATATGATGTCGTTTGGGTTCACTTGGGCTTCTGCAGGATTCAGAAAATTCATATTGGATATTCAGTCACTTCAACTCTTTCATTCATCACACACTGAACTAAAATCACATTGGGAAAATCTGCACAAACTTGCAAAATATAAAATAATTATGCACAGAAGAACTGTTTGTTAGGTAGTGACACATCTTAAATTAGATAAGAAGAATAAAAGGAAATGAATCTAAAATCACACAGAACATAAAACCCATACCTCCAAATGAAACAAAAATAAAGGTGAGTGTAGAAACCACCAGCAAACTGGTCAAAGCCATACTTTTTTTCTGTTACTGGAAATGCAGCCTTCAACCTTCAATGCAGACTATTCACTGATTCACTCTAGTTTTAAAGGAAGGAAGGGTGGGGTGGAGATTTAAGTCTCATGATGTTAGATGTGTTTGGGTTTTAACAAGACTAATAATAAAATGTATTCTAAAATGCTTTATATAACATGATTTATGTAATAACAATATTAATATTTGGCCTAACTCTGTAATCAATCTACATGCAGTCAAGCTAGATTAATAATTATGTTTGTACTCTATTTCTTATATTTATATTTTAATATTGTTGATTGTGACTTTATATATGAAATAAATATGAAGTATGCCACATATATTTTGTTCTTCGGTGTTCAGTTGTTTAGTGTTTTTTGACCTATTCTTTAGCTTATAAAACCTCAGGAATTTTGGACTAGCCCCTTGGTAGACTCAGTGGAGTCAAAAATGTTTTGCTTGCCTTGGTTATCTCTGATTCTAACTCTGTATTATTAGTGAAATGAATTATACATTGATATATTTGTACATCTGGTAAAAAAAAAAAACCTGCCAGATATTTACATATATCTCATGGATCTAGGGCTGGGTTCAAAAAATCGATTCACCGATCAATATCGATTCTCGTTCGAAAAATACGATATCGATTCAAAAATTCGCGGATCGATCTTTTCCTGTGGCCATAGATAGTATGCACTACTTCTCGCAACCGCGCAAGGAGAGCTATAAAAACGCGAGACCGGCGAAAACAAATAGAGCCATGGCTGAAGCTGCTCCGCTCAAATCACCGTCTGGCCTAATTTTATAACCAAGCAAAACTATTGATGCAAAGAAATCTCTAAATAAAGCGATATCGAATCGAATCGAGAACTGAATCGGATCATGACCTTGTGAATCGGAATCGAATCGATTCAATTCAGGAAATCAGCAACAATACCCAGCCCTACATGGATCTGTAGGGTGTATGTACCTAATTTTATTAAATGAACTGTAGTTAAGCTTTTTCTGGAAAAATAGTTATGGAAAAATGGTAACCATCACCAGTTACAGCTGTGCCAGAGGCAATCTATTTGTCTAAAACTAGATTGTGTGGAAACAGACTGTCACAAAGTAATCTTTCAATGCCTGTGTAATCTTTCACTGTCTCGCCATTATTTATTTTCTCCCAGATAAAATGGCCTCACAACTTATATTTACATCCTACTTTTGATAAACTTTATTCACTTATGCAAGAGTGTATATATATATTGGAGGGGGTAAATGAAAAAATGCTCAAAGTTTTGTTTTACGTTAACAGTATAGCAAAAGTGTCAGACTCAGGTTCTGGAGGGCCTTATGTGCAATTATATAATAAACAACACATACACGTGCGTCAGTCTTGAAGCGTTTTAAGCATTTTCTCACTTTTACTTTTTCTTTAGCTGTTTTACTTGTGTTGGTCCTCTTGGAAATTCTCTTTGATTTTAGCACATTTGGCCACATCCTTTTCAAGGTCTCTTCTTTTTTGGCAAATCTGCTTCAAGAGAAGTCACAAGGAAGAGAAGAATTAAAAAATTATGGTTCATGGAGGTTGCAGTTTTCACCACCACCTCTCCAATCAACTGGCTGTGCCCACACACCTGATAACTAAGGAGGAAATGGCTTGTTAAGTGTTAGAAACATTGCATATTAACATTCTTACTTTTTGTTATAAATTATTATTACATGCATACTTAATATGACTGCTGTAGAGTGGAGTAAAGTGGTCCTTGGTGTATGAACTGCTATGTCTTTTATCATATACTTTACAATACACCAATCACTGAGAGACTATACACAGTTATGTAACACCACTAACAAGTTCCAATGGTTGTGGTAAACTTTGTTCACCTCAGCTACATACGTACCATTTATTAGAATAGTATGTCAAGCTATGTAACTATTCCAACAAAAGTGAAGGCTTAAGTTTTGTAAAGTAAAAATGAATAAAAACTATTTGACTTAATTAGTTCCAGTTAGACAGCACCAGACTGTCATGCATAAAGCAGAGTATCAAGCTAAAGCAGACACTGCTGACAACATGATTACAAGAGTATTTTGGTCTAATAACAATTTTAAACACATTTTGATTTTCATTTCACTGAGATTTTCCTCATCACTTGAAATCACTTGAACAAATTAGCATTTTTGTTAGAGAACGTCAGCACAATTCTATCAATTCAAACAATCAGTGGACACGTATACAGTGTTGTGAAAAAGTATTTGCCCCCTTCCTGATTTCTTACTTCTTTGCATGTTTATCACACTTACATGTTTCAGATTATCAAACAAATTTAACTATTAGACAAAGATAACCCAAGTAAACACAAAATGCAGTTTCTAAGTGATGATTTTATTTATTAAGGAAAAAAAACTATCCAAACCTACATGGCCCTATGTGAAAAAGTAATTGCCCCCTAAACCTAATAACTAGTTGAGCCACCTTTAGCAGCAACAACAGCAATTAAGCATTTGCGATAAGTGGCAATGAGTCTTTCACATCGCTGTGTAGGGATTCTGGCCCACTCTTCTTTGCAGAAGTGTTTTAATTCAGCCATATTGGAGGGTTTCTGAGCATGAACTCAATTGGACTCAGGTCCAGACTTTGACTAGGCCACTCCAAAACCTTCATTAAGGTTTTTTAAGCCATTCAGAGGTGGACTTGCTGGTGTGTTTTGGATCATTGTGCTGCTGCAGAACCCAAGTGCGCTTCAGCTTGAGGTCACAAACTGATGGCTCCACATTCTCCTTCAGGATTTTTTGGTAGAGAACAGAATTAATGGCTCCACCAATCACAGCAAGTCGTCCAGGTCCTGAAGCAGCAAAGCAGCTCCAGACCATCACACTACCACCGTTGGCATGATGTTCTTTTTCTGAAATGCTGTGTTACTTTTACGCCAGATGTAATGGGACGCACACCTTCCAAAAGGTTCAGCTTTTGTTTTGTCAGTCCACAGACTATTGTCCCAAAGAACTTGGGGATCATCAAGGTGTTTTTTGGCAAAAGTGAGACCAGCCTTTATGTTCTTTTTCATCAGCAGTGGTTTTCGACTTGGAACTCTGCCATGCAGGCCGTTTTGCCTCGTCTCTTTCTTATGGTTGAGTCATGAACACTGAGCTTAACTAAGGCAAGTGAGGCACACTGACTGAAACCTTCACTGTAGGTGTAACCATAGATCCGTCACTAATGTAGTGTTAAAGCAAAATTTTTGTGATATTAACATAGGCCAGTCACCACTTTTCCATGTTTTCTCTATTTGTGAATAATGGCCCTCACCGTGGTTCGCTGGAGTCCCAAAGCTTTAGAAATGGCTTTGTAACCTTTTCCAGAACGACAGAAGTCAATTACTTTGTTTCTCGTCAGTTCCTGAATTTCTTTAGATCGCAGCATGATGTCTTCCTGTTTTGGGATCTTTTGGGCTACTTTTTAAGTGATCTCTTCATTCAGTAGGTCTGGCAGTAATCAGGCCTGGGTGTTACTGGTGAACTTGCACTCAGATTTGCAAAAAATGTGATTAACCACCGTTACTTTATGATTTTACAAGGGGGCAATTACTTCTCCACATAGGGCCATGTAGGTTTGGATAGTTTTTTTTCCTTAATAAATAAAATTATCCCTTAAAAACTGCATTCTGTGTTTACTTGGGTTATCTTTGTCTAATACTTAAATTTGTTTGATAATCTGAAACATTTAAGTGTGACAAACACGCAAAAAAATAAATAAATCAGGAAGGGGGCAAATACTTTTTCACAGCACTGTATAACATAGCTGCATGCATGTAGTTTATTTGCTCAGGTTGATTTGAAACACAGTGTGTCACACTGTTACATTTTTTTTTTAAAGTTTATACAACATGGGAAAACATGAGCCAGTAGGTAATATAGATTTTATTGCTCCTTGTGTTTGCTTCACATTTTGTCATTCTCATATTTCCTCTAGGAACAAGAAATCTGTCTATATGTTATTTTAGGATACCTTTTCATTCTCATGAGTCATCAGATGTCCAATAGAAAATGATTCTATCATCTTTACTCTTGGCTCTAGTTCCTTTCATTTGTTGTTGTTGTTGTTGTTGTTGTTGTTGTGGTTGTAGAATAATTTAGGGTACATTAAAGCTAAACAAGGCCGGGTTCAAGAGGAAACATGTCGACATCTAGTGGCTGACTGGAGATCGCAGGGATGGTCGTTACAGATTCCAGGCTTTCAGTTCAATCAATTTCTAAAATTTAGTCTACTAAACCGTGGCCTGAGAGATTGTAGGTTCAAGTCCTTTTTGACCAACACAACAACCTGAATGTATTTCATTGTATGAAAAAGCCAATACCGTACGAACTTTAAACAAGCAAACAAACAAACATGAAGTTTTGGCTCACCAGCAGGCAGCTTCTTGAGACAAGGTTTTTATTGCTAAAAAGGCACTGACTAAATCTCAGTGCTTTGTTACACCAATACGATGCATTCAGTAATATTTTTGAAATGTATAACTGCATGACGAGTAGCCTGACTGAGGTGCTTCATAACATGTTTAAGCTGCAGGAGGCAGCAGTGCACTTCGTGTGCCAAATAGGAACAAACCTCATCATAATCAAATAGTCACTATGACATTAGTTCAGTGTGTCGTGGGACACACTGACTGAAACCTTCACTGTAGGTGTAACCATAGATTCGTCACTGATGCAGTGTTAAAGCAAAATTTTTGTGATATTAACAATAACAGATACTATTAATAGTGAGGTGATGAGGACCTCTGCTGACTAGTAGAGGAATTGTAAGTGTCTCAACCATAACTACCGTTGGGCTTAAGCGGTTCTGATAATGAATGAATGGTACGTACTAAACTCACGTTGTAAATTATGGAACTCAAAAAAGATCAAAATTAAATAAATAAATAAATAAATAGGACATTATATGAAATAAATAACTATATGAATAAATAAGGTACATAGACGGCCATCATTTGAAGACAGTTCTTCTGGTGCATATTCCACAGAGCTCACTTGCTCTTAAACTGTCGACGACAGTGTCATCGATGCTGACATCCTGAAGAGCAATTCTCAAGATTCAAGATTCTTTATTTGAAAAAAAAAATCTTTACTTGTCACATGCATAGTTACACAGGTACAACACGCAGTGAAATGTATCCTGAACCACTCTTTATTTTGACTGTGAAGAATACAAGTTATTTAAAAAATTAAACCTTGATTAAACAGATTTTCAGATGTGTAAATATAAAGTTATAAGTAATAGTTTATAGTTGTAAAGGAATGATGCAGAAAAGAGAGTGGTGGAATCGGTTACATCTGTTTGAAACCTCAGTCATACTGTTCAAAATGAGTAAACTGCAAGCTAAAATGTGCAACTCGTCACAAAAATTATTTCAGCAGAAAGGTAAAAGAGTGCAAAAGCTTACAGCACCTGGTATTCCCAGGCGGTCTCCCATCCAAGTACTAACCAGGCCCAACCCTGCTTAGGTTCCGAGATCAGACGAGATCGGGCGTTCTCAGGGTGGTGTGGCCATAAGCAAGAAATGTTTTCAAAAGCAAGCTATTTACCCACTAAACTGAAAGATAGTCTGCTCTGCAGTTAACATTCAATAAAATGCTTATTAAAAACAATGCATCTGGTTTATTTGTGCTTCTATTTCTAGCAATATGTTCTACACATGGTGAGTTGACTGGAAAACATGCAGGTCTGATCTTTCCTAACACGGGGCGGAACTATTTGGTGGCACATGCACACTTTTTTTACAGAGACACTTTGGCCAGATGGAAACTTTGCCGTCCCTTTAACTCGAAACTAGGAACATTATGGAAGGAGGTGGAGAAATCTGAACCGAGTGCAATATTAATTAAAAATTAATAAATAGTTTAATGCAGAAATGCACCTGGCATTCCTACATTCATATTCATTTTCCAATGTTGCATATGGGCCAACTTCTAACCAATCATTGTGGACTAGTGGTAGGACGCTTGCCTATGGACCAAGAGGTAGTGGGGTCAAATACTACCTCCAGCACTTCCACTTTTGGTCTTTGAGAAAGAGCCATAACCCCAAGTTGCTTTTTGTTTTAAATAATGAAAGGAAACGTATATAATGTTATATTTTGTGTGGTCTTTGCAACATATATTTGAATTTAAAAAGAAATCTGATTTCGTACTGATAAAGCACACCTAATAATAGCATCAGCAACATTCCACTCAGATCCACTACCCTGAATCAGATCCAAATACCCTAAATATTAGGGTATTATACTAAATAATAGATCCAATATACCCTAAATACCCCAAACTCACATCTTAGGGGGCCAATTAACCTATATACATGCCTTTGGACTGTGGGAGAAAATCCACACAAACACAGGGAGAGCATGCAAACTCCACACAGAAAGGCCCAGGGCTCAAACCCAGGACCTTCTCGCTGTGAGGCAGTACTGTATATTGTAGTGGCATACAAAAAGACACATTGTAATTGTTAGAAATTGTACTGTTTAGGAAAAATATATGCTTATTTATATTTGGACAGCATCTGTGTTTTAACACAGCAAATTTAAGCATCAGTGATAGTATGGGATGCTCATCCTTTTAAACATTTGACACGTTCAAGAAGCAGTTAGTTAGAAATTACTAATCAAGGAAATGAGAATGTTGGCATCTCTAGTGGTAAGAGGTTAAACATCTTAGTTCATCTTATGTCTGTGGACTAATGAAGCTGGAAGTAAAATGATGCAAATGTAGTCTATGAATGCAAAAGAAATTTAAATAACCTTGGGCAACATTTAATACAATTTCTGTAATTAACTTATTATTTCGTAATTGACAAACAGTAACTGTAAGGGCCATAACGAACTGAGATGCTATTGGAAGAACAAAAATGTTGTGTTTGAAACCAATAGCTAGTTTTAACCAGTTTAATTAGAACAGTAATAATTTTAGTCTTAGTATAATGAGTTCAGTCAGGAGTGTTATATATGTTTGCTAATGCATTAACTGCACTTCTAAAGAGAAAACAGTGACCTTATAGCTATCGAATAAATGTCATTCAAATATTGTATCTCCTAGAAACATTTAAAAAAAACTTTGTTGTTTAGAATCTACCCAATTCAGAATGTCTTTGTCCAAATTACATCTAAAGGGAATTAATTATAAATGGTCTCACACACAGGGAGTCCACTGAGACATGTGGCCTAATGATCTCTGATGGGGATCATCATAGACTAAGGTGTCTCTAACAAACATGTTTATTGGTACTTTATGACATCAATAGGGACGCAAAGGAGGACAACATGAGATGGAATTTCATGTCATCTTAACTTTCCATTTTCTAAACATTTTTTCTTGTGTATTTTATCATCTGACAATTGCATTGCATTCTAGGTTTCCCTTTGAATGTTATACTCAAGAACAAATATTTGTAAAACATATGTTAAAATAAAATAGTAAAAACCAAGGAAAACAGCAGACCTTGCACCACTTAACCTTGGAGAAGCTCTTCCTGAGTTCTCCTTTTGCCCAAATATTTCTGAAGCATTAGCCTGAATGAAACAGGGGTAACAGTCAGTTACTGGGATAAGGTTAGTCTCTAATGAACCAAGTTCCTCTGGTCAGTTCTGTGTCTCCTGCTGAAAATGTCCTGCAGAGACAGTAGAGCTGATGGTGCAGTGTTGTACTGCATGAGTCTGTGTAGACCTTTAAGGCCCTGGACACTGTTCCCAAACCAGGAGTTGATATTCTGCTTTACATTTTCAAAGCACCAGAGCTGAACATCCTTAAGATCATTGTTTTGAGACGCCACTCTGTCTCTGTACTTTGCTTGCATGTGTCCTGTTCATGCCAGACCCTCAGCAATGCAAACACTACAGTTAGGTCCAAAATTATTTGGACATTACTGTAATTTTTGTAATTTTCCACAATAGCTTTGAAATTAAACCAAGATGCAGTGGGTGTATAGATGTTCAGATGTAATGTAATGGATTTGAAAAGCTGTTGGATTTCAAGCTATTTAAGAGTTGTTGGAGCCATTTTGTGTGCATGAATGTATGAATATTTGGATTTAATATTTTATATATTTGCAATAGAAAGTAGAGATTTGTTTCTGGAACTTTCCATAACTTTCCATGTACAGTGTTATGTAATAGAATTATATTAATACGTATACACGTTAAATGTACTAGTATGTAACAATACAAGTAATATGTGTCTTACGTGTCGTAATCTGACTGGATCCTGAAATATATATGAAGATGCAAGAACGTATAGAACTAGAATTGTGTTAGAGCTGAGAACTCAGGAGCGTTACAGTCTTTTGACCATCACGTAAAGTATCTTTGTAGTCCTAGGAATTCATCGTTTGCTTGTAAAAGTCTAAGTTGTAGTAAAGAAAAAGACAACAAAAGAAAAGACTGGACCGAAGACTCTTTTTCGGATACGTGTTACGTGCAAAGAATCTTTGGAGTTCGAGGCTAGTGAGACAGCGTGAGCTGCACTGCACTCGCAAGAGTCCTTTCAATTTCAAATCAATGACTGTGTAAAGTCTGAAACCCATGAACATCACTAAACTCAGTTTTCTCCACTGAGATGCTATGTTAGGCCTTCAGACAAAGTCAAAGTAAATTTTAACTATACAGAGATATGAGAGGATGTGGCTCTGGTTCCTACAGTACAAGGAACACATAAGACACATAGAGTAAGCAAAAATGTATACATAAACTATGAAATATAAAAACTCTAAACTAGAGAAAAAGAGACTGTGCAATATAGTTACATATGAAATTTAAACTACGATTTTGGTCCTGGAATTATCTTTGTGCATCAAATGTGCTATGATCCGCGACAAATGAATATGAAAATTCTAAACAGGCAGTCAGTTAAATATAGTGACAGCAGTCAGAGAAAACTACAACTGGTAATATGTACAATAATGTTCAACTCTTTATGTTTTACTGTTGCCACTTTTAGTTGCTGCTTGTTTGTTGGTCTTTCTGCCTTCTGTTTTGTCTACATTAGAGAATCCTCTATTGGACTGAGATCATGTAATTGACTTAAATATTGAATGGTTTCCCATTTCTTTACTTTAGAAACTCATGCATTGCCTTCACAGTTTGTTTTGTATCCATTTGTAAAATAAAGTGCTTTCCAATCAGGTCACAGCATTTGGCAGAATCTTTGTAAAGAGAACAAAATTATTTCCTGTGCGTCTGTAAGCAGTAAATTTATCAATAAACACCAGGTACCCTCTTTCACTGGCATCCATTCTTTTGATTGTAAGCCTTTGACTTTGACTTTGAGAGTGATATGCCTACCTCTTCAAGAGTGCTGTTGACCAAGCTAAGTGTTATAAAGGGGTTTAATTCATCAAGGAAAGAATTATGCATCCACTTTTGTTGACTTTTGTTGTCTATCAAGTCTGTTGGTGTTGCTGAGCTCAGCAGTGCATACTTTCTTTTTAAGAATGTAACGTATTGTTGAACTGAGCCCTCCTAAAGTCTTAGCTATCTCTTTGACAGGTTTTTTTTCAGGTTGATGATGCCCTTCACTTGCACTGCCATTTTTGGAGCTCTTGTTGAGTTCCAGTGTACTGCTAAATGCTATAAATGTACTGCCAAACCTTTTATCTAATTAGTTTGTCATGGAATAATGAAGCAATAGGTCTTACCATCCACCAAACTCTTGTCAGTCACATGTCCAATTACTTTTGAGGCTCAGATAATTTAGTGATTATAAAAATGGCTAAAATGTCTTAAAGTTTAATATAATATCTTTATTAAGCACTTTGCATTAAAGTCTGTACTTACACCACATTTTAAATGCTTTAACCTAACTATAAAAACTTTAATACCCAAGCCTGCTAAACAAAAAAATGTCTTCCTCAATCTTCCTCAAGCAGTCGGTCTCCTGAGATCTATGGCCTAATTGTCTCTGATGGGGTTCCTGGACTACTGGGTTGTGTGTCTGTATGAAAACATGTTTTTCAGGGCTTTATGACCACTTTGGGGCAAGTATTCCTCTTAGGGCAAGCATGTCAAATGACCCCCCGGAGGACCAGAGAACCAGAGGCCTGAGTCAATATGAAAGCATTGTTAATTAGTCATGGAGTTTGAACATTTGGCAAAATATTTTTGTGAGAATCTCAACCCTAGGGTGTTGTGGCCTTCCAGGTTTAGATGTTTATGTTCATCTTGTTGGTGGTGGCCCAGTTCTTTACAACCAACACGTTTGGCCCCTGAGCAAGATCTTGAACTCCAGGTGCTGTATGAGACTGTCCGTGTAATCAGGAGATGTAAGACACTCTGGATATAAGTGCCAAGTTCTTCCTCACTGACCTTATCCAGCCATGTCTTTATGGACCTTGCTTTGTGCACTGGGGCACAGGCATGCTGGAGTAGGGCCTTCCTCAAACTTGTTGTCCAAAACGTCTTGGTATGCTGAAGCATCAAGATTGTCCTGCACTGGAAGCCCCACATCTTCATCCATCCTCCACCAAACTTCACAGTCGGCACAATACAGTCAGACAGCCAGCATCTGTCAAACTCACACTCACCCATCTGATTGCCAAACATAAAAGCGTGATAGATCACATTTCCACTGCTCCACCAGTGCCAGTGTGCTTTACACCACTCCATCCAACTCTTGGCATTGGATTTGGTGTTGTGAGGCTTGCATGCAGGTGTTCGGAAACCCATGGAAACCCATTCCGTGACGCTTCTGCCGCACGTTACATTAATGCTAGTGTAAATTAAGAACTCTTCAGCTATAGAATCAGTAGAACGTTGGTGAGTTTAACACATTATAGACCTTGGCAGTCATTGACACTATTCTGTGACTTTGCATGGTCGTCCACTTCGTGGCAAAGTTACTGTTGTTCCTAAATGCTTCCACGTGCCAATAATACCACTTGGAGTTGACAGTTGAATATCAACCAGGGATAAAATTTCACAAACCACCATATTGCATATTGCAAGTTGGCATCCTATCACAGTACCAGACCTATAGTCACCAAGCTCTTCAGCATGGCCTATTTTGTTTTAAAAAGTGTAAATGGAGACTGCATGGCCAGGCACTTGATTATTTACATCTGTAGCAATGGGTCTAAAAGAAAAACCTGAATTCAATAATTGAGAGGTGTTTCGCAATAGTTTGTATGTCCATATAGTGTATCTATTTGGCCTCTGATCAGAAAAATGTCCTTCTGTTTTTTTTTATAATGAAATAAAACAATAAATATAAGTCCTTTTCTCTTCATAAATCATGTCAAGGAAATTGCACACACGAGTTTAGAGGTGTGTCTAAAGACACATGATTATAATAATACTTATTATTATCTTCTTATCCTTATTGGGATTTTCTTGATATTTTGAATGTTTTCTTATTTATTACCTGTTATATGATAATGTGTTCTTTCTGAACTTTTATATAACAGTGGCCTTTGGCATAGTTAGCCAGCTAAAGTTGATTTATTTATTGGGCAGTCTGGTTATTTACAGGTCTGTTCTTTGGAACTTCTTTGACACATGTAGAGCAAACAGAATCTTCTGCATTTGTCTCAAATATTACATCTCAGCAGCAAATGCATCATAATGTGTAATGCATCCTCTACATATTCTCTAGACATATTTCAAAATATTATTAAAAAAAACACTAACATTGCATTCATTAACAACTAGAAATGGCATTTCCTGCAAAATTATTATTGCTGTGTGCCAAAAAGGTAAAAGTGGTGAAAACTGACGATGCAGAACACTAGGCCATCACTCACACAAAAGTTTAAGTTGCAAATGATTCCTTCATTTAATTAGTCTGTGTCACCAAAGCAAAAAGTGTGTCTCAAATTACGCAAATCCCACATATGAAAATATTTAGGCACATAATCTGTGTTAGACAGGAGTTTAACAGTGTGTTAGTAACAATGTGGCAAGTCTCTACATTGCTGGTACTGAACAACATAGCACATAGCCTTGTGCAATACATTTCATTTGCAAGAAAATATATATAAATGAAAATGAATAAGCATGAATCGCGAAGATTTTTACTGAAATATCAAAATTGACACCAAACAGCAACAAAATATACATAAACTATACATCACAAAATACACCAACTAAACATTGTGCAGAATTTTACATTGAAAAGAACTGCTGAACTGGAATTATAGCCATGCCATGATAAATCCCCCTTCATAACTGGAGGTCATCTACATTTACTGCAAATGACATTATAATATCAGACTTACAAATAATGACAATTTTTGCAAAATATTCTTGACTTTCTTGAAAGTGAGATTAGTTCACTGGGAACATATAGCACCCATTTTGATCAACACGTCTTAAGAAACTGAGAGTTGCTTATGATGATAATTATTCAATTCAATTAGCATACACTTACTAAGCATTTTGAAATGTGCTAAAGCTCTTGCAAAAACTGTAAAATTCACACAATATGATTACATACAGTATTTTCAACATCAAAATCCATTTAAACATAAATTAAATACATTATTGAATATTACATATGGTAGAATATTACATATTCTATCTGAAACTCAAAAAAGTTTACTTTCCTCTTTTAAACTTAAAGAGAAAAAATCTTTGGCTCTAACATTGTGTTTGTATTTCTTCTCCAAATTAATCCACATAATCTCTTGATTCTATGCTGAATCTCTTGCATTTTTATACCATAAATTAAGGGATTAATTATTGGGGGGATGACCAAATTTTCAACAGACATGATCATGGTAAAAATGTGTGGTGTGTTTAATTCTATTCGACTGTTGACAACTTCAAAGCATGAGGTTACTGTAAAACTGCCAAAAATAATCAGATGTGGTAAGCACGTCTGTAGAGCTTTTCTTGTAAAATCTTTTGAGCTTTTTACACATACATGGAGAATTCTGAAATATGAGAAGAGTATGAATATCACTGGAGGAACCAAGGCAATACTTAAAGTAAATAGTCCATAAGAACTCCTTACAGATGCTTCTGCACAACTCAGTTTAACTACTGCATTATTATTGCAGTAAATTCTATTTAGCTTAAACCTGCACAGTTTT
This sequence comes from Distichodus sexfasciatus, assembly GCA_032718565.1. NCBI lineage: Eukaryota > Metazoa > Chordata > Actinopteri > Characiformes > Distichodontidae > Distichodus > Distichodus sexfasciatus. The sequence goes on along the minus strand of JAVGVS010000023.1, from coordinate 4,094,098 downwards.
ACTTGATATATTAATATCAGTGATATGCTATTTTCACAGGCTGGTACAAACCAACAGCAAAATAAAATCTTTTTGACAAATGACATTTTAAAAAGCATTGCATATTGTAATGGCTTACACACAGAGACATATCTGTCATATGCCATAGCGGATAACAGTGTAAACTCTGAAAGACCATATGTGTAAATACAATACGACTGAAATGTACAGGCTTCAAAAGAGACCATTTGACTATCAGACAGTAAATCTCTTAGCAATTTAGGATACAGAGCAGTTGCTCCAACCAGAGAATTGCAAAGCAAGGCAGCAATGAATACATACATGGGCTCGTGGAGGCGTTTGCTTATACATATAATAGATATCACAACACCATTAGAAAAAAGTATTAATATGTAGACAGAAAAAGTAAATACAAAATAGACATATCTGTACTTCTCTAACTCTACATGTCCTTCCAGAGTTAAGTATGTGAAATTAGTAGGATGCTCCATGAGATTCAGTTTAAGGCGTTCAACAATCTCTAGGAAAACACTGATGAACACCCCCTAGGACAGAGGTCATATGTCGAGCAAAACAGCATTGTGTGCATTTATACATTCTTGCCTAATTATGCAGTCATTTCATGGGTCATTTTATTCAAGTCCTGCCCTCTTTGAGTTGCAATACTTACGTAAGCTATGCTTTACAATGTCTGTACAAGGGAGGAATTACAGCCAGATGGGGATTGCACCTAATGTGTAATAAATGACTATATGTATACATATATATATATACATATCTTAACAGTTCACTGAGAGTTTGTGTTACAAAGATACAACCTTCTACAAGAAAACTCTTGTATGTTTGAGACAGTTTTAAAATGGGCAAAAAACAAAACTTCTTTGGCATGAAGCAGTAAGCAACAGTGCATTCACAGAGCACCCATAATTTATATTTTTAAATAAATTAAAAATAATCCAATTTTTGAACATAATCTAAAGAGCAAGGGCCAAAATAAAACTAAAAATTCTCTTCTCTAGTATTAACACAGGAATTGCACCAAACAGAGTTAATTCTACAGTATATGGAGAGAGAACAAAGGGGAATATAAACTTTAATACAGAGGCAAACAAGAAGCAAACCAATTAGAAGAACCAAACGCTAACTGGATAACCAGAAACTATAGCAGATAATGAGTGACTACAACTTAACCAATAGGCAAACTCAACTGAATGGGAAACTGAATAGACACAGGTGATAAGGATAATAAGCCCAGCTTAAAGAAAACAAATTGGGAACAAACAGGGGGCAGAACAAAAACATGATTGACAAGATAAAACAGGACAGACAGACAGGGTTTGGGGAATGGGGTTTGGATCAGACAGGGCTTGAGGAACAGACACTGGATCAGACAGGCTTGAGTAACAGGCACTGGATCAGACAGGGCTTGGGGAATGGGCACTGGACTTGACTGGATTTGACATTTGTCTCTGGCTGTTTTTGCTGGTCATTCTTGCAATTTTTTCAGTCTCACTGAAGTAGTAAATGATCTGCTTGATATATTGACAATATTTGCTCAAAACTGTCACTCCAAATCAAGATGTTTCTTCCTCATTTGAAATATTGCAAAAACAAAATCCTTATTACTTATTAGTCAGTCAACAACAGTTACATTTGTACCGCAGACACATTATTTCAACATTTTCATCATTGTTGGCCATTTCATGGATATTCCAATCATGGATATTCAAATGAGCATGGGATGTTCTGTTAGCAACAGTCATCCAATCACTTACTGAGATGAGTGCAGTTCCTAACATATAAATTAACTTATGTTATCTTCCTAAATCATATGAAGACAGCACACCCACAAAAGAACTGAACATGCCTTACTAAAGCTTTTGATGAGAGGAGTTCATTTTGTTTTGTTAATGATTTGTTCTAAAAGACCAAAGGATTATTTAATTTAAGTTTTATCTATTTGACTTTTAAAAGAAATGAACTACTCAATTGATGCTACCTTCTTAACCCTGGAGGGCCATGTCGAATTACAGAAGTACAGATATATTTATTTTGCAATTAGTCTTACATTCTACATCTTAATTATTTGCTGTAATGGAACTGTTATTTTTGTCATATACACAAACCGAAGCCTGCATGAACCAATGTACATCTTCATTGCTGCTTTGCTTGTGAATTCACTTTTTGGAGCAAATGTTTTTTTTCCTAAACTACTGACTGATTTACTTTCTGAAAGACAAGTTGCCTCGTACCAAGGCTGCATTCTGCAGGCATTTTGTGCGTACACATATGCTGTGTCAGAATTTACGCTGTTATCAGCTATGGCCTACGACAGGTATGTGTCCATATGTAAACCACTGCAATATGCCAGTCTTCTAAAAATGTCCACAGTCAAAAAGATTGTATGTTTCTGCTGGCTCTTGGCTTCCTTAGAAAACGGTGTAGCTTTCACGCTAACGTCACAACTTCAGCTGTGTAAATTTAAATTGAACAGAATTTACTGTGATAATTACTCAATTGTTAAACTAAGTTGTGGAGACATCTCTCTTAATAATTTATATGGGCTTTTTACTTTCACTATCTCCATATTTCCGCCAGTTGGCTTTATAGTATTTTCCTATGTTAGAATACTCACAATTTGTTTGAGGAACTCAAAGGATTTTAGGAAAAAGGCACTACAAACTTGCTTGCCCCAGCTTATTATTTTCATCAATTTCTTTATTAATACATGCTTTGAAATTTTAAATAACAGGCTACAGGGAAACATACCTCATATTATTTGCATGATAATGTCAGTTCAATATTTAATTACTCCTCCTTTATTCAATCCCATTATATATGGACTGAAATTGCAAGGGATATTGAACAAGATTAAGAAGTTAGTTTCACAAAGAATAGAAAACAAGGTTCATTTTACAAAGACAACAGGTGAATGTAACAGGAGTTGAAGACTCTGTTAGAAATACGTATACAGCATTCAAAATTCTTGTTGATGAAATCTTAAGTTACGTACTATATTAGAGTTTTTACACCAATTATTTCAGGATATAAATTCAATAATACATTTATGTCAAATTAATTTGACTAGATCAAAATTCATAGCAATAAAACTTTTCAAGCATGCTTATTTGTGCATCTTATGAACTGACTGTTGTCTCTGTAACACTGTTTTCATATTTATTTCATGTGCCTAACCTCTAAAAAGTGTGTGTATTTGTTAGATTGTCTAATATTTACATCATGCACACTGCTTTTATCACTGCAACATTTTAAATGCCATGTACAAAATACAGCAGATAGTCACTGAAGTGGCCTGTTGAACAGCAAACCTGTTTAGTTATTAACACTAAGTTTTATTTAGTGTTTTTATCAAAGCATTTTCCTAATGTTACAGAGTATAAAGTGATCAACTGTAAAAATCTGCAAAACCTTTACAATATTAAAATATACTTAAGAATGTGCTGTATATTCTACATAGGCTTCAAGTGCAACACAAAGGCTTGTTTTTAGCACTGTTTTTATGCATGCATGAAGTAGAGCGTGGTTTCAAAATATGTATACAGTTCTAAACATTGTGCTCTAACTTGTGTGTGATGTGAAAAAAATGTAAATGGGTCAGATTCAGTGGCAGTGTAAATATTGAATTACACAGTTTCCAATAACTCAATGTTCATTCATTTACTCATGTTCGGTGTGAATTCCATGTTTAGTATGTATGAAGAAAATACATAACTAAGTTAATAACAATGCACACTGTCCCAAATTCAAGACATTATGTGGTAATTCCTATAAGTACATTCAGGTTTTGGCTGCCATTCTGTAAACTTAGTTTTATATGTAAATCATATATAATTAAATAATAATTCAATTTATTCAGTAACATCAAAAATGAAGGCTGTGATCAAAAAATGAATAGATTACAGTGAAGAGGCATCAGCTATGAAATGAAAATTAACCACCAAATGACTACTGTGTACCTGAAATTATATGATATAATTATGTAACCTGTAAGGTTTTCCCCTGATGAGGCACAGGTGAGGCATGTTATGAGAAGATGACTAATACTTTAAATGTGTACTACACATGCAAGATTTGAGATTGTAAAGATTGGATGCAAGCTTCAACTTTTTTTTTTCTTTTTTCTATTTTCTTTTGGGCAGTTGGTAATGTAACAGTTAGTGAGTCGGCCTTGTGATCAGAAGGTTGCCGGTTCAATTCCCAGACTGGCAAAGACCTTAGATGCAAACAAGCCAAAAATCCCAAGACAGGAAGGCCACAAGTGGTCAGGTGAGGGTGATGCAAGCTGGAAAAAAAAAAAAACGCATTTGATTGGTTTTTTTTGTCTACACAATTTCAGTTATTATTATTACAACAGTTAGCAACAGGCATGAAATCACTTAGGAACACATGCCCATGCATATTGTATAAATGCACACAAAGCTTTTTTTCTTAGCCTGTATGAAGGCAACACAGCCACAGAACATCTTCATTTATGAGTTGCTGAAGCTTGGCATGATGGAAGGAATTCAATGATGCTGGCGTATTCCAACATATTGGAAGATTACTTAATTTATGCTTTTTTGATTCTATTTGACTTTTAAAAGAAATGAACTACTCTATTGATGCTACCTTCTTAACCCTGGAGGGTCATGTCGATTTACAGAAGTACAGATATGTTTATTTTGTAATTACTCTTACGTTCTACATCTTAATTATTTGCTGTAATGGAACTGTTATTTTTGTCATATACACAAACCGAAGTCTGCATGAACCAATGTACATCTTCATTGCTGCTTTGCTTGTGAATTCCCTTTTTGGAGCAAGTGTTTTATTTCCTAAACTACTTACTGATTTACTTTCTGAAAGACAAGTTGCCTCGTACCAAGGCTGCATTCTGCAGGCGTTTTGTCTATATACATATGCTGTGTCAGAATTTACTCTGTTGTCAGCCATGGCCTATGACAGGTATGTGTCCATATGTAAACCACTGCAATATGCCAGTCTTCTAAAAATGTCCACAGTCAAAAAGATTGTATGTTTCTGCTGGCTCTTAGCTTCCTTAGAAAATGGTATTGTGATCACATTAACAGCCCGACTTCAGCTGTGTAAATTTAAATTGAACAGAATTTACTGTGATAATTACTCAATTGTTAAACTAAGTTGTGGAGACATCTCTCTTAATAATTCATATGGGCTTTTTACTTTCACTATCTCCATATTTCCGCCAGTTGGCTTTATAGTATTTTCCTATGTTAGAATACTCACAGTTTGTTTGAGGAACTCGAAGGATTTTAGGAAAAAGGCACTACAAACTTGCTTGCCCCAGCTTATTATATTCATCAATGTCTTTATTAATACATGCTTTGAAATTTTAAATAACAGGCTACAAGGAAACATACCTCATATTATTTGCATGATTATATCAGTTCAAAATGTAATTACTCCCCCTTTATTCAATCCCATTATATATGGACTGAAATTGCAAGAGATACTGAACAAGGTTAAGAAGTTAGTTTCACAAAGAATAGAAAACAATGTTATTTTTAGAAAGAAGGTTGGTTGTAACAGGAGTTGAAGAATGACAACACGCAATGTTCTTGATGAAATCTAATATTAGGCAACTAATATTAAACTGTGTCAAGGTATAAATTTATGTATCTCATGTCTTTCATAAATGTACCTTACCTCTGAAAATTTGTTAAATTTTCACTTCATGCACACTGATTTGTAAAACATTGTTAATACAATGCAACACAGAACACTGTACTGGCCTGTTGAAGGGAAAACGTTCCTTTTTTTACTTAGAATATTTGCACTTAAAAGCAAAGCAAAAAGAAATCAACTGTAAAACTGGCAAAAGTTGTGTTCAATATGATGGTCTCTCAATGTTTATATTGTATTTTTGGCTTCTGTCTGTACTTCTCATGTGCTCTTAGCTGGCAGAAGTGAACCACACAGAATTAACAAAAGCAGACAAAGCATGTCACCACTTTCTGCAAATAAACTTTCAACCAGTCAAAAGTTTGGACACACCTTCCCATTCAATGTTTTTTCTTTATTTTCCATTACTATTTACATTGTAGATTCTCACTAAAGGCATCAAAACTATGAATGAACTGTGTAAAGGCTTTATGACCCAGAAAGAGAGTGATGGAGAGCTGCGCCAGATGGCCTGGCCTCCACAGTCACCTGACCAAACACAATCGAGATGGTTTGGGATGAGATGGAGCACAGCGTGAAGGCAAAAGGGCCAACAAGTGCTCAGCATCTCTGGGAACTCCTTCAAGACTGTTGGAAAACCATTTCAGGTGACTACCTCATGAAGCTCATTGAGAGAATGCCAAGAGTGTGCAAAGCAGCAAAGCAAAGGGTGGTTATTTTCAAGAATCTAAGATATAAAACATGTCACACTTTTTGTTTACTACATAATGTGTTCATTCACAGTGCCTTCAGTGAGAATCTACAATGTAAATAGTCATGACAAAGAATAAAACATTGAATAGGAAGGTGTGTCCAAACTTTTGACTAGTAGTGTATGTCATGTTCCGCTCGCTCAAGAAAGTCAGATGCAAATGCAGGAATGCAGTTGAGTGATTTATTTACAACGTGCACAATCCAAAACACAATGAACAGAAAAAGGAGAGCACCGCACAGCCAAGCCAAACCGGGTCCCGCTACTGAAATCAAACACTCTGTAACCCTAACTCTAACATAGTTCGGAAAAAGCACCTGTGAATCGCACACACGCGGGTTAGCGTTTCCCAAACCACATACAGAATGCATTCCCTGGTTAACTTCCTCCAGTGCCACTTGAAAATAAATATTTTTCACTCTGGTAGCCTTGTCTTAATACTTTGCCATTTATTTGGAAGTGCATTTATTCTCGTCACAAGCCACATATACTTCCTTCTATGAAAAACAAACGATTCAGTTGGTGGCCAATAATGACTCAAGTGACTTGCACACCCGGTTTAATGGGTGACTCTGAGGGAGCCGAATCCTAAAAAGAAACCAAATATTACAGCTCTAGTGTTGTGTAGTTATCCAAACAATTATTTCCCATAATGGAGAGCCCATTAAATCCAAAAGGTATGGGTTTTTTTTGCAACTGGGTCGGCTTGAGGTCGGGCTGCTTTCACACCTTAAATGAACCATACCAGGAACCGAACTGGAACTGGAACTGAACTGAGAGCACCTGTCATGTTTGATCGCTCAGCATGATGAAGTAGGGCACAAATGCAGGAGTCAAGTTATATGATTTAATGACAATATGCAAAAGTCCAGAAGCACAGTCCACACAATGAGGAAACAACACAGCCGAGCCAAACCGGGTCTTACTATGAAACTCCAACACTCTGTAAATGCAATCACGTCGTAGCTAAACTCCACACACTGGAATCGTAACACAGTCCTAGAATTCCAACACTCAGAGTCTGTAGTGAAAGTCCCGACAAGCTCCCGATAACTCCACCAGCACGGCACCTTGTAGAGAGAGAGAGAGAGAGAGGGCAGATGGAGAACAATAGCCATTTGGCTAAACAGGTTAGTTCCTCACCTCGTGGTAGCACAGTGTTCCAGAGATGCGTGGTGGATCCGGCAACATTAACGCTTGGTGAACATGAGTATAGTCCAAAAGGCTTCTAGAAATGCCACACTCCTTGAAACACACACTGAGAGGGAGAGAGCAGAGCCGTTTGGCTACAGGTGTATACTTCACCTCGTGGTAGCATTAGCGGTTAGCCTCGGTGTAGCTTAGCAGTTAGCCTCAGTGTAGCTTAGCAGTTAGCCCAGTTGGCCTTGACTGGCTTCTGTGATGGAGAACACAACAGCGGAGCAATCAAGATGGTGAACCAACCAATAGTGATGGGATCAGGCTGGTTAAATAATATGTGCTCAGACTAATTAACTAAAACAAACCAATAAGAAAATGGCACTTAAAACAAGCAATGAGACACATTGTGAAGCCCAACCCAAGACACGACAAACCAGGAAGTGACTAAGAGGGGATTCCTTAAAGGGACACACACACATATATCAAACAACCCTGACGCAGACTCGTCAAACCTCAAGTTTAATACTCTGGCAAGTCTGGGCATCAGGGAGGAGCTGCAGATGTGACAGTACCCCCGCCTCCAGAACCGGCCTCCGAAGGGGGATGAGGGTGCTCCACCATCCGCGGCTGACTGGGCAAGCGAAAGGACCAGTGAAAGTCCTCAATCAACTCCTGACTGAGGACGTCCCGAACCGGGACCAAACTTCTCTCCTCGGGTCTGTAACCTTCCTAGTTGACCAGATATTGTAGGTGCCCACGGAATCCAACAGCTGCTGGATATGGTAGGCAGGTGTGCCCTCGATCTTGATCGCCTCTGACAGTGTAGGTTCCATGTTTCCCCTGTCCAATGGACCCCGGACTGCCGGCCTGAGGAGAGACACATGAAAAACAGGGGAGATACGCATGTGAGAAGGAAACAGGATTGATGATCTTTAATATAAAAAAGGACCAATGAACTTAGGGGTTAACTTCATGTAAGGGAGACCAAGATGTAAATCCTGGGTTGACAGCCAAACCCGATCACCTGCCCGGTACTGCAGCGCCTCACGCTTCCTCCAATTGGCCTGAATGGTAAATCGACGAACTGCCTGCTGGATGTTAGTGTGTGCTCCTTCCCAGACCTACTCTGCCTTCTGGAACCAGTCATCCACCTGGGGGAACTCGGATGAAGAACTGTCCCAGAGACACAATGGGGGCTGGTGCCCAAGCACACATTCAAAGGGATTAGACCGGTAGCAGGATGGCATATTGAATTCTGGGCGTACTCTGCCCAAACCAAATACTGTGCCCAGTCATGCTGCCGGGCATAGCAATAGGACCAGAGGAATCTCCCTAGCTCCTGGTTGGTGCGTTTGGCCTGACCATTGGATTGGGGGTGATAGCCTGAGGTCAGGCTCACGGTGACCCCCAGCTTCTCCATGAAAGCTCGCCAGACCCAGGAAACAAACTGGGGGCCACGGTCAGGGGGGTTTTTGGCCAGCAACCCATACACCTGGGACACATTCTGGAACAGAGCTTCAGCTACCTGCAAGGCAGAGGGAAGAGAATCTAGAGGGATGAAACGCACACCTTTTGAAAATCTGTTCACTACCAATAGGATAGTGGTGTACCCATTCAACACCGGCAGATCTGTGACGAAGTCCACTGCCACATGAGACCATGGTCTGTTCGGTATTGGTAGGGGCATTAATTTTCTGACAGGCAATTGATTAGAACTCTTGGTGGCCGCATACTGTGAGCAAGAGGCAACCGCCCTCTGAATGTCTTGCCTCATTGAGGGTCACCAATACTTTTGCTGCATGAGTCACAAGGTTCCAGAGATTCCCGGATGACCACTAGCAGGCATAGTGTGGGCCCACTCAACCACCTGATCTTGCAGCGACCCCAGCACGAAGACCCGTTCAGGAGGACAACCCAACAGAGGGGGATGATCCCCTACCAGTCAAGCAATCTCCCAGTCCAGGTCCCATGTGATCAGAGCCACCATGATCTCAGGTGGAAGAATGGGCTCTGGAACCTTAACGGCTTCAGGCAGGGCAAAACACCTAGACAGGGCATCAGCTTTACCATTTTTGGACCCAGGACAGTAAGTAATCTGGAAATTGTATCAGGTAAAGAATAATGACCATTGAGCCTGTCTAGGGTTGAGTCTCTTAGCTTGATGGATGTATTCAAGATTATCGTGATCTGTGAACACCACAAGAGGATAACAAGCCCCATCCAGCCAGTGACGCCATTCTTCTAATGCCACTTCGACAGCTAACAGTTTGAGATTACCTATGTCGTAATTCCACTCTGCCTCTGTTAGCTTCCGAGAGTAGAAGGCACAGGGACGGAGCTTCTCCAGGGTGCCAAACCTCTGTGACAGCACACCCCCGAGTCCAACCTCAGATGTGTCGACTTTCACCACAAAAGGCTTGGAAGGGCCAGAAAGTTTCAATACTGGAACTTGGGTGAACAGATTCTTTAGTTTACAGAAGGCCTCTTGGGCCTGAGCAGTCATCTTTATCTTCTTTGGCTTACCTTTGAGGAGGCCAGTGAGTGGTGCTGCCACAGTGCTGAAACCCTGGATGAAGCGACAGTTGAAGTTGGCGAACCCCAAAAACTGCTGCAACTTCACCATGGATGGCTCAGGCCACTCAGATACTGCTGCCACCTTGTTCTCTCCATACCCACCCCCTGCGGCCCGATGTTATAACCAAGAAATGCAATTTCCTTTTGGTGGAACTCGCACTTCTCGACCTTGGCGTACAACCTGTGTTTGAGCAGACGTCAAAGGACTGCCTTCACATGCCAGACATGGGTATGATAGTCTGGGAAATAAATGAGAATGTCATACAGATAAACTATGATGAACTTGTGATGTCATGAAAAACATCATTCATGAACGCTTGGAAAAAAGACGGTGTATTCGCTAGCCCAAAAGGCATAACACTGTACTAATAATGTCCTGAGGTGGTACTAAAAGTGGTCTTCCATTTGTCGCCTGCCCCCACACGAACGAGATTGTAGGCGCTCCTGGGGGCTGGCTGCTGTAGACTGTGAGAGCATCGTCCCAGTAGGAAGCAGATCCTTGTTTTTTCTTGGTAGTGCTGGATACGGTGATGCAGAGAGGGTAGAATGAAGTTCTACCCATTGTCGATTGGGGGAGATCGAAGCTCTCCTTATGAGGGGAAAGCTCCCTCGGTGGATTACTGCCAAATTCCTCATGTGTCATAACAGCTGGCTGACACTGGAGCTTGGATTTAGGGGTGGTGTGTAACTTGATATCCATGCAGCTTTGGACCAGTGAGCCCTCAGCATCCTCTTGCTCCAATCTGGATAGATTTTCAAATCGTAACATCATTTGAGAGGTCAGGCTGAGCCTCTCATTCCGTAATAGACTCAACAAATATGGCATATCTAAGGGACATGTGATGGGCTGTGAATGTTGTGGCTCCTGGTTATCACTGACATTTTTGTTGATGCTACGGGCATCAGGGGGGCTGCAGTATCTGCCATATCAGCATGGTCCGTCTCAGCACGCTCTGTCTCAGCCTGGTGAGGCAGAGCCGGGTCCTTAGCAGGGCTGCCAACGTTTCCAAAAACCTTGGAGTGAGATTTTGAGGTGTGTGTGCCGATATCGGGAGCGGTTTGGGGGGTGGGGTGCAGCATCATTAGGTGCGCCACCTACCATAGAGGAGTGTGCACAGGAGGGAACACCTCTCTGCCTGTTCAACCATGCATAATTGATCCATTGCAAGTGGTGTTTGGCCCGACGCAATGGGAAGCCTAGCTGAGATAGATAAAATAGATTTTCAGCGTGAGAAATCAGAGGTATGGTGTGAGAGCGTGTGAAGACAGTCGAGATGCGTGTGTCTCACGCTCATTGTGTGAGAGTTGGCACCCCTGCCTTAGTGCAGCTGCTGGGGCTTGAGTAGTATAGTTTGGAAGAATGGCAGAGTGAGAAAAGAAAATTGTCCTCAAGTATTTTTACTCCAGATCTGCTGGGATAGCGGCCACTTGATTCAAAGAGTTCTCTCCGACCCCAGAATAAGTTAAAGTTGTCAATAAAATTCAGACCTCTTTGAGTGCACGTTCTGTGCAACCATGTGTTGAGGCTGAGAGAGCGTGAGAACCTGCTACATTGGTTGTCGGGCAACGGCCCACTTATAAACACCTGTATTGCCGGCAGGTTGCACAGTGCATTAAAAAGTTAATTAAAATCTTCCTTCATTAATTCGGACTGCTCATTATTTATATCATTCTTGCCGACGTGAACAATGATGTGATTAATATTTTGGTGATCTGAGATAATTCGTTGAATGTTTGTAGCAACATTACCTGCAGTAGCATTGGGATAGCATTGCATTAATATAGCCTTGGCATTCCCGTGTCTGATGGTTGAGTCCCCCACTAGGAGCGTATCTGGCTCAGTGCGTTCCTCAGCTGAGCACCGCCGCTCATTCCGCCTCCTCTGGATTCCATTCGGTCGTTCTGTGGCTCTCGTGCCAGTAATATGGCAGTTTTTATCATTAATTATATTTTTATTTTACTATTTAACATATTCATGAGTGTATAACATTTTGTTATTTTCTTTCATTACATTATCCTGTCATATTATGTTCCTTATGTTTTTACTTAATTCCCATATTCTATATATCTTACCAGTGTATTAGTATTAGTTCGTCAGGCTCAACGCCTAGAACAGATATACTGATTTTATTCTTCGTGAGACATCGGACGTGTGGCGTGAGAGCATGTGAAGGCAGTCAAAAGCGTGTGTATCACGCTCATTGCGTAAGAGTTGGCAGTGCTGCAGAACCTTCTTTTCAAGTAAGCAGGGCGTGTTTTCACATTCATTCTGATCCAAACTTAAAGACAATGGTGAAGTAATCCAAAGTATTTAGAAAACTTTACTCCCATAAAGTTATGTAATTGAGTGTTTTACAAATAACATTTTAGGGCATTTATTTTGTAATCTGTAGTGGAATACATTTTTAAAAGCAACCCTTTCAACACTGACCAGAGGTGGCTGGGTCTCGTCATGAATCACCCGACAGCCTGGACAGTCCTTCATTTAAACCACTGAGGAAATTTTTAGTTAAGAACGATGAGCAGGTCAGGCAAACTGGAATATTAGTAATCACCATGAAGGAGCTGTAGGCTGTGAGACTGTAAATGAACTTCTTCTGTTTGTCATTGTGAATACACCACAGCACAGACTGCACCAGAACAAAGTGTCCACTGCATTTGACCCATCCGTGAAGAAACAGTGGGCAGCTTTTTTTGGCAGAACCTGGGGAACAAAGGACAAGTACCTTGCTCATGAGTACCTCGGTGGTATCTTTACCAGTCCGGGACTGGAACCGGCAACGCTCTAATCACGAGGCCATCTCCCGAACCATTATGCTACCAACTGCCCCATGGTCCCTACTGTAACAGGATAGACTCAAACAAGCAAAGTTATGATACCAGAATTTTCCCTAGCAATAAAGTGAAATACTCAACACGGGCTTGAATCCGTGACCCTGAGATTAAGACCTCTACTAAGGCCATGTCCACACGTACACGGCTCTGAAAACAGAGGTTTTCCTATGCGTTTTGGCCTTTTGTCCACACGTAAATGCATTTTGGGTCAGTGAAAACGGAGGTTTTTGAAAACTCCGGTCAAAGTGGCGATTTTTGAAAACTCTGTTTCTGCGTTTAGGTGTGGACAAGAAAAACAAAGATTTTGACAAACGGACCGTTTCGCGTCACACTGTGCGCCACTCATATGACGTCATAGTATGCCCCGTGTCTTTGTCGTTGTAGTTTTTCATCTACAATGCAAGGCATGCTTTAGACAGCGTTTTTCGCGATTGCGTGTGGACGGAGATATTTTTGAAAACGTGCTCGTGTGGACGCGATAAAAAAACAACAAAAACCTCCGGAAAATCTCCGTTTTCAGAAATACGCCTACCCGTGTACGTGTGGACATGGCCTTATTGTGCTGCCCAACCCAACTTATTGTCATCATGCTGACAGTAAGTCAAGAAAAGGCAGGAGCTGGAGGATGGTATCTGTATCATATACGAATATCAATGTTTGCATAAACACAACAGCAAACCACTTTTTATGGTCAGTTAATCTGTACGATATTGAGACTTTATTTTTAGATTTTATTTGAACTTGTACAACATGGCTGATCAATACAGAAGTGCAAAACATACAGAAAGCATGGAATGGGGGGCAAAAGAAAGAAAGGAGTCTCTCTCAATGTGAGTGAAGTTATGCTCCTATAAGTAAACTTATACTGACCCCTAGTGACAGAAATGGGGACAGAACAACAAGAATAATGCATGAAAAGACTCGATCATCAAGTTGGAACACAGAGAAGATCGGTTACGATTAGTCAAAAGCTGTAGCTGAAGCACATTATTCACATTTGTTCCAGAGTTTCCCTACTTTTACAAGCATGTTACTTAAACTCAAAAGATTAATACCTATCGCTATAATATTCCCCTACATAAATTCATGTATTTTCCATACAAATTATGTACCACTGCAGGTTAAGAATTATAAATGTCGTCCATCATCAAATTAAGTCATTTAATTTGCATAAGCTCAACATCGAGATGGTTAAAAAATGTTGAAATGGAATAGAACTCATACACAGTAACTTCGGCCTTGAAACGCACTGTTCAAGAGTCATAAACACAGTCGAGGTGAAATTTTAGCCTTGAGAAATGCTCACCAAAGACAAAGACAACCCAGTATTTCTCTGAAAACATTTAGTGCATTCCATTGGCGAAAGTATTTCGGGCCATAATTTGCATATTACGTGCCAATCAGAAGGTAGCATAATACATTTCAAGGTACCTTAATTTGACAGCATTTAAAGGCAGCAATCTCATATCTTTTACATGGAAAAACATAATTCTGCTCACCAGATAAGTGTATAAACTTCTTAATAGAAACCATTTCAAAAATAAAGCATTACTCTAACCACAAACCTTTCTGAAGACATTCTAATGGCTTCAGGTTAATGTTTTGCTCAGCATGGTTTGCTCATCTTTGATTCTCAGCATTCTAGTAAACTTGCTCGTTAACTTCTATTAAGCTAGCACTAGCTGAACCTCTTCGCACATAGAAGAGATTGAGAAAATATTTAGATATTTTTGAAATACCACGGTGACCATGGATCACGGTGCTCATTTTCAAGGGGTGCAATTTTTTGTAGCTGCTCTGCAATTTTAGTCTTTAAATGGCTATTCCACATGTTTATGTTTAAACCACAATGTGGACATATTTTTTTAAGATGTGGTAAATCATGAATGTCTCTTACAGACTTCTATAAATGTATGACAGATATGCATGATGCATCTTTAATGCCTTCTAATGTTCCTTATCAGTTGAAATGCTGCCCCAGTGAAGTAGACACATCTGCAGGACATGACCTCTATGGTAGCTGCTTGAAGAATGTAACAAACAATAACTAAGTTATTAAGCTGTTGTTTTAAGCAATATTACACAACATATTTAAGTCCCAGAGTTCTTCCCAATGACATTTCTTTTGCTACTTTTACCCTCTACATCATTAATATAAGGGTGAACAATGGTCCAAAAAAAATGCTTGACATGCAAAATCCCGACATGTTCCTCTTGGGGATCAAAGAGACCAAAGCATCTACAGGAGGATTCAATTCAAGTGAAAGCTGTCGTGCATTCCAACCAGTTTGGAGCACTGATTCAGGGGTGGGTGGGTGGGCGGTTCCACTCACCAGACAGGGTTCACTCACCAGACAGGAACGTTTGATAGCGCTAAGCTGTAGTGTATTTGTGAGCGTTCTGATTTCTGCTTACTACAGCATGAAGCAAGAGAAGGACGATATTATCATTTTGACAAATGGAAGACAGGCATGAGCTAGAGCTCACTCTCAGGCGTTCTTATGAAACAGAGTCTTATGTGGAACAAAGCAAGTACTTTTTTCCCTCCACAGCAAGATGAAAAATAATTTTTGCCTATGGTTTTCACTACACCCAAACCTTGCAAAACACCACCACCACAGATAGAGGACAGTGAGACAATGTAATGTGTAGAATCTGCTTCTCTTGGCACTTCATCAGAAATCTGTCATGAGAGTAGTCCCAAATGCCCCCCACTGAGGAGAAAATATAATGTATAGAGTGTTGTTCCCTGAAAATGGGAGGTCAAAAAAAAGGGGGTTAAAGAAAACGTCGTTCAGGTGAAGATCCAGTTTGCTGTAAGTTTGTTTTCCTTAAAAACCAGTTTTGCTTTCTGAGCAATTGGCATAATCACAGTGCATCACTCTTTAACATACTATTAAAAGTAGTGTTGTTAATAATAATTATAATATATATATAAGAATAGACTAACAATGCCATTATCGTCACTCGTATCACTCTGATGATCTCTGGGTTGTCAAATGTAACGGACAAACGTCAAGAGAAAAGAAAAACGGACCATTTCATCAAGTGGTTCAATGCAACTCTAATATTAGGTGTCTGCCCCTTTCTCCCGAATGACGCGAAGCTTCCTTCCAAGTTGAGACGCGATGCTGGTCCAAAAAACACTTGAGTGAAATGGAATGTTGTCCAGCAAGGGAAGGTATGTGTTAATAAGGTGCAGGCTTTGTGATGTTTAGTGTACATGTGTAAGATGTGTGTGTGTGTGCGTATGTAGTGTGTAACCCTTGCCTCCCACGTTGTACCATGCGACTGGACACAGTGTTCACCTCCCCACTGGAGGTAATGGAGGAGCTCCCCTCACCACTACAGAACAAAGACACGAGTCAGTCCCAAAACTATCACATCATACTCGTATAATCAGCAAAGAAGAGTGATATTAACATGCTCATGGCAAACTGACTTAATATTAACCAGGGCTGCACGATACTGGACAAAATTGGCATCGTCATTTTTTTTCTTTGCAATATACACTGCCATATAAGAAAAAATTTGATTTTTCAGAAAAATAAGACAGGTAATTCTATAAGACTTGGGTGATTTTTAGACTTTTTTAATGAAAGGAAAACTGCATTTTTAACTATGCTGAACTGCAGTGTTGGTTGTGAATTCAAGGAAGGCATAAGGAAGAACACCCACATTGAATTTGTAGAATAAATGAATGTATAAATAAGGCATAACAAAAAATGTAAAAATGGGCAAAATCCAAGCTGGAGAGAATGAGAATTATTACTTGACATCAAATGGTGAAGAATAAATCTGTTTGAAGTGTGAAGGCTTTCAGAGCAGTTACCTCTGTTGATTTTGCTGGGATAGATCTTAGTGAAGTGTCTATACTCCTCCGGTGGAGGGAAGTCATCCAGGGGATGGAAGGAATACTTGGACTCAAAGTCATCTGTAAATCAGAAAGGAAGTCATGGAAGAATACAGACTAATAAAAAAATAATGGGACTCGACTTAAATATTTTTCAGCTAGTCTGCTGGCTGATGTTTAAAAGGGGCACTTGATAGCGCAACGGTCAGGCGTGCGCTAGCCTGACTTAAGTGGACAATTGTGAGTCCTGATGTCCTTGAACTTGAAATGAGACACTACTTGAGCAAAAAGGTAAAATAAGATTTAGTTGTTCAAGCAGTTGGTACAATCTTTTACTGTGTCAAATTCCTAAATCTCAGCACACTCCTGCAATGCTCTTTTGGTGCATGGGGAAGCACACCGATGCTGCCCAGATGAGTAAAGGTGAAGAGATGAGGTCTAGGTGGAGGTGGGTGAGTGAACACTCACCTATGAAGGAGCGGGGACTGGAGGTGTGTCCATTGCGGATAGGCGGGGTGGGGGCGGAGGTCCATGGGGTGCGTAGGGGAGGAGGGGGGTTTGCTTTCTGCCAGTATCTGATGAGCTACCATGAGTCCGGTTATAAAGTGGGTGGTGGCGGAGCTCGCTGCCATTTCGCGCCGCCCGTCCGGTACTGGAGGGCTGATGGACGGGAGGAAGGGGGGAAGAAAAGATGATGATTCGCTTAGATGTTTAAAATGCACCATGCATAAAAATATTTTATTTATTATCTTTTTAGGTAGTCGACCTATGAAAGTCTAGCCTTGTTCTATTGTTATATAACCCATGTATTACTTACTAACACCGTATCATCATCTATTAATATCCCGTTAAACTATTAAAAATAACCTGCAGAAATCACAAAAGTATCGTTCACATTGTATCACCCGATATATCGCTCAGGCCTAACTTTCCTCTACGTCTACGCACCTGCTCCTCTGCCTGGAGGGTCCCGTACAGGGGGAGGGGGTCGGCTGGCCGGCGGGGATGGTGATGGAGGGGGCGGCGGAGCGTGTGCTCTTGTGGGAGTGTGTCCGGTGGATCTCTTGCTCAGCGAATTGTGCCTCTGGGGGAGCTCGGGGGCAGCCTCGTTGACGGGGCTGGAAGGGCCGTTGGAAACGGCCAGCTGCTGGCGATAAGGAGGTGGCGGTGGGGGCGGGGCCAGCGAGGACGAGGAGGAAGTGCTGGAAGAGGAGCGGTTACTGACTGGAGAGGGGGGCGGTTTAACATGAGGAGGAGGAGGAGGAGCGGCATCACGGCCCAAACCGGGTGACGAAGAGCCTCGCTGGCCCGGTGTGGGCGGGAGGGGTTTCTCGCGGTTGTACGACGATGATGACGATGACGACGACGACGCAGGGGCTTTCTGAGACGGCACCGGAGGAGCGTTGCCGCGGCGAGAGATGGGGGGAGGAGGAGGAGCCGAGGAGCTGTGCTTCATCCCTGAAGAAGGGCTGCTGGCTCCGCTGGAGGGCCGCGACAGGTCTGGGAGAGAAGGACGCTGGGAGCGGCTCGACTCGGTCGGAGAGGCCTGCTGCTGTGGACCGTCTGAGTCGTCAGATCGAACAGGGGGACGTGGCGCGGCGGGGCGGCAACCGGGGGGCTGCAGTGCGGAACGTCCCGTTGAACCATCTACAAAACATACACACAATCAAAAATGTGTGTAGATACAGACTCTGGCACAAAGTTGTGTAGCAGAAGAATTTTGAATCAAGGACTTTCTTGCTGCGATGTGGCAGTGCCTAACGCCCCTCACTTCATTTTTATGTACAGTAGGTTATTTAAATCTACATGTTAAAATCCTCAGAAAAATGTGAATCGCTTAAGAATACTGATGTACACAATATATCAACATTTCAATATATTTGCATCTTGATTTAAGCATTACAGTAAAGCAACTTTAAGAAACCTGCTCAACTGCCTGTGGAATACATACAGTATTTTGAATTGCAATGGGCATGATTACGGAACTTCCAAATCAGAATTAAGTGAGTTTTAAAAATAATTGCTAAGTATTTTGCTCATTTGGTAGGTACAACACCATATAAATAAATCATAAACCTGTTTTTGTCTTTTAGTCCTTTTAGCCAAAACATACAGTGCCTAAAAACCTGCAAAATAATTGTCTTTTAGTCCACAGTTTCACTATCAGCCTTTAACGGCCAATTTAATGGTAAATCTCCATTGGTACTGCAACTTAGTCCAAGACTAGGCTTATTAATCCATGAGCAAGAACCCAGCCCTAAATATACATACCTCCTACAGGCCGCAGTTTAGGCATCCCCCCCTGAAACAGGCCACTAACTGGCTGGGATCCATTTGACACAACTCCACTGCTGGCTCCACCTCCTCCTCCTCCACCTCCTCCTACAACATTCCGTCCCTTCGGTTCTATGAGAAAAAACAAGCATGATCATTGGCTTGAGAGCTTCTGAATGTCTAATATTTTTAATGAAACAAAGCGAAACTGAAGACTTACTTTCTATTACTGGAGCACTTCGGTCATTCACAACTGCAACCTTCTTGAGTTTGGCCCCTTTGCAGATATCGGAGAGCAAGGCGCCTCTACCTTTTGCTTCATCTCGAGACAGTTTAGGTGGTGCGATGTTGGCCTTAAAAATATGTTCATGGATAATTAGGTGTCAACGACTGGTATGCAGACAACAGCAAATGCAATCTTCATGTTTACAGGACCCAGAAATGTTTTGGGTGTTTAACTAAAGGAATGATGCAATGTTACAAATTAAACAGAGAATAAGGCAAGCTTTTTGCAACAAGCATGACTTTTTAAACAACAGAGATGGCACCGATCCGATACATGGATCTGTACCAGTCTGATAACGACTCAAATGATTGGATCGGGTATCTGTGGCATTGGGCCGATCTATGGAGCCGATCTGTAAATTCGCACACGCACAATTCGTCAGGCATCAAAAGTGGCACTGTGGTAAAGCTGGTTTATTGTTCGACATTCACACTAATTCCTACATATTGATATGACGATGAGCAGAACAAGCAATGCAACAAACTACCACCCCAAAAGCATATCGCACAATTATACTGTTTAATTTCCTTAACAACATCAGTTCTCGCTCTCAATCTCTGCGTTCTTGAACATTTTTGTGCCGCAGGATTAGGGATTATCCCAAAATTACAGACCTGTGTTTAAAAGAATCAATTTTGAGATGTTATTTTAATAATCAATTATTTAGCACATACATAAGGGTTGCTTGAGTTAGGAAAGCAGTATTTAAGTGAATTATTTCTTTAAGCATGACAGAATAATCTGAGTCATGTATTCAGACATTTTTTAAAGGATTATTTTCTGTTCAAAAAGAGACTCAGATACTGTATCAGATTTGTATCGTATCGGCAGATATTCAAATTTACAATATCAGTATCAGACATTTTAAAAAGTGGTGTCATGCCATGTTTATTAAATAAATTGCCTTGCATTACACATAATCTGCACACACCATTGGCAACACTGAAATAATATATGGTGCAACCCTAGAGTGCAGCTTATAAAAAAGCTCACTTGGCCGATGGTGGGTGGAGGCGGTGGTCCGCCAGGCGGTGGAGGTGGTGGGGGAGGAATCGGCATGTCGAATCCTCCTGCACTGTGTGGAGCTGGAGGTGGGTCACACTCAGATAATCATGGAGCCAGTCACCTGTTAAGACAAAAAAAACAACATTGTCTTAAATGTCGACTTCACCTGAGAACACACCAAGATTTCATCTCACCGTTTTCCAGATGGTTGACTTTTTCTAGTAGAAGATTTACACTGTCAACAGACCCTCAGGTCAGAGCCAAACAACTGGAGACAACCATTACTGAGACTCGTTAAATGTGAACATGTTTAGTCCCACGTTTCCACCTTGCCGCCTCTCCTGTCAATTTCCCAGCATTTCTGACAGAAATGGCACACAATCCTAAACTGTCTTCAATGAGTAATGTGAGGAGTGATGAGTTGTTTCCAGTGAGCAAAACAGGACCCGAAGAAAGAGACAAGAGGCTCCCTAATAGTTTTAATCCTCTTTCTAAAACGGCAGTAATTATGCACACATTTTAATTCCTTTATTAGCCCTAACAGAATAACATGAATGAAAGTTGATAATATTTCCTGTCCAATTATCATTCAGCCTACTGAGCTGACCTGGAATGAACTGGATAAAAACTTTGTGGCACATCCGCAGGAGTGAATTCAATTTCAAAACACTTTTATTGCCTGTACAACAAACCTACCACTGCACACTGCTAACCAATCATGAAGAATGTGCCCATATCACAGGATAAAGCAAGACTTTACATTACCACTACAATAACACTCACCTTAAAGGGTTATACATGATATATAAGCTGTTCATTCGTAGCCGTCATAGCAGTGATACAGTACTTTACAATATAGCATAAACTGAAGAATCTATTATGAATCCATATTCAAACCCCAGGAACCAGCTTTGGACGCTTTCAGCAAGGTCCCTAATCCCAAGTAGCTCCAGAGATGCTACTCGAGCAGCTAGACGGCTACAAGTGGAAGGACCTGGAGGTGATGTGTCTTACAGGTGGGACCTATACATTCATGACGGCTGACTGGTCAAAAAGTGACTGCCTGAGTGAAGTATATTACCAGCTCTCTGCTTTGCCATTGAAGTACAGTATGCCATGCGACTGACTGACAATACTGTATATATATTTTTGTACACACTTGTCTTACAGAGGGAGAAAGCTGCAGTGCATTAAACTGTGAATGAAAGATTTCACAAGATTCTCTATGACAACAAGATCAAGTCCCTCATAATGTAGCAGATGTTGTGCTTCTTGGACTGGTATTGGAATAACCGTCAATGTCAATCATGGCGGCTGCAGCAACTCGGTTACTAAAGAGGTCCGGTATAAAAGTTTCCTAAGACCCAAAAATGTGAACGCATGGGGGTAGTACATGATGTCAGTTTTTGAAAGTTGGGCTTGTTAAAACCGTGCCTAAAATTAAACTTGAAAGTAAGGCGAGCATAATTAATATCAATAAAGTTTCTTCATTTGCTTGTTAAATTACTTTAAACTGCATCTTTAAAGTCTTCCATTATTCAGGTCAGAACTTTCAATGTCTTGGTTTGTTGTTGGTAGTTATTGTATATTTTGGGGCAGTGATGGTGTAGTGGTTTAAGTGTCACAACCCCGTTGTTGGTGATCATAAAATTGAGTTTTCAAATCACAGTAACCACCATTGGGCCCCTATGAAAGGCCCTTAATACAAAGTTGCTCCGCAGAGGCTTTCTCTGTAATAAAGAAATAGGGGTTGCTCTGGATTGGGGCACTTGGTAATGTAACGGTTAGAATGTTGGCCCCATTGCCGAGCAAGGTACCCTCTGATCAAGGTACCTTGCTTATCAGTACTCCGTGAGTGCTGCCAAAAAAGCTGCCCACTGCTCCTTTATGGATGGGTCAAATGCAGAGGTGACTTTCTGTTGTGTTCTGTGCTGTATTCACAATGACAAATTATCACTCACTTAAAATAATGAATTCACTTATAAGACTATATATGCTGATAAACATTTGATCTGGGATTGAGTACCAGGAGAACCTAAAACACTAAGGGTATGAGCTGTGGAACTTAAAAAGTAGGTTTGCAGCTTTGCATAATTTCATGTCAACAGTGTGGCCCAAACATGTTTGTTCAGGTCCTGAACCACCCACACCTCCGGGGTATATCTCTGCTTTCGTCCCACAAAGATGCCCCGTTCTAAATATTTATATGCCAACTGCACTGTGCATGAGCATGCACACGGCAGAGCAGACAATCAAATCTAAACTAAATCCTCATTTCGTGCGTGTCCAGGCAAAACAATTCTGCATTAAGACCCAGTTAGTCATAGCTATGAAAACAAAGGACCATGTCTTAGTCACAGTTAACATCTTGCTGATGCAGACTGAGTGTGAAACTGATTTTCATAACAAAAGCTGTGAAACATAAATGAACACTGGTCACAAAATGAAGGGGTCTGTGTGTAGCCACAAGACTAGTTGATGTCATGCACTTGTAAATCATCTCACTGGAAACTGATATACCTTGGATTTGTGTAACAAACACCATCCATTAATTACAAAGCTAAAAATGCTACTGCCTCAAGAAAACAATTTCAAGAGCACTCAACAGCCTTGATTACCGTATGCAAGTTGTACTTAGAAGTGCATCTTTCATACACTTAAAACACTCTTCTTTCATTTCACTTCTGCGTGGACTGATAAAACTGGCAGGGTTCACCCAGACCTTACTGGTGTTCGTAAACTTCTCTACCACATAGGCTGGACTGCATAATCACTTGGTTCTAGAGGGTTTATCATCTGGAACTTGAAGTGATCTCTTCAATCTTATCTAAACATTACAATCTTCATACACAAACTATAATATTAAAAAGCTGCTTTGAGATGATGTCTGTTGTAAAAAAAAAAAAGAGCCACACAAATTATTATTCATGTCACACACATCTAACCATATTAAACCTGAGATGTTACTCTGCATTATTTTTGATATGTTCTTTTCACAGCTTTCACACATCAGTCTAAATCTAAATCTAATCAATATTCTTTTAATTGTTAACAAGTAAAGTGCTAGTCTATATTTATTTTGCTTATTGTGATTTGCAGAATTTATCATGCACCATGCACTGTAATAATAATAATAATAATAATTTATCCAAGCATTCAGGTTAAGCTAAAGAAACCCAACAGCCTCTTTTACATACTGAAATTAACAAGCAGGTATGACAGGATTCATAATTTATTTTTCGCAGATATTTCACCGAATAAAACAAAAGTGAAGTGAAGTGATTGTTTCACAGCTATTTGTGCTTATATTATTTGGGTAAACAAACCAAATCCCGTAACATTTAGCTCTAGCTAACTAGCCTCCTTGCTTAGCTTTGACTATTCAAACCGTTGAACAGCAAATCGTCAAATTGTTAATGGAAGACTTTTTGTTTAATAATAAAGTCCGGATGTGAACAAAAACGCATTAAAACATATAATTCAAATAATAAAAAAAAATAACGCATAGTTTACGGGAGCGGCTAAGGCTATTAGCTAGCGTTACGGAGGATTTGTTTCAAACCAACACACTAGCATACTACGTAGGGTGAGCGCTGTACTTGTAGCGCTACCTTTGCACACTACTTTAGTGTGCTAATGCGCAGATGCTGGATGCAGACTTACCCTGAGAAGGCCCCCAGCAGAAATAACAGCAGGTGCTGGGTTTAAAACAAATCTCGGCGCAAACTACATCGTTTTTACAGAGTCATACGCGACATTGCAACAGCAAGAAATAGGGTGATCGGGTGCATGATCTTACTTTTCTTTGTAGCATCCGAGACGTTCCCTAGCTGTGTCTATCTCTTGCATGTTATCGCGGCTCTCGCGCATCAGATTTGTTCATGGATTTGTCCCGCTGCTCAACCCGGAAGCGCTTGGCCGTACCGCATATTATACAGCGGGTGGCGCTGGCTGAATGATCGTGATTAATAGTTGTGTAACCGCAAAACTGGCAAGTTGTACATTTGTATTGACTTGCGCGGAAACACTAACACAGATATACTACAGCACCCTTAAGTTGTCAACTTCTCATTTGAATCTTTTCATTTGCACAGTCTTCGGATCGTTCCGGGTATATTTCTCAACATGATGTACTTGTATAACTATGTTTGTGAAGAAGAATCTTCAATCTTGAATCTCCCATTCTTTCTCTCGTAAATTCACCGCTTTAATTTAAAACTCTTGAGTTCTGAATTCCCTAAGATTAGAATGTATTACTTTGCAGTGTCAGAGTATATCCGATATTTTACTCGTAAATTTATGACATTGTTTTCGGAAATGTGATATTTTATCTCACAAATGTATGACTTCACCAGCTCAAAGAATACCCGTGTCTTTTTCTCCTAAATTTGAGGTTTTAATCTTGGAAGTTTTTTCTTCGGAATTTTAACCCACCTTTTTTTTTTAATCTGCAAATTTGCATCTGCAATGTCCCTCCTATGCCGCCGTACTCACTCACATTACTGGGGCAGACAAAATAAAAATCAAGATTTGATTATTCTGAATGTCACTCCTTTTTGTTGCACTATACCAAGAGAAAAACGAGCAAACAACATTACAAGGACGGTCTGTTTATTGGGCTTGCACTTTTTATTGCTGAATGAGAGAAATAATCGTGTGCAGACTTCACAATTGCACGGTATCTTTAAAATCTGGCAGCATTAAAAAGGGAGAGACACCCGGGTTAATTTGTGCTCTCACCATTTAAAATCCACTGCAGACTGTGACTAATAATTGGTTTCTCTGGTTAATTAACAAAGCAGAAAAAAAATCTGACAGGATCATGACTTTAGGAAGCCAGATAGTCACACCGCTGCATTAAACCGACCGCCACGATTAGACATGTAGCTGTGATAATAGGCATGCACCTTTCATTCAAAACCACTAGATGTCATAGAATACAACATTATGTGCCCTTTCTAGACATTTCCCCCACGGTCGTTACCTAATATAAAGACGGTAAGGGAAATGTAAATTTTATATGCCGTTCTACCACGTTATATAACACAAAGGGACAACTTTGTGAAACATATTTTAAACTCAGTACCCGGTGAAATTCCTTTAAGCAGTCATAACAGAAAGGTACAATATTCCACACCACCAGTGAACTGTTAAAACGTTTAATATTTATTTATGTACCAATTTCACGTTTCTGTGGTGTCAGCTGCTGTTACCATTTGAATAAACGAACACAACTTCTACAATCATTCTGTTTTTCAGAATAGGTCATTCAATAAATTTAGCAAAAAAAAAGTGTTTACATTTGTGTCTGGTCTACATCCCAGATTTGCTTTAAAAATAACCCAAAATATTCATTTGTCATTGCTACAGTATAGAACTAGGTGAATGAAAATTGCACCTCCTCTTTCCTCCATTATTAAGACATATAAATTATTGTTTTTCCTGGATTTTTGTAGCAAAAGTCAGCCATATTTACAGCATTCATCATATCTTGTGTAGAGTGACTTCCTTTTTGTAATTACAGTGACTGTTGTAACTTTGAGTGTTACTGGGTTCTCCGGTCAGTTAAAACTGAACTTTTTAACAACAAACACCACAGCTGGGTTTGATATCAAGTCATAGTTATGTTGGTAAAAGCATTAGACATGTGGTGCTGAATATGTGGTTTACCCCGTTAGAGCCTGGAAGCAGTGGATGGACTCAATACTCATCAAATGCATAGGCTGTGGTTCCCGTGACCCTGATTTGGGATCAAGCATTTTAGATAATGAATAAACCAATAAATAAATGACTCATCAAATACCAGACTTTGACAAGAATCTAAGTTTGGGTCGTTTTGGCATATTTCGACAGGTCAATGATTCAATTCATACTTTCAAATGGTTTGCTGAAACCCACAATGCATATTTTGTGTCAGCCATCCCAGTAGCATCCCTTACATAAGTTTCAATGAAGGACTACTAAAAGATTTGGATAGAGCTGTGTTTCTATTTTATTTCTTTTACTGTTTATAAGATTATAGGTTAGTACAGAATACAGACTTTTATGTTGCACATTTATTAGCTCTTTTCCAAGAGATCCAATAATTCATTCCTGCCTATGAAATGTTATTGTTCTTGGAAGACATGATAAATCCTATAAGCTACAAAAAAGTAAGAGACGCCAAACATAGTAGTTAATATAATTTCTTTTATTTCTTTGAAAAAAGTTTCAAACCAAAACTTTATTTTTTTTTTATAAATGCATATCGTTAGTATTATTATTTTCTTATCTCTTCTTATAATCTTCTCTTATGTTCCTCCTCATTTTCATTTTTTCCTCAGACGTCTAGGAAGGAATGTGCTGTAGGGTCTGTTCGGAACAGCCCGACTCCCTTGAGTAACAGTTGAGAAACTCTTTTTGTGATCCCATAATGATGCATAACTTTCAGTAAGCATATCTTTTGAACAAAATACGGCTAAAATCATGATGTAATAATTATCTGAGAGTTACAATGCAGCAATATTAGTTATCAGCTTTATTTGAAAGTGATTGCAGGACTGTATGAAATGCTGCTTAACTGAAATGACATTTTTGTCACAAGCTGTTAGGAAATCAGAGCAGAGAAAACGATGCACTCAATGAATCTGCTCATGCTACAACTGTCAGTATGTGCAAAAACGGGATGTGCCTTCTTACAGAGACATTGAGCACCCACATTTTCTCCCCTTAACACTGCCTCTCTGATCGTTTCTGATGATTTATCTATGCATCAAAATATTTTCAAATTTGTGCATACAACTGGGACAGACCACAAAAATACAGGCTACAGGACAAACATGTTAACGTCCATCCGGATAAGAATGACACTTTAATACAAACTTTAATGCATTATAAAAACTTTTTATATGTGAAAAAAATATCTAGATGTAAAAGATTCTACATGAATATTGTGACTATATGAAGGGGAGTTGGGATGTAAATGAGGTTGGTAAAACAAAAAATACTGATGAACGCTCTTCCGGATTTATAATCAAAGTAACACACAGATGTGAAAACAGGAAGCTGTTGTCATTCGAGCTCTAACGGCTACGGCAAACAGTGTGATTAAATTAGCATTGATTAGCTGCACGATTATCATCACAAAATAAATCTCTTTGGCATGACCCTTCCTCCCCACCCACCTTTAAAACTGGTATCTCTTCATATTACTTAGGAAAAAAAAACCCTGACTCTTTCCTGCCTTAAAAACTGATTTCACATGACATATTCATATTTTGGGCTGCACTGACTGACAAACATTTAGTACATACCAAAAATGTACATTTCATCATCACAACCATTACTGGATAAGGACTTTTCCATCACAGGCTCGCATAACTGTTTCAGCACGGATCCTGAAGACAGGAATGAAGCAAAGAATGCAGTCTGTATTATCTACAGAATATCACAATAATGTCAATTAAAGACAGTGTTGTGAGACTCTTCAGGTCTTGTGCATTATATAGACAACTTTTCAAAATAAATGGCACTGGAAGATCTTTAATACTAAGTGCCAAATTATTATCAGCTGTATGGTTGTTGCTTCTATTTCTTCATGAAGTATTATTCCTTAGAGAAAGCTCTAATATTCTTTTCCTGACGGAATAGTTAAATAATAAAATCCATTATTAGTCTTTGCCATATGGCCCACTCTGATTAGCCTTTTGTTGCCGTTAAAATGACTCCAAATAACCCAGCAAAGCAAAACCCACAAACCAAATACAATTCAAAGGAAAGCTTAAGAGTCGCACTGGCACTAAACGGCTCATGATGCTACATTTCTAAAATAAAAAGGTTGTTGGGAATGTTGCCTGTCAAGCAATTTTAGCCATTATGAAACTGTAACATGATTACATGCGTATCCCATCGAACGGCTGATTTATTTATTTTTCACACCTTTTTAGTATCACAAGATAACAGAAAAGAGCCATCTGGTGCTTTGAGTTTAACATCACACACACATACAAACTGGTAGTGAACTGAAACAAATGAGCTTATTCCATCTTTATGGTCTTAAGGGTTCAAGCCAAAAATCCTGGAAACCCCACGGAAAAGTCACACGGCCGGGTCCCTCCTGTCCTCGGGTCCCGTCTTCATTTCCACTGCCAATCCACCCGCCCCCAGACACACTCCGGGGAGCTGAATTTAAATTAGTAAAAAAAGAAATATAAGACTAAACCAATTATAACATATGTGAAGAAAATGAAAATGATGATTTTACAAAGTGGAATCAAGACATTCACATTTAACAATAAAAAGCAAATGTAATAAAGCTGCTTTATGAGCTTGAATTAAAAATGTTCAAACATAGATATATGAGTATAAAACTCAATTTGCTTAAATTCTGATGTTGAAAAAAAATTATTTTGTTCTGCTGAAGATAAAATTAAATGTGTTGCTCTCCTTGACTGTGGTTCTAAACATAATAAAATTACAATATACAAGGTATTATAATAAATAAAAATCTTGGTGTAAGGCTTCACTGTGATAATCTCTTATTTCTTTTATGCTATCCGTCTCAGCAGTCAGCAAATCTTGAGCTTGTTTTATTGGGGGTAAGTTGGTAGAGGTTAGGCCAGATCTGAATCCTAGTGAGGTACTCATGAGCAAGGTACCATCCCCAGGCACCCTGCGTGATGCCAAAGCATGGATGGGTCAAATGCAGAGGTCACATTTCCCTGTGGTGCAGTGTGCTGTGTTCATAATGACAAATAATCCCTCCATTTCACTTGTACAAGTTGCACAATGTTTGCTGGAGAGGGAGTTACAGTATTTCTAGCACAGCCTATGGATACCGTACAATATTGCAGCTCTTGAATATTTGCGTATGACTGATACACTGTCACAGATACGAGTGTTTCCAGCATGCCCAGATAAATACAGCGTATTATTTATAATAAACATAGAAGTATAAAGGTATGTAACCATATGTAACTCACTTGAGAAAAATAAATGCTGCTCTATTTTCCAGAATTGATTTTATATTATTATCTCAGAATTCTGGGAAAAGTTAAAAAAAACAACACTTTTTTAAACCTAAAAAATCTGAAAAAATGCTTTTTCCTTGGTATTAGGAGAGGAGGAGAAAGAGAGAGGTGGAGAGAGACACAGAAGAAGGATGGAGGGAGATAGAAGTAAGAGAGAGCGAGAAATAGAGGAGGCAGAGAAAATGAGAGGAGATGGAGAGAGTGGGAGAAAGAAAGAGGGGCAGAGAGAGAAGGGTAGTAAGAGAGAGAGAGGAGAAGAGAGGAAATAAAGAGAGGAGGAGAAAGACGGGAAAGGGACGGAGAGGAGAGGGAGA
This sequence comes from Distichodus sexfasciatus, assembly GCA_032718565.1. NCBI lineage: Eukaryota > Metazoa > Chordata > Actinopteri > Characiformes > Distichodontidae > Distichodus > Distichodus sexfasciatus. The sequence continues at coordinate 4,064,397 of JAVGVS010000023.1, read as the reverse complement.
CATGAGGAGAAAGAGACAAAAAAAGGATGGAGGGGAGGAAGTAAGACAGAGGGAGAGGGAAGAAGAGGTAAAGTAAGGGAGAGAGGGATAAAGATAGAGGAGAGTAGAGAAAAAGAAAAAAGAGAGGAGGAGAGGGCGAAGGAGAAAGAGCAAGAGATACCGAAAACTAGTGGGGAGAAGAGGGGGGAGAGAGAATGGAGTGTGAGAGGAGAGAGTAAGAGCTGGAGAAGAGGAAGGAAGAGAGAGAGAGGGAGAACATGAGAGGAGGGTAAAGTTAGAGGAAAATGGAGAATGATGGAGAGAGCCGGAGGAGACAGAATGAAGGAGAGACTGAGAGAGAGAGAGAGAGAGAGAGAGAGATGGATCCAGGGTGTGAACTGACCTGTGTCAGTGTGGCACTAAAGTGGCTCAGGATAGACCTGTCGAGGGTCGTACGTCATCTCCGGCATGTACTGCTCGTGTATGTCAGGGTCCAGAGGGAGGGCATCTATGGGAATGTCAGGGTAGCCATAAGCAGGGTACGCACCATCTAGATCTGGAGAAAATGTGAAAAAAGCAGAGGATGACAATTCGTTTTTCACATTCAAATCAAAACTTAAAAGCCAAATACAAAAATGTTTACAAAAATAAACATACTGGGGTGTCTTTCCCAAAACTATGTTAGCAACTAACATAGTATACATTAGCAACTAACATAGTGTACATTAGCAACTAACAGTGTTCATTAGCAACTAACATAGTGTATATTAGTAACTAACATGGTGTACATTAGCAACTAACAGTGTACATTAGCAACTAACATAGTGTACATTAGCAATTAACAGTGTACATTAGCAACTAACATCGTGTACATTAGCAACTAACATAGTGTACATTAGCAACTAACAAAGTGTATATTAGCAACTAACAGTGTACATTAGCCACTAACAAAGTGTGTATTAGCAACTAACAGTGTTCATTAGCAACTAACATAGTGTACATTAGCAACTAACAGTGTTCATTAGCCACTAACAAAGTGTATATTAGCAACTAACAGTGTACATTAGCAACTAACATAGTGCACACTAGCAACTAACATAGTGTATATTAGCAACTAAGTGTTCTTTAACAACTAACAAAGTGTAAATTAGCAACTAACAGTGTACAAGAGCAACTAACAGTGTACATTAGCAACTAACAGTGTACATTAGCAACTAACATACTGTATATTAGCAACTAAGTGTCCATTAGCAACTAACAAAGTGTGTATTAGCAACTAACAGTATTAATTAGCAACTAACAAAGTGTATATTAGCAACTAACAGTGTACATTAGCAACTAACAGTGCACATTAGCAACTAACATAGTGCACATTAGCAACTAACATAGTGTATATTAGCAACTAAGTGTTCTTTAACAACTAACAAAGTGTGAAGTAGCAACTAACAGTGTACATTACCAACTAACACAGTGTACATTAGCAACTAACAGTGTACATTAGCAACTAACATAGTGTACATTAGCAACTAACATAGTGTACATTAGCAACTAACAGTGTACATTAGCAACTAACAGTGCACATTAGCAACTAACAGTGTACATTAGCAACTAACATAGTGTGCATTAGGCAACTAACAGTGTACATTAGCAACTAACATAGTGTACATTAGCAACTAACAGTGTACATTAGAAACTAAGTGTATATTAGCAACTAACAGTGTACATTAGCAACTAACAGTGTACATTAGCAACTAACATAGTGTACATTAGCAACTAACAGTGTACATTAGGCAACTAACAGTGTACATTAGTAACTAACAGTATACATTAGCAACTAACATAGTGTACATTAGCAACTAACAGTGTACATTAGCAAGTAACATAGTGTACATTAGCATCTAACACAGTGTTGCTAACATAGTTAGCACTTTAGCAACTATGCTTTTGGGAAACACACACCCGAGCAGTTTTCCATTTCACACTCAAACAAAGAATGACCCAAACTGAAAGCACGAGCCCCTATTTCCTTTTGGTGCTATATTCAAGAAACCTGTAGTTATTAAAGACAATCTTCCGCTCTCTCTCTCTCTAATATTGCAAACGTTATTTTTAACCCTTATTCAATTAAAGACAGGGAACCTTGACTGAGAGCGAGGTGTAACTGGCTGAATGAGCAGAGCTGAGGACTCCAAAAACCCTCTCATATCATACTAGTGAGACAGCTTTGGTGTAGAGACTGAGAGAAACAACATAAGACAGAGTTCATCTGAGGCGGAGAAATATCAGTAAAAAAAAAAGAGAAGTGGTGCTGAGCTGAAAGTACAGAAGACAGAAGAAGGGAGAGAGAGAGAGGAACAGAGAGAGATGATGGAGGCTGACATTGATAGAAGGTTGGTTAATGGAAATGTAAATTACATAGAAATATGACCCTGGGGGATTTCATATTAAGACTCCGACAAATCGACTGTCACTCATTTTACTCTCTCTCTCTCTCTCTCTCTCTCTCTCTCTCTCTCTCTCTCTACCTCTATTCCTCTTACACCCGCACCACAATCTCTCTGTCGCGCGCTCTATCTCTCTCTCCTCACACACACACACACACACAGAATCCCTGAGGCCATAGTGCATGTACATTAGAGTCGCGTACAGTGGATTCCAGCCAGGTCTATTAAGAACACACCAGGACACTGCTCTCTAATACAAGGATGAGGGGAAGAGAGAGAGGGGGGAGAACGAGGGAGAGAGATTGGGGGAGGGAGAGAGAGAATGAAGGGGAGAGAAAAGAGGTATGATCCTTACAACATGTCTTTTAAAATCTGGACCCTGCTTAAAATAATTGCAATAAATATCCTTTTCAATCTTCATATATCAAGTGAACCTGCAAGAGAGTGTGTGTTTGTGTGTGTGCAAAATTAACACTTTTGTGGTGGTTGTGATTGTGTTGCGTATTTTCTGACTACAACAGACAGAATGTCTCTATTATATTACATGTTAATGTGTCATAGTTTGTGTTCACAACGGGACAAAATCTCTCTCTCTCTCTCTCTCTCTCTCTCTCTCTCTCTCTCTCTCTCTCCCTCCCTTTACCTATCTACCTCTCTCTTTATCCAGCTCTCACTTTATCTTTCCCTATCTCTCCATCTCTCTCTCCCCGCACTTACCTAACTCACTCTTTCTCTCTCTATCCATCTCTCTGTGTATGTCTCTCTTGCTTGCTCCCTCTAATTACCCATCTTTCTCTTTCTACCATCTCTGTACATTTTTATCTCTTTCCATTTTTTAAATCTCTGTACAGTATATATCACTCTCCATCTCTGTATCCATCTCTCTCTTCATCTCCCTCCCCTTAACTAGCTCCATCTCTATCTCTGTCTACCCATCTCTCCATTTATCTGTCCACATCTCTCTCTCTCTATTTATAACTATTACTTCTATCCATCCCTCTATCTACATCTCTCTTTGTGTCTTTACCTCTCCATCGCTCTCCTCCTGTCTGTGTCTATCACTCACTATCTCTGTATCAATCTCTGTCTCTCTATCTCTCTCTCCCCTTAAAAACATCTCAATCAATCAATCAATCAATCAATCAATCTATCAATCTATCAATCTATCTATCTATCTATCTATCTATCTATCTATCGGGCTATCTATCGGTCTATCGGGCTATCTATGGGTTTATTGGTCCATCCATCCATCCATCCATCCATCCATCCATCGATTGTATTGTATTATCTATCTCTCTTCCTCTCGTTAACTAATCTCCAACTCTCTCTACCCATTTTTCAATTTATCTATCCACCTCTGTCTCTCTGTATATTTCTCTATCCATCCATCTATCCACATACCTACCTACCTAACTCTCTGTATCTTTACCTCTCCATTTCTCTCTCTTTTTATCTCAGTATCTATCCTCTATATCGCGTCTGTCCATCTATCTATCTATCTATCTATCTATCCATCCATCCATCCATCCATCCATCCATCCTGAATGCCTGCCCACCTACCTATTTACATACCTCTCTATCTTTACCTCTCAATTTCTCCCTCTTTCTGTCTTGGTATCCATCACTCTTTATCTCTGTATCCATCCCTGTATGTCTTTCTCTATCTCCATTTCTCCTCTTATCTATCTATCGATTTATCTATCCATCCATCCATCAATCCATCCATCTCTTAAGCTGCCTCTTTGTGTCTTTACCTCTCAATCTCTCTTTCTGTTTCTTATCTATTTCGCTCCCTCTCCCTCTCCTTAACTAACTACATCTCTAACTCTCTCTCTCTCTACTCATTTCTCAATTTATCTATCCACCTCTCTCTGTATACTTCTCTATCCATCCATCCATCCATCCATCCACTCATCCATACATCCATCGACATACCTACCTACTTCTCTGTCTGTATCTTTACCTCTCCATTTCCCTCTCTTTTTATCTCAGTATCTATCACGCTCTATCTCTGCATCCATCTCTTTATCTCTCTCTCTGCATCTCGCTTTACCTTTCTCTCTTTCTATCTACCACACACTTGACTTTTGTACCTGGAGGTACAGGGTCATAAACAGGGAGTGCTTGTGTGTAGATAAACAGATAAGCGAGACAAAAAACAGGCATTTTCTGAGCTGGAAATGTCTCCAGCACCCTGCTTGAAAATCATCAGCTCAAAATCCTGATCATAATTCCCAGCAGCTCTGTGTTTGAACTCGTTACATTTGGCTCAGTCCCAGTGTGCAGATCATCACAACATTCACCTTTTCTCGTTTGCCATGAATTTACTGGGTGCTGTTTCTTTTACCCTGTCATGCTATCATGTTTGCACTCACCGTCTGGGATGTAGCCAGGGTCAAGTGCCATTGTGGTGTGTGCCTGAAGGATGGGGAAAAAGAAAAGTATTAACATTCTCTGAACAGACTTTCTTCTTAAGGATCATTTTCCAGTTCAAAACATGAATTTCCTCACCATGCAAGTGTGACTTATTTTAAAAGCTCTACCACGGACCGAGCTAATACACCAGAAACGCAAGCATAAAATGGCAAATAAATTTATCATAACACTAAAAAAGCAAGCAGTTAAATAAGCATTCCTGACATCCTCTACTGCCTCTCTTGCATTCATATTATCCCTTCAATAAAGCAGCAATGTATTCGAGCCCTATAACCCACAATCCAATTCTTTTATAAAAACCATGGTCCTAAATTTTGGTTAAAATCATGTTTTATGCTAATGAACACATTTTTGTGGTTCACAGAGGGTCCTACATAAAATGAATGTCCTTTTAGTTTTAAAGGTTAGTGGATTATTAAAGCAAACTGAAATCTTTTCCCCTAAAGTGCTGCTTGTGTTAACTGACATTTCCATATTAATGGCCACCACTTTTAGGCTGGAACTGGGGAAAGTCAGGGATTCATATCTTTCTATTTAGGGCCACCAAAAGGCAGTGCAGCTGGCCGCCTTATGTTTTTGAAGTTGGGACAATGTATTTCACAGACGTGATGCAACTACAAGCTGTAGCTACGGGACCACCAAGCTATTTTCAGGCCTATTGTAATGCGATGCATGTCTCAGTCTCTTTTTACCTGCCATTTATCAGGCACAAAGTCTTAAAATAGTGCACACGTGATTCAGACTTCTTTTGTAGGGATACTTATTTTAACTATAATATAAATGAATGTAGTTCTACTGACTATATTTGCTGAACACATGCTCTAAAACAGAATCTGAAAGTTTAAAGGGAATTGAATCTATGACTGGGCAATATACACTGCTGGGCAAAGAAATGAGGCAAACACAGTTAATCACAGTTACTATACTTTTTAATTTGCAACAGCGTAGGCAGAAAGCAGCTGTGTAACACAATATTCTATATATCTATACCTTTCCTTCCTGTTAACATGTTATTTAAAGCTATAGTTCCCAACCTTTTTGGCACTGCAGACAATTTTTCTGCGGACCTGGGGTGGAGGGGGCGGATTCAAAGGGGCCACTTGGGTTTAAAATTCTTACTCGGGGTCCAATGTGGATTATAACCTCCAATGTTATAATCACCAACAAAGTGTTTCAGTGAACTCAGAGCACTCCACTACCGAAACCTGATGAAAATGTATTCCTTAAATACAACCATTCTATCCACAAGGATGATCAGATGAATCAGGAACACACACACCCATCAGCCACAAGATAAAAACCTCGGACAGGTGATGTGAACGATTATCTAATGGCATCTGTCAAGGCGTGTGATATATTAGGGATAAAAGTGAATAGTCAGTTCTTGAAGCTGATGTGTCAGAAGCAGGAAAAATAGGCAGGTGTGAGGATGTGGATGATTTGACAAGAGCCATATTGTGATGGCTAGATTGGGTTAAACACTCTAAAAATGTCAGGCTTGTTCCTGGTCTGTAGTTACCAAAAATGGCATACCAGAAAAAACAGCGTCAATGTTAGGGGTGCTCGAATCACACTGATGCATGTAGGGGGCAAAGGATAGCCCATCTTCTGCAATCCCAATGATTCAAGTACCCTAGTGCAATAGCTAAAAAGCATAATGGCGGCTACGATGGAAATGTGTCTGGGGCTGTGGTGTGTAGCCACTGGGATTCCAGTCCATGGAGCTGCGTAAGCTTTATCTATGAATGCGGAATTCATATTCATATACTCATTCAGTGATGAGTCAGAGCACTTTTGGAGCTTCCGATTGCTGTATAGTCAATGTTAAAAGCAATTCTCATTTTTTGTAATTGTAACTGGTAAACTACTATTGCTAAAGTTACAATTAAGTAGAAAGTTAATAAGCCGAACAAAGATCTAAGCTCATTTTAAATAACTGCTATGCATTCCATGAGTATACTATGACCCTTACAATTTTTGGGGGTTTCTGGCAAACAATTGCCGTTAACCTTTGGCAATGTTGCAGTAAGGTCATAATTTCACATGCTAATTAGGTTTGTGGCAAATTTTGCGGTGGACTTCTTGCAAAATTTGGAAAACATATGCGCCTGGCAACTTTGTCACCAAAAGTTCGCAACAAGTTTACTATTACTGGCAAATTGTTTTGGCTAATCGCTGGCAATTACATTTGCCACTAGTGGCTGACAATGGCTAACTTGTGGCAACATATTCTGGCAAACTCCACCGTTCGCCACAAATTAACCACAGGTTTGCAGCAAACATTTTGTTTTGTAAGGGGATATTGTCTTATTATTCTATGTTGTGAACTGTTATACCACAATATTTTCACAGTATTCCACTGATCCCTCATTTCAGAATATTATCTAGCTTTATACCCCTCCTTTCTGACTATGCAATCAGCATTGACCATAATTTGCCTCTGAGAAGAAACATCCCACAGGTGTGTGTGTGTGTGTGAGACTAAGGGTGTCCAGCTGTGGAGTTAAGGGGGCTCAGGTGTGTGCTGCAGAGATCTCAGGTGTGTGCAGGTCACTCCCCTCACCATTTCCCAGGCTGCTGGGTCGTGTTTGAAGAGAGAATGTGTGAGCTCCACTGACACACGCTTTCTGTAGTCTGAGCTTTTGTCCTCTGAGATTCGGAAAAGGACAGCGGCAGCATATGTGGCTGTGGAAGAGACAGAGAGAGTCTTTTAGACAGTAATCACAGAAAACAGAGTTAAAAGTGTTGCATTGCAGCAGTAATATACTTTTCAGAAAATAACTGGTAAAAAGCACAAATATTACTGACAAAATTAGACATTGCACACAGCTGTGTAAACCAATAATAAAACAAAGAATATAATAATAATAATAATAATAATAATAATAATAATAATAATAATAATAATAATAATAATGATATTCTATTTTTCCCCAAATTGAACTGAACTGCTATTATAAATCCTGTGAGTCAAAACTAACAGGGAAAATGGAACAGCACATTCTTAAAGTACCAGCCATGTCAACTGCATTTCAGAATAAGAAAACCTAAAGCTAAGAAAAGTACAGCCAGTACTTGGATGGCAGAACAACAAGGAAAGCTCGGTACAAAAGGTGTTAGTGAGGTCAACAGGCTGTGGCATCCTGTGGTCTGTGTGGATCCCATCGCACCAGTGCACTGATCCAGACACTATGCTGTAAATTTGGCACAGTCCTTCGAAAGAGTCGTAAAAACCAAGGTCTTGACTCTCTGAGGCTATAAAATATTCCTGGGCATGTTTGTACAAAGGAAGGAGTGGAATCCCAATGTCCTGCTAAAATTGCCCACAGGGTCTCTTCAAAATCTGGCCTTCTAATCACCCCCTATTACCTCCCATTAACTCTGTAAAGTGCGTGGAATCTCTAAAAAGTGATATATAAATGTAAGGCTTATTGATTAAGTCTCCAGTTTTACCCAAGTCGTACTTCAGTATGTTGTCAGTATCTTTTCCTCCAATCGAATGCAAGGAAATTTCCAAAGAAGAGACTTGGAAAGTTAGTAAAAAGTACCCTTAAATCGTACCGTTTTAAATTTGAAAGGCAGAGTTTCCTCTCCAGGATCTCGCCATATTGCTCATTAGTTCTCCAGAGATCCAGTTCACATCTCTGTACAGACATCTGACATGCGACTCAGGATCCATCCCTGTTGTATCCGGGTCTGAAGTGTTGTCAGGTTTTTGGAACACGCATCCCAACACTTCTCTTCTGTATCTCTCTCTGTGGATTGCTATATACACCTCTGCCCTTTATTTGGTATTGTGTGTGTTGGTAACAGTCCCGGGTTCCACACAGCCTCCGTGCTGCTAGAGGTCTCTTTTCCTGGGGGATGTCACTTCTAGAGGTGACTGTTTTTTTTAAGGTGCCAACTTAGCGGGCTAATTTTGCCAATGCCAATGCCACCCTAGTTGCCTTACTGAACCTTTTACCAAATCTTTGCCACTCATTAGGTCTGACCATGGGCATATTTGTTTCTTGCCTTTGCCTTTAATGTTCCTATTTTCTGTTATTCATCCATTTGTGTGTTATAAGGTTAACACTCTGGATTGCCCTTGCTATATGTGTTCGCTTACCCCTCACACACACACACACACACACACACACGCACACACGCACGCACGCACACACACTCACACACATATAAAGTTCTTTATGGTACGCATCAAGACACAGCATGTTACGATCACCTCTATGTGCAGGTAACTAATTTAGCAAATGCTAACTAACTTTATCACTAACTAACAGTTTAGCTTCCAGTTGTAGCAGGTATTAACATCAAGGACACTTCACCGGTGTGACAGTTTAATAAGATTTCTTGATTTGATTCGGGAACTGTTGAGGTCACCGGTTTCGCCCCTTCATACAGATGACGCCAGTACTATTCAAAGTACCTTGTTTGGAGCCATTAAAAAGATTAAAATGTATTTTATCAGCAATTTAGTCTGATATCCACAAATTAAACTGTCATTTCATGCTGAGCTTCATGTAGCTTCATGTGCTTTACAGTAACATCCTGTTACTGACAATTTGTGCAATGTCATGGCTAGTAGCTTTAGGTTCGGCTGGTAATGTACAGTATATTTCATTTCAAATCATGACAATGGCAGGACAGTGCGTGGGAAAGACTTGTCAGAATGACCGTAAAAGGTGAAAAAACTGCAAAACGTTTTTATGGATTTATACAAAGAATGGAGTGACAGGCCTAAAAGGCCGGGTTAAGAGAGGGGTCATGTGTGTGATTGTAGACACGCTGGTGATTGTGTGAGGGTGATGCTCACCGATGCCCTCGTTAGGAGAGTGGAGAAGCTCCATGAGCGGTGCGGAGGCTCCTTCAGCATCGATCATCTCAGCAGACTGTTTATCCAAAGCCAACTCACAGAGTACACCTGCAGCTACACGCTTTACATTCTCCACATATGAGTACAGAAGCTAGGAGAGAGGGAGAGGGAGATTTAACAGATAAATATGAATGTCTTTAAAAGTGAAAAGAGAGGTTAAAGACCCAGTAAGGTGAAAACCGTCCTTGGTTTGGTAACGTGTGAAATGTGTTAGAAAAGTGTTAGAAAAGTGTGTCTGAAAAGAAAACTGGATTCAGTTTTACGGCATTGTAGAGTTATGCAGTTTAACAGCTTTTCACGGTAGGTCTAAATAAGGTGGGGGGCTGGGGGCAGTGGGGTAAAACATTATGTTTAGCCCTGCCTAGATCTACAGCTCTGGCCCTGCGCACCTGCATAGCATCAGTAGCCTACCTGCTAGTCTGGGTAAGTTCGCTAAGACAGCCGGCTAAGTCCGAAATGGTTCCACGTTCGCCACTTTGCTGTCTACGGTTTAAAAAAGACGGGGTATGAAACGCTCAATGGTTATATATTAAATGACTAATAAACCTTTAGCATAAAGATAATCGTGAAGTACGTAATGTGTATAATCTATGGTAGAAGTCCACATTAACTTTCATTAATAGTTAGCCTTTGGGAAGAAAGACCCTTAATATGCAGTACGGCAGCGTTTTCTAGCCTGGCACTTGCTGACCCTACTGATGGAGTCGGAGAGTATATTAAAGCAACTGTCGGAAGCTATATCTTAAGTGTTTGGCAGGTTCATTGATCTTTCTCCCTCGTACAATTATTATTATATGAGAAAGAAAGATCAATACAAAGAACAATACATTATTATTATATTGTTCTTCCTTAAGTCCCTTAATGATTAGACACGTCCTGTCTTGTAGAAAATGACAAATCAATACTGGAATATCACGGCAAAAGCCGACTCACTCAAGCTGGATTGGTCTTTTCACTGCACTACATTTAACTGTCTGGGTTATTAATATAGACTGACATTAAGAAAATTGAATTGGAATATCACTCTCAAGGAAGCTTGAGCTCTGCGTCTCTATGTCTTGTTTTTTCTTTATTTGCATTATGGATTTGTCTGCATAATGAGACAGGCAGCACACACACTTCTGTTTACATCAAGCTTTTACAGCCTCATTTTGATGCTGTTGTTTAGACTTCCGCAGTGACAGGGCTGACTGCCAACCAGTACATCCACATCAGCTTTAAGCAGCTTCTCTCAATTGTTAGTCAGATAACGTCACGTTACAGTGATACCTCACCTCAGGTTGTTAATTAGTTCCAGTACACGCGACTTAAGCCGAAGAATGACTTAACTCTACTAAATCCCCCTAAAATGCGACGCCGGACCCCTTACTGTCACAATGGCTAGCATGGCGGAAGGAATGATGGCACGCAGCTCATGATCCAGGTTTTGTTCAAAATGAACCTGCGCAATGGCCAAAAACAAACTCAAAGAGATTCGCTGCTATAAACATACCAAAACGTCTAATAGCACTGTCGCATTGAAATACAAGTCATTCAGTAATTCAACTTTTTCATACTTTTTTGGAAAAATTTGTAAGCATCCTTGTCTTACAAAAAATATACACGTAATTACGATGGAGAAGCGTTACAATCGCTGGTGAGAGTGAAGCATCTCACAAAGCGGGAGACGCGTACATCCCAGCAGCATCCCAACACATCGTACCACATACTCTGTTAAGTTTGGCAAAATGTAGAATATTTAGAATTAGTGCAGTAACTTTGAAAAAGACGTCAAAACGAAGTAAGTTGAGGTATTACTGTAGTATATAATTTATATAGTTCATGATTCCTCAATGACATTAGTTTTATCTCTGTTATTGTAATGTACACTAAGTAAAAAGTTAACAAGGTTATACACAACCTTGCATGACTATTTGGATCTGTTTGATTCGTCTGTTTGGCTCTGTTTGATTCATCTGTTTGAATCTGTTTGATTCATCTGTTTGACATCAACTGTGCCTGTGTCATGATGCTGATTTTTGCAAAACCCTTCCAGAAATAAAGAAATGTACTCTGCCTGGGTCCACCGAGGAATGGTTACAGCTTTACACCCAGAGCCACCACTCACACAGCAACACGGCAACATGGCACACCCACTGGCAGATGGACTGGCTCTGGCCACACGTGTCGTACCTGCACAAACAGGGGGATGGTCTGCATGCTGGCGATCTCGCCCCTGTTGATCGGATCCCTGGCCAAGATGTGCAGCGCCCCAGTGCAGCCTTCCACAATCTCCTCCATACGTACTCCATCCTGCAGATGAAGAGAGGGAGAGAGAGCGAGAGACGGGGGGACAGAAAGAAAGAGATGTGGCATCAAATCCTTCCATTTATATTCAAGGGAAGTAAAAAGGTTCTGCTGAAGATGAAAAATATCACGACTCAAATAGCTGGTGTTGGTGGGATCTGTAAATGCGTGCACGCTCAATTAGTTATGCATCGGAAGTGGCACTGCGGTAAAACTGGTTTATTGCTCGACATTCGCGCTAATCCCTACACATTGACATGACAATGAGAAGAATAAGCAACGCAACACACTACAACACCAAAAGTAAATTACACGATTATACTGTTCTCGCTCACAATCTCTGTGTTCCTGATTGTTTTAGTGCAGCAGGATTAGGGACCGTCACAAAATTACAGAACTGTGTTTAAACCAAAAAATTTTGTGATGTTATTTTAATAATAAATAATTTTGCATATACATATACATGTGTAATTATTACATTGTTTTAGTTAAGAAAACCGTATTTATGTCAAGTATTTCCTTAAGCATAACAGAAGTTCCGCATCCTAATTGTCTCTCTTTCTCTATTTTATATTTTATATTCCACTTCTAGTTTAAAGTTTATATTTTATATTCCACTTCTAGTTTAAAGTGTATATTTTCTATTCTATTTATATACTGCCTATTCTATGTGAATATTCTACTGTTTGTTCTGTTTTCCTTGTTCTTTGCACTGTTAAAACTGGAGCCGCATCGTCTTGTCTCTCTGTTTACTTGTACTGTATATAGCAGAGATGACAAAGTTTACTTTGACTTTGAGAATGTCAGTCATGTATTCTGACATTTTTTAAAGCATTATTTTACGATGTGATTTAAAAAATCACATCGTATCCATATCCAAACTTACAATATCAGTATTGGACATCAAAAAGTGGTGTGTCTAGTTAGCCATGTCTAGTTTGTAATTGGCCGACCACCAGTGGTCGCTACTGGGACATTTTTGGGTTTTTCGACATTATGTTATTGTTTGCTTGGTTTTTCCCCGTTTTCCCCAGTGTTGAAACACCTGGTTTCAGTTACGTTCTGTTGTTTGTCTCGATCTCGTCTCAGTCTTTCAGAGTCTCGGTCTCGATACACTCTAGTCTCGGTCAGGCCTTGGTCTCGGTTTAGTTGTTTAGTTAGTACAACTCTAACATTAAGACTGCTGTAACAAGTTCTTTAGGCACTAATCCTAAAACACAGCATCTGTCCACCTTTTTTTCTCCACTGCACAACTTGCTGTTTGACAGACTGACATTTTGGCTTCACTCAAATCTTATTTCGTTTCTGAGCATGAGAATAGAGTACCTGATCTTTTCTGTTTTGTATTGCACTGTCACCTCTCACTTTTTGGCGCTCATATGACCGTAACGTTCCTTGACCGTCTACGACTTCTGACCTACATTGGAAGTTGGCTTAAGAGGTCCCAGTTCTTTCAAGCCGACAGAAAGAAAACCTTAAGCTCCCGCTCTGTGAGAACGCACGGCCACATTAGCACTAAATAGAAAGTGATTAAAAGCCTGCGACTTGCCAAGCTTCAAAACTGCGACTCGCGCCGAGGTCATTAAAACTTATCAGTCGCTGTGTGTAATTTCAGCAAATGACGGTCAAATTGAGTGACCTCTAAACGAGGGGAAGAATAGAGTATTTCTTTATTCCTTTTTGACAAGTCTCGGTTAAATGCTACATTTACAAACCATAAAGTCCCAAAACATTTACTGTCAGTACTGCTACTATTAATGTCATGTATCTTAAGAATCAGTAATAGTTCATAATTACAGTTAACAGCGGTAATGCATTTAGCATAGAATTTTTGTTCTTCATATTTCCAAGTCTGGTGAGTTTTTAGCCTGAAGTCTATAAATCAGTGAGGGATTGTTTTGGGATTTGCCCACAGGCAAGGCAAGACAAGCGACTGCTTGGGGCCCCAGGCCAATCGGGGGGCCCCTGAGAGCTGATTATTTATAACATAATGCTGATAGTTGGAGGGGGCTCCTGTGAATTTTTGCCTAGGGCTCCAACAGACTCAGACTCCAACAGAATGGCCAGGGTGTGCATTTAACCTCTCCATGTAAGAGCTGTGGGCAGTTGACGTCGGCAGTGTTCAGGAGCATACAGTAGATATATATATTTTGTTCATAAACGTGGATGAATCATGATTAAAACTGGATTAACCGCAAACTCAAAATATATTGTTTTCCATCTTGCATGCAGAGCCTTTGATGTACTTTTAAAGTGAATTCATGAACACAGCTCAGCACACAAGGCATAAAGCAATACATCGTGAGGAGTGTCATTTATGCATGTTTTTAAGCATTTACATCTGTTGTGTGCACGGAATAACAGAACCAGTGCTTCGCGAACAAAATCTGCATAAAAACAAAATCTGCATAAAAAACTGACCTGGTATGTTTGCTGAGCGCTAGAGCCAAGCCTCTGCGTGTCCTGATGAGCCTTGAGGAGCAGGTTAACCAATCTGGGGATGGCTCCTGCCTCCCTCAACGGAGCCTGATTGGCTGGACAGAGCGCCAGGTTGCGGATCAAGCCCACGGTGGCCTACGGGAAGACGGCATATATCAGACTACAGGCAGCCAACTCAGAAGAAAAGCTAGTGCAGTTCTCCTCTTTATTCCCTTTCTCTTGGGATGTAGTTTCATCATTTTAAATGAATCTTCAACACAGGGAGGATTCTTTTTATTTTCAGAAGACATAAATAAAAATTCTAAATATATTATGAAAACCATCATATTTGAGCTCTATTTATTCATGCCTATGCTATTTGTCAAGTGAAACATAGAAAAACCTTTGTCCTATTACAGCATCTCTGACTGGCTTAATTACATTTTTTTTTCAATCTTTAGAAAACGGGCTTATATTGAGAAATTTTCACTGGTACCAACAGCGGTATTGCATAAGAGGTGTATGACATTTCACGTCATGCTTCTTCTTCCTCTTCACTCAAGGTCACAATGAAAAGTTTTATTTAAGCAGTAAAATCTATCAACACAACATTAACATTTGCACATGGACACAAATCTCTGAACATGCATGTCTCCAGAAACCAGTGTTGCTTTTTGGCTTATCTGCTATTTTCCCTGATGTGTCACATCCACTGATATCAGTAAGTCCTGAACCTTCACGGAGCCTCTAACAATCCCAGTTCACTGCCGACAAACAGATCAATCCAGACTGTGCTTAAATATTTTAATTTGTCCTTAAATTGTGCATTTGGAACTAGTCGGAATGAACACAGGAATAAAACGGGGGGAATCTTCTGGATCAATACGCTTGTGCAGAGCAGATCAGAGCATCATCTACGAAGGCTTCTGCTCCGGTGGCCTGATGCAATTGAGTGGGAAATCATGCGTGGCAGTCCCACGTCCACTCGGAGAAAGAATCACAGGTTCCATCCTGCAGCCAGCCAATCATGGCCAGCAGTACAACAATGGAACCCTGGCACTAGAAAAAAGCACTAGAAAGAAACAACAGCTGTGGG
This sequence comes from Distichodus sexfasciatus, assembly GCA_032718565.1. Classification (NCBI taxonomy): domain Eukaryota; kingdom Metazoa; phylum Chordata; class Actinopteri; order Characiformes; family Distichodontidae; genus Distichodus; species Distichodus sexfasciatus. Next base: position 4,048,865 of record JAVGVS010000023.1, on the reverse strand, counting down.
TGTCAGTTATTTCTAATGTAAATCGTTCAGACAAAATGTTTTTGAATAACCTTGTCCTCTGAATAAAACAGCAAATGCAAGTTTCTGACAGATATGAGAAAGTTCACATCAATATTTAATAGAGGTGTGAACCTTCACAGGTCTCACGATTCGATAAGATTACGATACGATACTTCGATGCATTCCATCAATTTTTCTACATTACTTCACATAACTAAAACAATGTAATAATTACACATCCATATGTATATGCAAAATTATTTATTATTAAAATACCATCTCAAAAATTATTTGTTTAGACACAGTTTTGTCATTTTGTGACGGTCCTTAATCCTGCAGCACTAAAACCATCAGGAACACAGAGATTGCAAGCGAGAGCTGGTGTTGTTAAGGAAATTAAACAGTATAATCGGGTGATTCGCGTATGGAATTGTAGTGTGTTGTCATATCAATATGTAGGAATTAGTGTTTATGTCGGACAGTAAACCAGCTTTACCGCAGTGGCAGTACAGATTACAGATCAGCTCTATAGATCAGCCCGATGCCACCGATACCCGATCCAGCTATTTGAGTTGTTATCAGACCGATATCCGATCCACATATTGGATCAGTGTCATCTTTAGTATTTATCCCTCATTCATTCTCTTTCATTCACTAGTTCTGGATAAAGACAGAAGAGATTTCATAGTAATATTTACGCATCATACTTCATATTCATCATAGTAATTAATATCTTTAGAAGAATTCATGTCCACATTTACCCAACATTCATTATTTCATGAGTACAATCAAAGCTAGACTAGAAAGAAAGAAAAAAAATTGACTGAAGGAATGAGGAAAAAATAGAAACATCTCAATGTAAAATCAAGTTGTTGAATTTATATCCACATTTACCCATCATTCTTTATTTTCTTAGAAATGTCCTAGAAACATTTTCAAGACAGTTCTAGGAAAAAAATCTGAAAAATGATAAAACATAAATAAAGCTGCAAGCGGCAACAACCGGGGTCCAAGCACAAGTCGCAAAAAGCAGCACAGAAGGGTCAGCACTGACCATCAGCAGTGTCTGTGTATGTGTGTGCAAAACAATCAAGTGAAATGACATAAGGTAAAACCACATAACTACATCAATCATATCAAGACATAAAGAGCTGAACATAAAAAGTATAAAATAAGGTGAAATTACATAGTAAGAAGAATTAAAGATGCGTTTAGTATCTTAAAATATCTGCAAAACTTAAATGTTAGTCATACTTTTTTACTGGTTCATTAAAAGACTGGATATAGAATTTTTCATATTTATACTGTATCTAACCTCGTGCACATCCAGTGACAAAGTCAACCTCCACTTCTGTAGGTAATACTGCATCCAAACTGTCTCTCCTCTACCTCTATTTCCAGTTTTAGTTTAAAGTTATATTTAATATCCCATTCCTAGTTTAAAATGTATATTTTGTATTCTATTTATATATTGTTTATTCTGTGTGCCTTATTTGTTCTTTGTCCTTTATTTCCCATTGCACTGAAAAACTGGAGCCACGTCGTCTTGTCTCTCTGTATATCTGTACAGTATATAGCAGAGATGACAATAAAGTTTACTTTGACTTTGACTATTGCCCCCTAATGTGTTTCCCTTTGCCATAACGCCAGTTATAGGCTAATCACTAAGATACTTGCCCTGAAAATTTTGGCTTTCTACGACTTACGGTTCAAGCTGCACAATTCGTTTTGTAGGAGATAATAATAATAATAATAACAATAATAATAATAATAATAATAATAATAAAGAAACAGGACAATTACTAGAGGGTGTAATAGCATTTCATGCTTCAACCCCTAATAATTAAAACGTCAGCATAAACACTATGCATCCTGTAATCAGGAAGAAGCAGCCGACTAACGAGTTATCAGTAAGCCCCCAATTCTACCCAAAAGTAATACACAAAGTTTGCAAACTTCATCATAAGAAGATTAATTTGTTCCAGTAATTGAACTCTGATGCCCGGATCCTTAAAGCCTGTCGATGTGCGATTAGATCAGAGAGGAGGTAATGAATAAAATCCTGCTGCGTGTCAGCCGGCTAGTATCATAACTGCACCGCTGCTTGCTCTTGCACCGGCGAACGGCGGAGGAATGGAAGCAGCTTTGTGCGGATGAACTCTGGGAGCCTCTTCGGCTCAACATCCCCAGATGTAATGAAGGTACTGTCAGTTGGCCCGGATCCAGCCCTAAAAATCACATTTTCCTCCACAGCCATGAACGCCGGCAGGCCGGCCTACTCTCTCTGAGGGAAGGCAGGGTGCCAATCCGAACAGGCCCAAGAGACGAATCAACGATTGCACTCTTGAATTCAGACTCGTAACAAGTGGAGAAGAATATATCGGGTTCAAACTGCCGCACTGCGCTTCGGGTTAGACACCTTACAGGAGTAGGTAGGGGTGGGCACCTCCTGATTCGATTCAATTATGATTATAAAACGATTATCGATGCATCGCTGATGTGTTCAAACACTGGAAAATTCATATTCAAACTATAATTACTACATTTATAACTTTATAACTACATTTAACTCATTCAAATTCAATGAATTTACTTCCAATATCTGTTATTATTAAAACAAGTGGAAGAGAACTGAAAAGTTCATATCTTCGAGATGGGATGTATCGCGACTCCGAAGTGTGCAACTTAGCGCAAATATGGTGTTATTTTGATGCCAGTATTCTGAACATGCAGTGGAACGTTTACAAGCAAAATCTCGTCTTTGCACGCTCGACTCTGCCTTCACGCTCACGTTTGACTCTGCTTCCATGGTCACGCTCGACTTGGTGCTGCATTGGAAATGTCAGAGCCGTGTAGAGACGGTCGTGCCCATTTATTACATAGGACCATTAAAAAAAACAAAGCAATCACAGCGCATCTCGATAGTTTCCAGAAGCAAGCAAACACTGTCAGCGCAAGAGATCTTAAAATTAAGATATTAATTAAAGATGTGTTGATAGTTTCCTATACAGTTTAACTCAGTAAATATTATTCATTCAGTCATTCATTATCCAAACAGCTTAATCCCAACCAGGGCTGTGGGGGGGACCGGACCCTATCCCGGAAACTACAGGCTCAAGGCAGGGGCCAACCCTGGCCAGGTGCCAACACACCACAGGGCACACACACACACACAGCAGTGGGCAGCACTTCGGGGGCAGTGCTTGGCTCATGAGTACCTCAGTGGTACCTTTACCGGTCGCGGACTTGAACCCGGGCACTGCGATCACAGGTCCAACTCTCTAACTGCTATGCTACCAACTGCCCCATCATTAGCCTAATGGAAAACCCCCTGCTACGGGTCACCTTTTATGCGGCTTGAAAGCGCTCTCTCATATGGCAGAAATCTGAGAGTCTTTCTTGTGCAAGTGGCTTTTAGCCATGTTTTACTTTCGCGATTGTCTAACCACAGTATTATTAAACCTGCAACCTCCTGGCAAAAGTCATTAGGCCCTCTCAGACATTTTTAATCTAAAATGAAAACATGAAAAGCTATTCAGTCCCATAGCAATTCCTTTTTAAAGCAATACAATTACAGTTTCAAGTAGTTTCAAGCACTCCGTCTCTATATTTACCCACCGTTCATTATTTTTCATCCACTAGTTCTGGATCGATCTGGAAAAATCCATATTCATATTTACCCATCATTCATTTGCTATGGACAGATGTGGAAGAATTCATATCTCATTCATTCTCTTCATTATTTCTGCACACATTGGGAATAATTTATATTAGTATTTACTAGAGGTGTGAACCTTCACTGGTCTCACGATTCGATTCAATAAGATACGATATCTTGATGCATAACAATGCACCCCACCAATTTTTCTACATTACTTTACACTGCAAGCAGATTGAGCATGGATCACAGATCGGGCAGCCATAGTTACCACTGGGATGTTCTTTTTAACTAGACTTTTTATTGCGTAGCCAGAAAATCACCAAGCAATGTCATTATGATATGATCCAGGGGTTTTTAACTGCCTCTGTCCGAGGGCCCACCACCTAGACTAAGCAGTCTGAGTAATTTTCTGTTACTTTTTAGATATTTGTATTAAATTCGTTAAAGATAGCCAAAATATCTGGAAATGTTTTGAAAAAGAAATAAAATGAAATCATTTTTAAGAAGTGATTTCAGTAGTGAAACTGGATTGCATTTCACAGACCACCAGCAATACCACTGCTGGTTAAAACCCCCCGATATAATCGATTATGGTCTGCCACTGCATCAATTATGTGATTAATTTAAACACCCCTAGTACTTACCCATCATTCCTTATTTTTCATACTTAATATATCTGGAAGAGTTCATGTCCATATTTACCCATCATTCATTATTTTTGAGTTCTGAACAATAAACCTAAACAACAGCAAATAATAATAAAAACATTGTGAGTCCATCAAGTAGAAAGAACTTAATTTAACGCCCAATTAAATGAACTAAAATAAAAGTTCAATTCAAGTGTTTTCAAAGATTTCAAGCACCTGTGCAAAAGCTTTGGACAGTTTTTGGCTATAAAGACAGCATAAAAACAGTATTCCTCTTCGTGTGTGTTATAATAGTTGGTCAATAGTTGGTCTGGACTATGTATCGAGTGACACAGCACAAACATTATTTTTAGAGCATCGTTGATAAAACTATGACAATATATTAAATTAATAGTTTCCATCATTCCCCGTTTGCAATGTGTAAATTCTGCAAACTAATCGTTGTGGAATATAGGTTTGTGAATATTGATTTCGAATCATTTTTGATGTGTCAGAACCTGAAAAACACACTCACCTTGACCACGGGCCAGTAGTGCGGCTGGCCCAGGAGCTTTGCGATGGCTGGGATGCCGTAATGCAGGCGGACAGCGTTCTGTGCCAGCTCGGCGTCCGGATGACGGCTGGTGAGATGGCGAAGGGCGCATACGGCTGGTTCAGCCACGTCCTCTTTCTCCCCGGCCCGTAGCAGAGCGTGGATCAGGGCCTCCACCCCACCGCACTGGGCCACGAGGGCTTTGTTGCGGGCGTTGTTGCACGTGAGGTTGGACAGGATGCCAGTGGCGCATGTGAGCATGTTGACGTCGTCCGAGCCCAGCTGGCTCACCAGGATCTGGAGAAGGCCGTCCAGCCCTTCCTGGAAATGAGGAGTAGTGTGGAGAAGTGAGAAGAAAGTAGGAAACAAAAATGTGTGAGTGATAAGTAGGGGTGTAACGATTCAATCATCACAAGCCCATAGCATCAATTCAAAATGAAAACACGAATCAGGCATCATACGCATCACATGGCACTTTCTGCTTCGATGTGTTTCAGTTAAGAGAGAGGATTCTTTTTCATATAAATGTCTGGTTGAGCTCAGGACTCAATGTCAAAGGATGTCTGAGTTGCTTTTAATTAGTTGTCATTGTGCACACACCACAGCACAGCACACAGTGCCCCACAACGAAAACTGACCTCTGCATTTGATCCACCCGTGAAGGAGCAGTGGGCAGCTAACAAGGACAGCGCTCAGGGGGCAGTACCTTGCTCGTGAGTACCGCAGTGATACCTTTACTGATCCTTGGATTCGAACTAGACTTTTGTCCCTTCCGATCATGGGGCGAACGCTCTAACCGTTACGCTATCAACCGGCTCTTAAGTAATGAGGTTCAATCAGCATATGATACTGTCTCACATCGATCACTTGCCCCTAAACTGAAACGAATTGAAACCGTATCGTAGCAGACTTTGTGATATCAGCAGACATCAAATCGTAGCTCGTCGTGAATTGATATAATGCCGTATCGGGATGAAACTTGTGATTTATAACCCTAGCGATAAGTTGTAACAGAAAACTTGACGCTCCTAAACTTTGCCATCAGTCATCTGGCAATATTTTACAAAACGTTTGCCAATCCTTTGCATCCAAAATGCATTTAACAGTCAAATCAGACTGGACTTAAAGGTTCCATATTATGAAAAATTCACTTTTTTTACTGCCTCTAACATATGGTAAGTTTGATAAAAATGGTCAATTGTTTTAGTATTCATTTACTAATGTCAGAAATTGTGTGCTTAAACCAGCCGTTAAGATTTCTCACCTACTTATATGTCACAGTAGCAAACGTTTGAGTAAGTCCATCCTCCTATCTGAGAACCTCCTAACCCCACCAGGTAGAACTTCTAGCGCTTCCTGATCCGCCATGTTTTCTTGCAAGCGCTAGCAGTATGTGCTAGAAAAGTGAAGTTTGTGGAACACTGAACCAGATATTTAGCAATATGAGCTAATCTTTCGTGTGGTTCCTAAATTTCAAAGCTGTAAGAATGAGCGGTAATTGTCAGATCTACTTAGGGTACGAAGAATGGCAAAAATCAACCAAGCAGGAATGAGTTCTTGATTCTATATTCTACAACAAATTGAATTTTTCAACCAGATAAATCCTGCCATTATTATGCCTCAGTGCAACAAAATGAGAGGCTCCTCAGAGATTTTAACGAGGTAAGGAATTTGCTCCCATAACGTCTCAATATGGGGCACACTTTGCTATTTTGCAGTCAACAGAGATTCGCTCCCGAGTAATTAAACCATAGTTTTTTCATTGGTGTTCAACTGTGAAGCTCGCAGGGAAAACAGAAAAGAGATAATCGGACGATCGCGTTGGAATGCCCACGGTGACGCATTTGACAAAACAGCTGTAAATAAACAAACTCAAACACTGATATTACCAGACAGCCTTTTAGCTAGAATTATCTACAAAACCCCTAATTACAACCGGTTCTGGGCAAACTACAAAATGCTAATGACACAGATACAAAGCGAAGAGGGGAAAGGGGGGGGGGGGGGTTATGAAACTCTGGAATGATTTTATGAACACTGGTCCTTTATCAACGTTTGAACAGTGCAGATGCTCATAAAATCATTCTGCAGGCTACTACGAGGTTCAACAAGGAATGAAATGTAATTAAACGTAAGCTATTATTTATTATTGGGCCTTTTGGCTTAAGACAATGAATAAAAATGAAATAAAATATGACCTAAACAAAGAGCACAAAACTTGCTTCCGACCGCACATTTTGTGTTTCAGATTTAACTTGATCGCAGATAACTTAAAGTGCTGAACAAGTAAAATTTGCAAAGAAGAATAAAATAAAATAAGACAAGACACACAAAAAAAATCAAACAAGATCAAAAGTAGGGATGCGCGATAAGGGAATTATTGGCCGATGTCGTTATCCGATATTTTCTTGCTTACTGCTGCCGATACCGATGGAGATAAACGAGGAAGGCAGAATCGAGCACCAGCGCAGGCAGAGTTGAGCATGTAAATACAAGATATTTTGCTTGCCAAAGTTGCGTTGCGCACTCATTTTGGCACAAAAATAAGACCATAACTCAGACTTTGCTAACACAGCGCCAAGTTAAGCGAGCTTAGGAGCAGAGTCGAGTGAGGGCGGAGGATTTCGAGCGTAGCGCACAAAATTTTAAGAAAAAGTGCCTTCTTGCCCTATGTAGTGTACCAAGTCAAACTGGGAGTATGTGGCACTCCATGCACAGAGAGCTGTTAAGCTACAACCCCGGCTATTTTATGAGATACATACTACAGCATAGAAAAGTATGATAAGAGCACCTTACCTACCATACTATTAAGTGCGGCAGTACGAGGAACGGGACACAGGCCATTTGACAGCTCACATTCACTAAGTGAGGCAAACATGCAATTTGAGCGTGAAAAGACAAGAGATTTTGCTCACAAATTTTCCACTGCATGCTCAGAATTTTGGTACAAAATAACAGCATGTATTTTAAGACAGAAGGCGAAAATCTGACTTCGAATGTGGACATGCCTGGCACAAGCACTACCTTTCTGATGTACAATAAACGTGCCATCAAATATCGGGCAAATTTAAGCATCGGTCCAATGTTGATGGTTAAAAAAACCCTATTATCAGCTGATTCTGATATGATTCCGATTTTAAGCAATTATCGGCCGATTCCGATATGATTCCGATGTGATTCTGATATTATTGTGCATCCCTAGGAAAAAGATCAGTAGACAGATCAGACACAAACAAACGTGTGACTAAAGAGGTGAGTCTTGAAATGGGACGTAAACAGTTGTCAAAGCGAGTGATTATTTGTCAATGTGAACACAGCACAGCACAACACGCAGTGAACCACAACCAAATGTGACCTCTACATCAATATGTCAATGTGTCTTTGTCTGCTTAAAAGAGCGTGCAGTGTGACCAAAACTCTACAATGCACACAGCCTAAAGAACTCCTTCACTTTCTGTCCTAAACAAAACTGCTCATATCACAGGAACAGTATGACGAAATGTTTTTTCACTGAAAAGTGAACGGAAAAACTGACAGAGAAAAGAAAACTGGATAGAAGGGGAACCCTCAGACACCTCAACATTGACTGTCCTTTTGTTCACGGGAGCGCAGCGAAAAAAACTGCCAAACCAAATAAGCTGATCAATTATGCATCACTAACCCAAACAGAGACGGATCGGGGTGCGAAGACCTCACAGCGCCATCGTCTTCAACTAACCGTGAAGCTGCGGTCTGATCCGCCGCTAAGCAATTACAGCTTGATTACATGAAAGCAACCTATTACACAACGCCACTATCGGAAGCTAAATTACAGTCAGATCTGCTCTCTGAAAAGGGACTGTGAGACTAACAGAAGTGTTTGGAAAAAAGAGAGAAAACTGAGCTGTGAAAAACTGCATGCTTGTTTTAATAAGCGCTGATGGATAGTGTGTACCTACATCTTACAATCACTCACGTGTTATTTCCTGTTACATTTGTACCATTGTAATTTCATAGAATTATGAGGGGCGCCAACATTTTCAAACTACATCCATAATGAGTAAAGCTTAAACAGCATTTTGAATTAGTCTTAATTAGAGCTGGTGTACCATAAGCTCGAAATTTTGTATATCATATTTTTCACAGATACCTCACATAACCTGCACGTTGACTGTATATTGTTTTGTCAATTTTGCATTGGATTTTGTATTGCATATTCATTCATTCATTCATTACCCGAGCCACTTAATCCCACCTGGGGTCGCGGGTGAACCGGGGCCTATTCCGGGAACTTACGGACGCCAGGCGGGGACCAACCCGGAGCAGACACCAGCACACTGCAGGGCACACACACTCACAGGCCAAATTTAGCTAAACCTATATGCCATGCCTTTGGATTGTGGGAGGAAACCGTAGCACCTGGAGAAAACCCACACGAACACGGGGAGAGCGTGCAGAAAGGCCCTACAGCCGACCCGGGGATCGAACCCAGGACCTTCTTGCTGTGAGGCGGCAGCGCTAACCACTGCGCCACTGTGCCGTCCCATATTGCATATTGTCTTGCATGTTCTACTGTATATGTCATATTATATAGGATCCAATGTTAGTGCTCATTGTGTATTGTATATTGATCTGTCTGATAGTATTTATATCCTCTGTTTCATGTAACCACATCGCCTATATTGGGCTAGAGAGACACTACAAACCAGAAAAAGGGTTTTCTGACCTACATGGCAAATAAATCAGATTGGGATTTAACTTGATTTAATATCTGAAGCTTTATGCTCCAACCCTGCATTTTCCATTAAAACCAAAACCCAAAACCTCCAAATCATGTTTTTAAAAATAATATTATTCATTTTCTAAACCACATTGAAAAAAATGGATAATGACTTTTCCAGTTTGACATTCTGTGCTCAAATAAAAAAGAGAAAAATCATTTTGGTTCAATTTGTTTTCTTTTAATCAAGTTACATGATATGGAAGGAAAACCCTCTTACTGCCAAATACCAAAACATACATATATATATACATACACCGTATATATATCAATGTAGAGGCAAGTAGAGGAAAAATATTTCTCCATGCCCTTTTTTCCTTTTTCCATATCTTTCCAGACCTGGAAATGACAATAATCTACTACATCTAGTACATAGTTCCCATACTTTTCCATATTGTATGGGAACTATGTACTATAGCTAATGCTGTTTTATAATAAGATACACATTATGTAGTTCTAGATCTCTAAGCTGATTCTAACTGGTAAGTGTTGCTTAAACTGGGTGAGCAGAGATCCAAATTTAATTAAAAAAAAACAAGTCCAGATGGAACTTTAGAAAAAGATAAAGCTGGGTGCACGCAGTGCAGTAATGAACTTTTCACCAAAGCACAAGCACGCAGAGCAGTTGTTAATTTGCAACTTCTTCATGTGGTTGTCTTCTAATTAAGTCTGCACTTTATTATGGATGTTATGGGCAAAAATGGAAGTAAAAAACTATTTTCACTGTTAAAATATTTGGTTTATCCAGGTTGAAAGCAAGTATTTGAAATTTTAATAGCTGTGATTAAAGTGATTTAATCTGCCATCACTACACAAAACATTTTGTTTTTGCTGAACAAGTAACATTTTTTTCAGATTTCTATATTACAGTGTTTTGATTAACAAATGCTAGTGTTCAACCTGCATCTAGTGCTCAGTGATATGGCCTAGAAGTAATAGTCCAACATTTTTAAGCTATATCGCGATACACAATACCTCGATATATTCTCTCTTTCTGGGTGAAATCTACATTTCCCAAAATCCCTTGCACCGCGACTTGGAGCAATTTACTGAAGTGGAACGCTTCAGTGAATGACTTCTCTATGAGAGTCGTGCGCATGTGTTTACGTCGCAAAAAAATCTCATTCATGTTACGCAATTACTTCAGTTTTTGTGACGGCCAAGCACGACACTGGTTATTCGTCTTATTCTTCTTTTATGGCGTTCGGCATCCAGCTTAATGGTGCTTTACTGCCACTGCGGCTTTGGTTAGCTTACTGTACGTATGTCTATAAGAACGTACACCCGACTAATCGATTATTAAATTAGTTACCAACTATTTTAATAATCAATTAGTTGTTGCAGGCCTAACACTATGTTTGTACAAATCAGTGTTTTGAGGAAGGTGACCAAGTATGACTTTGGTTCAAGGACACAATGAAATACAACCCTGTAATTCAGGGGCATCTTATCGCCCAGAAACATGGGAAGACACTTGGAGCTTCTCACAAGCAGCCCACCTGCTTAGTGGCAGCATCTGACAGGTTCCTCAGAGTCCACAGGCAGTTCTGAATGAGCCGCTGACTGGAGCCTGTTAGATGTTGGCCAAGCGCCTGCATGCCACCTGCCAATACAGAGAAAACGGGTTTATAACACAGAAACATCTGCCCAGCCCAGTTCACCCAGAATGGAGAAAACTGTGGCCCTCTCAGGCCAAAACGAAAGCTCCAAAAATTTATAGTCTTCAGTCTGTTAGTCTTCATTCATTTGTAGTCACATTAAGATCGTTTGGATGGCCAGCTCTTTCAGGAAGCCGTCCAGTTTGCCGTTTTAGGAGGATGAGTAACTGTTTATCTGCAGAATTACTCAGAGGCTGCCAAAAAAACAGAGAAGCACAAGGAAGCCTACGCAAATAAATCGAGCTCTTTATTGCTGGGACGACAAAAAAGTGGGTGTAGCAGTGTGGAGCAGGAGACTGCCTTTCATCTGCCAATAAGGAGAACTGTGTTTAGAAGCAGAAAACAGACAGAGACAGAGGCCAAGTTGCTGTAAAGAGAGAAAGAGGCTAAAACCTCCCCTGTGAAAGCTAACCTGACACCAAACGGCCAGCCAGATGGAGAGAGGGAGGGAGAAAGGGAGGGAGAGAGTTTTTCATTTGAGTCTGAAAACCAAAGAAATGTGAAGGTTTTGAAAGGGTGTGATTATTTACTGTGTACACTTAAGCAAGGAAGAAAGCAAGGGAGAGACAGAGAGAGAGAGAGAGAGAGAGAGAGAGTGAGAGGGAGAGAGAGAAAGAAAGAGAGTGAGTAAGTGAGTGAGGAAGGAGGAGAGAGTGAGTGAGTGAGTGAGTGAGTGAGTGAGTGAGTGAGTGAGAAAATAAGTCAGTGAGTGAGTGAGTGAGTGAGTGAGTGAGTGAGTGAGTGAGTGAGTGAGTGAGGAAAGTAAGTTAGTGAGTGAGTGAGTAAATGAGGAGGAGAGAGTAAGAGAGTGAGTGAGTGAGTGAGTGAGTACGAAAATAAGATAGTGACTGAGTAAGTAAGAAAGTGAGTAAGAAAGTGAGTGTGTGAGTAAGAAAATAAGTTAGTGAGTGAGTAAGAAGGTAAATGAGTGTGTGAGTGAGGAAAGTAAGTGAGTGAGTGAGGAGTTAAGTAAATGAGCGAGTAAGTGAGTGAGTAAGAAAATAAGTGAGTGAGTGAGTGAGTGAAGAAAATAAGTGAGGGAGTGAGGAAAGTCAGTGAGTGAGTGAGGAAAGTGAGTAAGTGAGTGAGTCGGTGAGTGAGTAAGGAAAGTGTGTGAGTGAGTGAGTGCAAGTGAATGAGGAAAGTGAGTGAGTGAGTGCATGAGTGCGAGTGAGTGAGTGAGTGAGTGAGTAAGTGAGTGAGTGAATGAGTGGGTGAGTGAGTAAGGAAAATGAGTGAGTGAGAGAGTGAGCAAGAAAGTAAGTACGTTAGTAAACAAGCGGGTGAAAGAAAGAAAGAGAGAAAGAAAAGAACAAGTAAGTTAGAGTTAAACTGCCGATTCCAGCATACTGACCGGCGTCGACGATGGCAGGCTTGTTGCTGGGGCAGACAGACAGGACCTTAAGCACTCTGCTGGTGGTCCACAGGAGCTTCTCGTAGTTGTAGTTTCTCATGATGAACACCAAACTTTCCGGACCTCCATTCGCCAAGATAATCAGCTACATATGAGAGAAAGAGAGAGAGAGAAACTATGACTAATGAATAATGCAAGAACAATGAGCAGTGAGTGTTCAAATTCTTCAGGAGATAGATTTCTATAGCAGAAGCCTGTATCCACAGGATCTCCCTGAAGCAACTTGGGGGCCTTTGCTCAGGAGCCCAACTGTGAAATCTTTTTCTTTTTTAGATCCACCCAGGGTTTAAACACTTAAACCTTTGGTAATTAACACAGGTCCATTACTGGTTCAGAACACAGAACAACAACTGGTACAACAACTTCAATGGCTGTGTGTTAAATAACACTTTCCCGGGCACCATAATCACCCAGGACCTCAAGTGAGAGAGGAGCATCTGCTTCATCATTAAAGAAAGCACAGCAGAGAACAGGGCTGTGCGATATGCTGATATACTGTATATCGGATGACGGAATTAAAATGCCTATTGTTTCAAATGTCTACCGTTTCTCTATATTAGAGCGCCATGAAAAACAGCATTTTTAGCAAATAAAAACATTGTGTTTTACTGTCAATTGTATAAAAATATGAGTATTCAAGCACGCAAGATTTTGCTTACGAACATTCCACTGAATTTTCAAAATGTACCACATTGTGATACATATCATTATCGGGATATGAAATGATTTGTATCAGGATATGAGATCTTGGTCACCAGCCCTAGCAGAGTATGTTCTTCCTGAGGCAGCTGAAGAAGTTCAATCCGCCAAAGACACTGATGGTGCACTTCTACAATGTCATCAGAGAGTCCATCCACACTTCCTCCACCACCGTCCGGTACGCTGCTGCTACTGGGAAGGACAAGAGCAGACTACAGCGCTACCTTCTAGCTTTACGGGAGCTGTACGAATCCAGGACCTTTAAAAGAGCAAGAAGGACCTCTTACCGTGGACACCAACTCTTGCCATAAGGCCAGCTTTTTCTCTGCTGCATCTGGCCTCATCAGAGCCACAACTGACTCTTATCTCCCACCCTGTACTGCACTTTTGGGACACCCATATAGTCATATCATGCTTCTCGTACTGTGATCATCACACTGTTGCACATCCTTGGTTCAGACTGTACTGGTGGTTATTTATTCAAGTCCATTACACACATTCTACACTTCTGGCTCATTTATGTCATGGCTTTTCTCATTCTGTGTTCTGTACGCTACACTTAGTAAATAACTACGGCATATCCTTGCACACTATCTTGTACATAAAAACACATTTTAAAAATCTTCCTGCTCTTAATGTCTTTGCACCAACGACCAAAGTAAATTCCTTGTTTGTGATACACTTCATCCTGATTCTGATTTTAATTACCTTCAAGTCACTTCACAACCTGGCACCTTCTTACCTCTCAGATGTTCTGCACACCTTCTCGTACTCCTAGACCATCCTCCTCCATTAATCCCATTCTATCTCCTGCCCCTTTGATCACTATGGGACTTTCAGTCGCATTGCCACCTGCCTCATACTCATTACCATACCACATTCCAAATTTTGACTCTCTGCCAAATTTTGTACATCTCATCTGTTTTTAAATTTAGTCTAGCCTAGTCAGTCCGGTAGATGTTTTGCAGTTATATTTATTTCCATCTTCTTATTTACTTTTCATTTTTATATATTTATTTTATTATGTCTAACTCTACTTTTACTGTAAGCTGTCCTTGAGTGGCCTGAAAGGCACCTATGAATAAAATGCCTGTTTAATTTACTACTGTTCTTTGATTCAATTCAGTTCAAATGTTGTATACAATGACGTGGTTAATGCAAAAATTCATAGCCGCAATACTAAGTCCAACACACGTACGCTGACCTTGCTCTCCTGGTTGCCGTAGGACAGCAGCTGCAGGCAGTCTGTGGTGATGGCCAGGAATTTGGGGTTGCTCTTCTTCAGCAAGGGCACCATCCTCTGTAAGCCATCGGCCAGGCGAACTGCCATCTTGGCCCCTTCCTGGTGCAGGAGCAGATTATGCAGCGTCGTGATGGCGTAGAACAGCACAGACTCCATTGGCGAGCTGAGGAACAAACGAGGGGACTGAATTTGCCTAAATACCAAAACCAACATATGAAATGCTTGATTAAACTAAGGAAAAAGAAAACGGGATTACATCGGCTTCTCGGTAGTTAAGCACAAACAGCCCTAATGTTGTGTATTTTTTTCTTCCAGCACAAATCTTGCTCATCATGCAAACGTTCCAACCCCCCACCCCAAAAAATATGACGTGTCTTGGAAACTGCGGCAGCATGTTAATGCGCTACGCCTTGGGGCTGTGGAGAGTGCCAAAGGGGGGGATGTAGGCTGAGCGAGGATGCATCCTGACAGGCCGGGACGCAGCATGCAGCTTTAGCGTGGCCGTCGCTTTCATTGCCCATGCATCAGGACTCGCCCCAGGGCCGTTACCTCGGCACAGCGGCGCAAAGATAAGGAAAGGAGTCAACAAAAAGTTCCGTCTTGCTCGGGCTGAAGCTTTCACTGTGGTAAGCTAAGATTTTTTTTTTTGCTAGATGTGCCTCGTCAGACAAAAAACTGGTTCAGCTGATGATTTGGATATGTTTGAGGAACATGTTGGAAGAATTTCATTTTAAAAGATGCATGTGCAAAATGGATTTAGCTGCTAAAAATTTGAATAAATACTTCTTGATTCGTGAGAAATATTTGCTCCCTACTTCATTGCACAACAAAGCAACTTCATCTTTATTCTTCACATTAATTAGTCGGTGAAGTCATTTTTCCAAGTGGCTAATTGGTGGCTCAGTCTATTAAATAAGGGTCAAAGAAGATGTCTTCTACCATGCTTCACAAAACGGAGTCAGTGCTACACTCTGTAGGAAGACCTAGAGCATTATGGGAAAATCCATTCAGATTCAACAGCAGAAGAAAACAAGAGAAGCAGTCAGGAGCAAGAGAGCAATGTCTAAATACATTCGTGGCATTTAGCAGACGCTCTTATTAGGAGCAACGTCTGTTTTTCTTAATTACTGGGACAGTTCCCCTGAGAGCAGCTTGGGCTTAAGGGTCTTGCTGAGGGAGCAAATGGTGGTAGTGCTGGAGGTAGGATTCGAACCCATAAACTCTTGGTCCAAGAGAAGAATATCCTAACCACTAGAACACTACACCATATCATCAGTTAAACTGATTCTACTTAAAAAAGACTCTTGTGTAAAGACGGGTCAGAAACAATATGTGGATTGGACATCGGTCTGATAGCGATTCATGACTCGGGTTAATTACCCGGATCCATTAAATAACTCACGAGTCCCGAATCTGAGGTCTCCATAGCTGAGGTTTACACCATGACTAAAAAATAAACCCCATCACGTACATACATCTTATAATTATTTCAAACTCATTCAATACAAATTCAAGATCAATACAGACACAGTAGTAAGTATAGCTGCTAAAAAATTCTTACAGTTCGTTTGTACCACGGTCAAATGAGGGATCCTAAAAAGGTAAAATGTTCATTTAATTATCATGACTTGAGGACATATCACCCAGCCCTAATCATAATAATAATAATAATCAATAATAATAATAATAATAATAATAATAATAATAATAATAATAATAAAACTATACTGCATAAGTCACATTTCCAACTGTTTGGCATCTTGGACAGATCTTCACTACACCTCCATTCCCCAGTATCACCCCCATCTACCTGTAGTACTCACATCCGAGCACCCGACTCCTGTTTTCCACTCCCAAATATAGCCACCTCCAACCCAGCTCCCAATCCACCTTCTCACTTCACCATCTGTGGAAGGTGTTTACACATGGAACTGCAGGACACAAGCCACTAGGATCATCAGGGATTCGCCTCGCCCCAGTAACTGTCTGTTCCGCCTGCTTAAATCTGGCAAACATTTCACGAGTATTATGGTCAAATCAGAGAGACTCAGGAGAAGCTTCTAGCATCAGCCCGTAAGACTTCTCTTCCAGGACATTCCACTCAGAAATATACCTTTTTACTGTAAATTAACAGTAAGATATTGTCAGCAGATGTGCCAGCCATTCTTTTTACTTTTACAGCAAGCATACTGTATTTATTATTACTGTATTTATTAGGCTGGGGCGGAATCTATTTTTTAATACCCCAGTATATTCCTGACTTATTGCCCCAGTATGCCAGTATTTTAGTTTTTTGTGTTTTTATTTTTGGATTCTATACGTCATACATTCTATATTTAAATTCTAAATTATTCTACATCTCCTTTTTATTCTAGATTTCACATAGTTTTAGCTTTATCTAGTATAAAAAGTACTCAAACTGTAGACATAACTACTAGAAACAGTAGAAGCAGTGCCTGTTTTATTGGCTTGTGTTTTTATTATGCAGACACATTCTATGACTAAGTACTGTGAAGATAAATACAGTTTGTGCCAGGCGGAAAGACTTCTTTATCCATTTGGTATTAATATAGACTAAAATCCTTTAAGAAAAAAATCTGTATTTATTTTTTCCCCTATTGTTTACTCTCTAACATTATAGAATGGAAAAAATATTTTTGGATTAATTGAAAATTAAGTCTTGGGTAATTCTGAGCTGTTTTGAACTCATTTTGGCCAATGCTTTTGGCCTTTCTGTGAGAGAACTACATTTCATTTAACTGCATTTAAATCAGCGCTGGAAACATCACGAAAAATGATTTCCATTATTCCCTTTACCCTTCATCACACACCAAAACGAAACCCTGCTATCAAACTCCGCCCAACTCACCTGAGCATGCGTACGAGCGCTGGAATGCCGCCCGACTTGAAGATGGCGAGCAGCCCCTCGCGCTGGTGGGACAGGCTGTGCAGGACGCTGGCGGCGCAGCGGGCAGTCTCCAGATCCCCGGTGCTCTGCATGGCCCTGACCACCGCCGCCACCATCTGGGGAGACTGCACCAGCACGCGGCGCGACGCCTCCTTACGGGTCAGCTGATTCACGATCAGAGCCGCCTTGTTCACCACCACCTGTGGCCAAAAACGACCGGCGAGGATTTTTTAAGGTGTTAAAATCCATTCAAATTAGTTACTAATTTACATTGAAAAGTCCTAGTCCTAATTTTCAAAGGTAAAAGTCCTCTGCATTCACCCTATTCATCTGATTTATATCATTTATATAATATGCTGATGCTCAAATGTTCATATTGTGACTCATACTTGGAGGACCCAAACCTCATCCAGGTGAAATAAGTAACAGTGTTTCACAAAACTGAAGGCATTTTCTGTAGCCAGCGTACAGTTTAGAAGGGGACAGCTTTTCCCTTGTTTGTCTTTAGAAAACTTTGGGGAAAACTTTGGCCCGTTTGGGTGAGCTGTCTTACAGCCTTTCACAGTGTGCTGCGTCAGTGCTGTTCCACTCATGTCTGATTGCTTCCCACAACTACAGTAGTCAGTGCTCCTAAATTATCTGGCATTAAGTGTGGCCTTGATGTGGGCCAATGAGGAACGTGATTGAGGTTAATGACCCTGCAACTAGACACTGCCTGCTCTCATTCCTTACTAAAATGTCCACTAGATGTTTACAATATTGTGTTACAGGTTTGCTTCCTGCTTATACTGTATATACTTTTATTAAGGTAGAATTTTCTTTAATTTAATGAACTACATAACACTGCATTGCCATCACCGGCTGTACGTCAACAAGAGTTGGGGTCAAAACAATTAGTGTAAAATCAGTTTGCTTTCATTTAACACATTTAAAATTTCAGTGTCATGTGGAATCTTTTACATACTATTTTACATAAAATTATACACAACGTACCAGATGAAATATCCATTTCTCTAGTCTTAGTTGGTAAAATAATGTTCACGATCATATGCAAGTCATACTTGACTTCATATTGTAAATACTGGCCAGCTGCTTTCTGTACTGAGGTTGAAATCACTATATGTAGTGCACTCATTTATTTAAAAATTTTTATGTCAATTACTAAGACTTTGGTAGGGGTTTAACCTGTTAAACAGATTTTTGCTCTAAAAAAGATACCCAACATAAGAATCAGCGTACATGTTACTGGGTCAGAATAAAGGAAGATGCAACACAGTAGAACATGAAAAAAAAAATCATGTTTGCCAAAAAAAACATATTATCTGCATAATCTGCGGAGTCTCGGCTTTCACATGATATACAGTATGCATGGTTAGCCGTAGTAGTATAGACTCTACAGCTGTATTTCTTCCACGTAGACCTACGCAGTGTTTTTGTTCTTTGTTTATTGATGTGTTTGGCGTTGGAATTGTGTTATGTTTAGGTGGAAATTGTTGTTTGAGATTTTTAGGCGAGATCCTATCGGTGATGTTGATGCGCCACATGCATATGTTTGTTTACGTTTACCGTCTATTTAAAGCTTTCCCGTTCTGCCCCTGGTACCGGGGGCGATCGGGCTTAAGCAGTTAAATTCTCACATCCTCCATTAATGTTAAGAAAATGTAACACTGCATAATCTTGTGCTGTCACTTTTCAAATAAAAAGTCAAAATGGCAACACATTAAAAAGGGTAAAAACTGCATCCATGTGGACCCATGTAGACACTATAAAAGTGTTCAGAGGAGCTATGATAGACATTTTGATTGACATTTGACTGTTGATTTTGCTGGGTCTAAGACATATTTTAAAATTTAAATTAGACCATATTTCTTGCCCATCTCATATACACATATCCAGGTCAATATCCCTCATGGGCAGGAATCATTCAAGATTTAATAAGACAGATGCAAGGCTTTAAAAAAGAAGTTCTAACACAGAGAATCATTTATGGCCTGGACATTAATGGGTAAAGAAGTTAAAGGCAAAATTGCTTCATTATCCTGCCATTAGCCAAAGCAAAACAAAGCAAAATTTAAAGAACTCAAAAAAAGAGACAGGGTTTAGGTTGCTGCTGGACTTTCAACAAATACATGTGCATTTTAAATGTGAAAGTGAAAACAAACTTTCACATTTGGAACACAGAAGACAAGCTGAATACATATAAAGCTAAAAAAGAGTGTTCAGACTTTTCACTTTCACACACAAATCTATTCAGCGATAACTGAGTGATTATTTGTTGCTGTGAACACAGCACAGCATAGCACCAGAACGACAAGTGATATCTTTACTTGTCCAGAACCTTCACACAATCACAGGGACAACTCCCTAACCGTTACGCTACCAACTGCCCATATAAACCTCTCATTTGGGTTCAGATTTGTTTATGTGTGTTCAGGTTTTTCCAATTCACATGAATAATGACCACTTATCCCACTGATTTTTAATCAAAAAGTTTACAGTTGAAAAGGAGAACAGAGAACAAAATCATCACAGAAAAGAAAATGCTGCAGTGGATATGTGAAAATCTAAACTGCAAATTGTTTTGAATGCTTGAACGGCTACAGGGGAATCAGCACGTTAACGTGTAGTATTATATGTTACTAAACTAAATAAAAGCTGCGAGGCTGCCTGGATTTACTGCCGTCGTAACGTAGCGATTCTTTCTGGATGCAGTGAGAAAACAGCCTGTCTCTTGTTTGGCTTCCGCTCATCAGCACGGTTCCAGCTGGCTAATGACCTTGACGAATGTCGCAGTTTGGAGGATCAATCAGGCACTGTAGTGTATGAGTGTGTGTGTGTGTGAGAAAGAGAGAGAGAGCGTGTGAATGTACCGTATGTATATGTGCGTGTGTAAGTGGAAAAAAATGAGCTTACGTTTGATTGACAAGCCTCTCCTGACCGGCACTAACGTTGGCAGAAAGTTGGGTCGCGCCGAGAGGTTTAATGAAATGCTCTCAATTACAGCAATGAGTGATTTAGTCATGGCAGATGTGTCATGACGGCCTGGAGGAGAGACTCACTTCGCAAGCGTAATAATTCCAAACATTTCCAAGCCTACGCCACATTACCAAAATCAATATAAGACGTACACATGTTTTAATTTATTTTTAATGGACTTTTAATATGGCGTCACGCTTAGCAGCAAGGAGCGTTCCCTTCTTCCACACACACACACCCCCACACCAGAACCACTAAATAAAAAACTAGTGATGTATTTCTGCAAGAAAGTGCCAATGTGATTGCTCAAGTTTTACAGCTGTGACATGAAAACTGAGTAGAAAGACTCAGCCCTAAAATGCATTGAAGTGAATGGGGAAAGAATGAGAGATGATAAAAGCAAAAAAAAGACGAGTGCGTCATCCGCATCAAAACAGATGCAGATGTTCAGTGAGGTGGCCTAAGGTGGCATAAGAACCGTGTTGACTGTCGCTGGAAAACAAGTGAACTAAAGCTTTTGAGTCTCAAATCCCATGTATTTCTAATGGGAGAAAATGAATGGATTCCTACGAGGAAAAAAATAAACGACAGGAAAAAAAGGAAGGAAAAGACCAGTTCCGGGTCATGACGGTTACAAATATGAGTAGAGGCCTTTTGAGTCATTAGCATCAGACTGATGCTTAGATTTACCTGATATTTTTAGCTGATATTTGATGACGCATTTCTAGCACGTCGGAAAGGTAGTGCTTGTGCTGGATATGTCTAAAGTCCGAGGTGGGGTTTTATACAGCCCGTCCCTTCTGTCTTAAAATGTATGGCGTTATTTTGTGGCAAAATCCGGAGCACGCAGTGGAACATCTTTTCCTGATTTTTTAAAACTAAATTGCGTGTTTGTCTCACTTGGCGAATGTGAGCTCGCACATGGGCCGTGTCCCGAGCCGCATACCGCCGCATTTAATGGTATGAATGGTAGGTAAGGCTCTCTAATCATACTTTTCTATGCAGTAGTATGAAAGTCAAGCTTACCTGGTCATCATCAGCAAGCAGCTTGGTCAGCTCTGGCACTGCACGGGTGGCCAGCTCTGCGTCGTCCTGATAGTTGATCAGGTGAACTATGGCAGTCTTGAGGAGCTGCGAGGGCTCAGCCAACCTCTGTACGTTGGTCTGTTGAGCTGGGTCACTCTGTGTGGTTAGAGGTGTCTCGCCTTCAACTAGCGTCTCCGGGAACATGGCTGCACGTACACGCTGGGCCCGAGTCAACGAGTACTGGGCGTCCATGTCTGAGGGAGGAAAGATAAGTACTATAAAATCCCTTATTTAAAAAAGAGATCGCACCCTTTGAATTATGGGAGTCGCAAGCA
This sequence comes from Distichodus sexfasciatus, assembly GCA_032718565.1. Classification (NCBI taxonomy): domain Eukaryota; kingdom Metazoa; phylum Chordata; class Actinopteri; order Characiformes; family Distichodontidae; genus Distichodus; species Distichodus sexfasciatus. The sequence goes on along the minus strand of JAVGVS010000023.1, from coordinate 4,027,007 downwards.
CTAACGCGTATTTACACCGCAAATACTTTTTACGCCATCACTTTAGTTTTTCTGTGCAGAATTACTCAGAAATGATAAAGAGTAATGAATATAATGTCCAGCAAGTTCAAAGTCTGTTACCACAACTGTTAGCGTTAAGATTTCACTCACTCTTAATGACTAGCGGAGATGTCAACCTACTGACGTGGAGATCGCTAATCACAAATGGCCATAGGGAGCACACAAGTCTGTTTACGTTTGTTGGCAATGTGACGTGAGGGGCCGGATATATCGCTTGCTTGGGGCGGATCTGGCCCGTGGACCACCATTTGGGGACCTCTGGCTTAAACACTGCTTTTCTAAGATAAAATGACAAATATTAACTTCATTATATTAACAGCAACTCTAAAATGACCGAGATTTGGGCAGGATTTAAAACTCCACTATAAAAGAAACGAAGGGAAATGAGAACAATGGATATGGATATGAGGCACACATGGTAATCATGTTTTTATATTTGTTTCGTGCTTTGTCAGTTTCATTTTCGAAACTCACCTACAGACCAATTCCGGCTATACCAGAACTACTACTGAGCCTCTGAGCGAGACACCTAAACCACTTGTTGCTCCATGGAGACTGTCTCATTAATTAGGAGCTGGATAAGAGTGGCAGCTACTCCCCATAAATGTAAACGTACATCTTAGGATGCTCACAGATCAGCCTACTGTTGCAGTTTGAGATGCCCAATATCAGTATCAGATTGATCCATCGGCAAAAGCATTTTATTCCGTAATATATAGTGTGATATTTTAAAAACTGCCTAGAACAGGGGTTTTCGACTATTTCTGTCCCAGGGACCACCATTCAGACTAAGCAATAGTGTGCGGCCCACAGTGTGCCCATGTGTGAGTTTGGGGGAAGGGTGGAGTATTTTTTTTTAGATATTTGCATTAAATTCCTTAAATTCAAAAGATGCCCAAAACATCTGGAAATTAATTGAAAAATAAATAAAATGAAATAATTAAAAAACTGATTTCAGTACTGAAACTAGATTGCAAGTCCTGGACCACCTTTACTGCCACCGCGGACCGCCGGTTGAAAATCTCTGGCTTAGAACATAAAAAAGTCTTGAATAGTCCAATCTGAAAAGGATTAAGCTTTGGGGTTTTTTTTAAAGACGGTCACAAACTGGTCTATTGTTACCGGTACCAGACCCACCTACTGGACTAATATCCCGTATCAGCTACTATCAGACAGTGGCCATCATAACATTACTGACATTTAATCTAATTTTGCTGGTGGTCTAGTGGTTAGGATAATTGCATCTGGACCAAGACGTTGTGGGTTAAAACCCTACCTCCAGCACTACCATCACCAGGACCTTGACCATGACCCTTAACCCTAAGTTGCTCTCAGGGAGACTGGCCCTGAAATTAGGAAAATGGAAGTCACTCTGGATAAGAACAACTGCTAAATGCTGTAACTTTCAAAATGTTTGCATTATTTTCAATCACAGCAAGTATTAAAGTGTAGACATATATGCAGTTTTATGTATTGCAAAACATTTTTATATTTACAGCATTTATCCAGAGCATCTTGGGGTTAAGGGTCCTGCTCAAGGAACCAATCATGGTAGTGCTGGAGGCAGGATTCAAACCCACAACCTCTTGCTCCAGTGTTCTAACCACTCTAGACCACCACCACCAACATCCCAACTGGCTCCTATCACAACGAGAGAATTAGAGAGCGAAAATCTAATTATATCAAATTAGTTATGTGTGAGAGAATTAAACACACAAAAAACAAAGAGAAATGAAAACAGACAGACAGGGAGAAGGTAAAACAGCAGATAGTGGACGACCTGCTGTGTTTTCCGCGGAGGTGGAGTTGCCAGGAAACTTCCTGCTGCTACTCTCAGCCTCGTCCTCCTCGCGCATGGTCGTGGCACCCGACTGGATCCCGGAGTCGGCGGCGTAGTACGTCTGCTGCCATTCTGCCACCTTCACTACGCCCTCGGTTTCACTCACTTCACACACACGCAAACATAAAATTACAGGTTCAGACAGACACAGCCTCATTTATTGTTTTTTTAAGACAACATTGCCAGTTTCTATAACTTACTCTGCAGCGACATTTCCACTGTCCTCTTTGTACGTCAGCAGTCTGAAAAGGCAACACAAAAAAGACACAGATGACAAAATGCAATTCACTGACTCCAAACTTGAATAAAGTACTTTCAATTGCCCTTTTTTGATTTGTTTATTGATCTGTCTAAAGCATTCAACATGCTGGATCGCAATTTTTTTTCCTTGTACGAAGGCTCTCTGGGATACCTGCAACTGCTCTGGATTATAGTCATTTGTCTCAAATCAATACCTGATCAATATTTTTTCAACAACACTGGAAAAGCACACATTTTGAGGGTTGGAACGGTCCTCCAAATCCATGGTTGGGTTCATACCTCAGTTTTTAAGTCACGGTTGCCTTTTTGTTGTTGTTTAAATTTTGTTTTATAATGTTAGCAATGTTTAGTTAAACCTGTGGCCTTACACACAAAAGAATGATCCAACACAGTGAGACACACAGATTTTTACTGTACTCAGTAACGAACCAAAGCACAGGTATCAGTATCAGACTAAAGAGGTTGGATTGGTTCATCTCAAGTGTAAAATCCAACTTAAAGAAGACAAAACAGGAAGTTGGCTAGGAAGTACTACTAGTTTTCGGCTGTTAACCGAAAGGTTGGTGGTTCGAGCCCACCCAGGGACACAAGACCTTTGGGGCAGTTGGTGGAGTAATGGTAGGGTGTTTGCCCCGTGATTAGAAAGGCGCAGGTACATGAGCAAGGTACCGTCCCCAACCACTGCTCCCCCGGATGCTGCTCTCACTGCTCCTTCATGGATGGGTCAAATGCAGAGGTCACATTTCGTTGTGGTGCACTGTGTGGTGTGTGCACAATGACAAAAATCACTCACTTTCAGATACACTTATTATTAATGGTCAACCAATTATCGGACGGGCAGATTATCGAGGGCCAATATTAGGCATTTTGCCGACTATCCATATCTGTGCTTAATTTTAACGATATTAAATTATTACAAGGTGCGCTACTGTGGCTCCACTGCCTCTTCTCTCTCTTTTCTTTGTGTCGTTTGCTCTCGACTCACTGCTTCATTTAATGTCCCGCCCACAACAGTCTCTGATTGGCTATTTGTCACACGAGTTGTAGCCAATCAACGCTGAACCCTTGTTTTATCTCACACCAGTCACACACGAGCCCAGCGTGACGCTCCGAGAAGAGGAGTGAGGAGAGTTTCAGCTGAACTTGGTGTTGGTAATATTGAAAAAATGTTGCATATTGATTCTAAATATCGGACGTCACGGTGGTGCAGTGGTTATCGCTGCCACCTCATGCTGTAATTTGGGCCTTGTGATCGGAAGATTGCCGGTTCAAGTCCCGGATCAGCAAAGATACCACTGAGGTACTCATTAACAAGGTACTGTCCACATTCACTACTCCTCGGGTGCAGCAAGTCAGCAGCCCACTGCACCTTCATGGATGGGTCAAATGCAGATGTCACTTTTTGTTGTGGTGCATGTGTGCTGTGTTGTGGTGTGTTCACAATGTCGAATAATCATTCTCTTTCGAAAGTGGCCTTCCCACAAAGTTGAGAGCACAGAAGTGTGTAAAATGTTCTGGACCTAAAAGTCCATCCCCTGAAAAACAAACCCCATACCATCATCCCCACTTCACCAAACTTTACAGTTAACACAATGCAGTCAGGCGGATAATGGTCTCCTGGCAACGAGTCAAACCCATGCCCGGTCCACCAGATGGAGAACTGTGATTCCTCGCTTCAAAGAACAGATTTCCACTGCTCCAGCGGCAGCGTGCTTTACACCACTCCATCCAACGCTTAGCTTGGCGATGTGAGGCTTGCATGCAGTGGCCTGGCCCCTAAAAAGATGCTACACACAGAGTTCTTGTACCAGTTCTTCATGTTCTTGTACCAAGTATAAAATTTTGCTACTTTAGGAACCTGCTGATAGAACTTAACTAATTTCGGTTAATATTTTCTCCAGTGTGTGTTTGTGTACTGCACCCTTAAAAGCTTACAATCATGTGAGCTGTCATGTGATTCTGCCCCGTCCAGTCTGGATGTGTGTTTCCAGTTGGTGGAAACTTTTCACTTGTGGTTGTTCATTAGAAAAAAATATCCCAGCTTTACTAGTTGAGCATATTGACAGTTCAAAGCTTGTCAGTGAACTGTGAAGGTAAAAAAGGTAAAATGTTTAAATAATTGTGATACTGATTTGAGGTTATATCGCCCAGCTCTAGCTCTCGGCCAATTCAGGACTAATTCTCGGCTTTGCATAAATGCTTCCACTTTGCAATAATACCATTTACGGTTGACAGGAGAACATCTAGCAGGAGTTGGCCCTGTGATCGAAGTCCCGGACCGGTAAAGGTACCACTGAGGTAGTCATGAGCAAGGTACCGTCCCCAAGCACTGCTCCCCAGTCCCCATGCACTGTCAGCTGCCCATTGCTCCTTCACGGATGGGTTAATTGCAGAGGTAACATTTCGTCGTGGTGCACTGTGTACTGTGATGTGTTCACGACGTTAGCGGTTTCCGAAAACCCTGCCACTTACTGTAACCTAAATACATCTACGTACAGTACTTTGAAGAAGACAAGGGTGCACCTGAGACCAAGAAAACAAGTCAGCAGGCAATACTATTTATATTAGAGCAGAGCAGAACTAGCGCACAAGTCCAACCAAAAAGAAAAAGCAGAGCCGTCGGGATCCTGCAGTGGAAGTACAGCAAGGGACACAAGTCTCTGAAGGGAAAAAGAAGGGAAGGAAGTGAGACGCTGGCACCTTTTTTTTTCTGGGTGCACTTTCGGGGTCCCTCACTATAACCATCCTTATTTCATCACTATAATTAGACCAGAGATCTGGCAGCCACGAGAAGAAGAAGGGAGCCGAGGAATTGTGGGAAAACAGGTCACTTCACTCCGTCCGCAGGAGCCAAAGTGAGAACAGAGAGAGACCAAGGTAAAGTTCAGATAATATGAATTTATTATCTAATTGATGGCTTCCAATTTGGGTTGAACAATGTCATGGGGAGATTTCTATTTGCAACGGTCACATCCCAGGCAAGAAAATGATTATAGGTCACGCACGGTAAGGGAATTCTTGGCTGATGCTTACGAGGTGCCCTTCGGCTGGCGGACGCTGGCTTTCACCTTCACTGCGCCTCCGTTTTTCAAGCCTTTTGACTCATGCACGCGTTAGACTCCCTCGTATATCTGCCGACGCCGATGCCGATGCCGGAAAGTGAGGAAGGCGGAGTTGAGCGTGAGCGCAGGCAGGGTTGAGCGCGTAAAGACAAGATATTTGGATGTTTTAGCCAATATTTGCACTGCGTAGTGTGTTCACAATGACAAATAATCCCTCACTTTCATACTTAAAATACAGCTATTTTTAATGTTTTATATTATTCCAAATAAAGATCACATCAAGTCATTAATCAAATACTCGAGAACAATGTCAGTCCATCAAAATCTGGCCTTTGTGAAAGTTGCTGGGATCGTTAATTTAGTTTCTGTTTCTCAGTTGCAACACATCAGCTTCAAGAACTCGCTGTTTGTTTGCTGTCTAATATCTTGCCTGACAGCTGCCACTGCAACATGATAATCAATAATTTCAACGTTTTAAATTTTGATGTTGAGGCTGATCTTTGCCTCTCTCTCTCTTTTCTGTGTGTGTGTGTGTGTGTTGCTCCAGTACTGTCTTCGTGGATTATTTGACACAAATACATAAAAATCCATGGCAGTTCTTAGTCTGATCCCAAATAAAACAGTCACTGACCAAAAAACAAAACAAAAAAATCTTTGACTTTATTATTTATAGATTTATTTTTCAAGTTTTATTTATATACCGCAAATGCCCTTCCCTACACAACCATGTCAGTCATTCTAGAATGACAATTATTTCCCCAAACAGAGGTTTTCAAATCATCTGTTTTTTAAATTAACATATTTTTGGCTCAGTAATATAATTCCCTCAAGAATTATGAAGCCTTCCTCAAGACATAGCCATACATACTGTAACGAAATGCAAAAACGGGACAGCAAGGACCTGCTTCTGCTGATAAAGTTTAAACGAGAGGGTGCAAGACATACAGTATATTAAAAATAAATCTTATTAATAAATGTATGCTGAATAAAAACAGCAAGAGACCCAAGCTCCAAGTTTTTCTACCATGCAAGAAATGCAGGAACCATCCCCCGATAGCTGAGAGCTGAGTTCGAATCGCATTCTCACATAAAGTTGTTAAATTCCGAGTTGCTGCTGAATGTGTGCCACGGCTTGACAATTGTAGGTACTTGCATAATGCAGTGCAGCAGAAAGAAAGAGGCAGAGGCCCAGAAAACTCAGCCTGAATGACAGGCAGGGCGTATTGAGAAGTAACAATGGCTGGCAGTTAAAAATAAACAAGACTCTCGTCAACTTGAAACGCTGAATATCTGACAACGGTTGAAAAACTGCAGCTGCCGCACCGTCTACGCGAGTGACAACGTCGTCTGACGTGAAAAAGCAGAGATGATGCCAAAGATCTTAAAGGAGGATTAATGAATTTATCGGCTGATTAAAGAGATTGGGGCTGATTTGTATGTCAAAGGGAGTGTTACAGTGCTGGACGCATCTCAGATTGGGAAGTGTACTGACTGATTCTTTGAAGAATGAAGGGAGACCTAAAGGATGAAGGACATACATATCACAAAAAAAATGTTGTTGAAAGTTCCTGCTTAAGAAAACTTGAAATCTTATTAACTCATGACTCACTGATTTTTATACTGATTCATGTCATTTTTAACATTCCAATAGTGTTGTACTACTCGAGACCGCTCTCAAGACCAGTTTTTGAAAGTCTCTGTCTTTTGAAAAAGCAGTACATATTTGTTTTCAGATGATTTAAGACATTTGCACTGATTTGTATGTGGAGGAAGAACTTTTGAGAAAAATGACAAAATAATTGTTTAAAGAAATAAAAGAAATATTTGTAATTTAAACAGTGTAATATCCTAAAAAATATTTCTAATTTGTTGCTGAAAGTTCCTGCTTAGAGCAACTAGAAACTAGAGGTGGAAAAATCTCCTGACTTGCATGAGACTTATGAGATATTCACACTTATCATTTTTACACTCACAGCTGATGCAGGAGATCTTACAGGTGCAGAAAATAAAATATCAGATTATTTACAACATGTTGGGCTGATGTTACATAGGAACGTCTGGTAGTTGAACATATGTCGGGAAAACAACTCACAAAAAATGGAAAGAAAAGGAGAAACATAATGGTGATTTAAATGGTGCTGAATATCGTAAAAAATATTTCTAATTTGTTGGTAAAAGTTCCCGCATCTTGTTTGTGATGGCAAACTATAAAATTAGAGAATTTATTGTTGATTTTTACACTTATCATTTTGACACTCAGAGGTGATGCAATGGGTCTGAAAGTCATTTTTGGGATTATGTACAACATACTGACGGGCTGTTGTGGATATCAAGGAAATAAAAATTGGTAGTTTAATACGTCTTAAATTAGCAAAATGACTACCAATTTGAAGATATTTTTACAGGAGGAGACATATAATGATGAATATTTCTCATTTGTAATATTTCAAACTAGACATGCTGTTCCTTTGTGCTCACTAAGAATAGAATTAGACATTATTGGGTTTAATTTATCAGTGCTCAATTTTACAAAATATTTGTTGTTTAGAGAAATAAAAATTCTGAGTATAAATTAACACTGACAGCTTGTTTCAAAAAATCACTTGCACTAGATCTGACATCCCCACGCTGACGGCAGCACCAGTGACAGTTTTCCTTCCGTTTTCAGCTGAGACGATACTAGTCTGTGAATAACGCACATCTGGCCAGACCATATGGACTATGTGCTACTGAGGAGGGCCCAAGCGATGTAGGGGTTTTAAGGCTGATACCGAGTATATTTACGTTATCTTTATGGCACTCAGAAGATGCTCTTATCCATGACTTATTTATCTAACGTCTCCTAATTACACGGACAGTCTGCCTGAATAATTTTTGGGGTTATGGTCATGCTCAGGGGCCCAGGGGTGGAGGTGCTAACACTAGGAGAGAGTAAGGATCTTGCTCAGGGGCCCAATGGTGGTAGTGTTAACACTAGGAGAGACTAAAGGTCATGCTCAGGGGCCCGGTGGTGGTAGTGTTAACACTAGGAGAGACTAAGGGTCACGCTCAGGGGTCCAATGGTAGTAGTGTTAACACTAGGAGAGACTAAGGGTCACGCTCCTGGGCCCAATGGTGGTAGTGTTAACACTAGGAGAGACTAAGGGTCACGCTCAGGGGCCCAATGGTGGTAGTGTTAACACTAGGAGAGAGTAAGGATTTTACTCAGGGGCCCAATGGTGGTAGTGTTAACACTAGGAGAGACTAAGGGTCATGCTCAGGGGCCCAATAGTGGTAGTGTTAACACTAGGAGACACTAAGGGTCACGCTCAGGGGCCCAATGGTGGTAGTGTTAACACTAGGAGAGACTAAGGGTCACGCTCCTGGGCCTAATGGTGGTAGTGTTAACACTAGGAGAGACTAAGGGTCACGCTCAGGAGTCCAATGGTAGTAGTTTTAACACTAGGAGAGACTAAGGGTCATACTTAGGGGCCCAAGGGTGGTATGGCCCAATGGTCGTATGGAACTGTTAATCATTAACTACTGTTTATATACAGTATATACTCATATCAGGCAATAATATCAGCCCGCCGCTGTATCGGTCGGACTCTCGTACTTGAAAAGTCACACTGAGCCACTCAATGAAAAGCCTTTGTGCTTTGGTTCATATGGGGACAGTGACTGCTCTAATCTTCCTCTTTTCTCGCTCTTCCTCATGCACTGCCTGGGTCCTCCTCTTACAGTCCACTTAAAATAAATCACTCCTTTCTTTTCACTCTACTCTCTCTCTCTCTTTCTCTCTGACCCCCTCTTACCCTCGTCTCCCACTGTCCCTGGAGGACACGAGGCATCTGGGAAATTGCTTTTTTAATTGTTGTTGTTATGGCGCCACACGCCCTGCATTTTCTGCTGTCATTAATCACAGCCAAGCTGAGCGTGTGCACATGCGCACAAATGCAACCGTCCTCCCCACAACACACCTACACACACACAATGGCAGTCTTGCTGGTACCATCCAGGGACAATTTTCAGTTAATTAAAAAGCACTTAAACTGGGACTTGTTGTAAAGGATAAACAACCATACCAATGGAAGGAAAAAACATCAACTATTTCCTTGGCAGATATGAAGATGGATGGCCATATCTTCACATTTATTAAACCACTTTATTCATTTAAGCACAATTTATGACTTGGCAGAGGGAGTAAATATCTTGTCCTCTTCATATAATTCGTGTAATTGCATTTGGAATAAATAGACGAGGGCCGTCGATGCATTGCTGCAAGGTGTGAGGCACAGTACTTAAGCGTTTATGTGCGGCAATAAAATGAAATAAGCTGAGAGCCCCCAGACTCCATTCCTGCCTGAAGATGTCATTCTGCATCAGTCATAGCTGCACTGCTTCCGCCTTTAAAGGTCGCAGGCTGTTTCCAGTAACGTGCCCGAGACTCATGCTCTGCAGAACAAACTCTTTGCGGAATGCATTTGATAACCTTTATTAGGGGTTACACATTAGAGCGGGGCCATTACGTTCCGTTAGACTTACTACAAGTTTAATGGGTTTGCTGACCAGATGTCCCATTTTCCAGGGACTCGCGCCAGGTTACGCAGCAAGTCTCTGGCAGAAAATGAGATTGTTTTTTACGTCCAACCAAAACCACACCCTCAGAATGTGATATTTGTACCAAAAGCTCTGAAAACTGTTCTCTGTAGATAACACACTCACATCAGCACTGATGGCAACATTTAAACCCAAATCTCATGTTACGGCTTGCCGGTTTCATAAAAAAATAGGACTATGGGTGGCTTTCATCAAATTATAGTGCAAACAAGTGTGGTTAAAGACAAAAAGAAGCAGTAAAACTAGGGATAGATTTTGGAAACAACAAGAGATGAAGCGACAAAAGGCACGTATTGAAGGGCAGAATCAGAAGCAGGCTACCTTCTGTATTTTTGAGACAAGACTGCAAGAATGAACCTCCTTAGAGGCAGCTAAGTTCAAAATTAACATTCCCAGGGAGTTCTCATACAGTAGTTAATGAAGTGATGGAGATGACAGATGAGGTATTCCACACAATTAAACAGTGCTTTAATAAAACTCTATTTAAAGCTGTCTAAAAATACTTAAACCAGTGAGTGAAATTACCGCTGGAAGCAGAACTATAAACTATGGCATTCTGCACAAACCAGGTTTAATTAACTACATTTTATGGGGCTAAATGAAAACTGTTTTCAGGAATCTATGTTTCTATATTACTTTATATTTGGCTTATTTAGATTTAGCTCGTTTTCTCTTCAAACCGGTCAGTAGTGTAACGGTAAGGAGTTGGCCCCGTAATTGGCCCCGTAGAAGTAGTGCTGCAGCTACCGATTCTTTTTGTATTCGAGTATTCTATTGATTTTTCATCGATTAATCGGATATATTCCTTTAAAAAAACAACAACCAAAAAACAGAAAAAAGACAATCAAAATGAACCTGTACAGCCGTTGTTTTTAGGCTTATTCTAGTGTGTGTGTAGAAGTTAGCCGTATACTGTATGCTTTATGTTCTATATGTGTTCAGGACGTCCCGACCTACTCAGATTTGTCATAGTTTGATGTGTAAATGTTGACAGTCTGATGAATTGAAAATGAAGAAATACTAAAGTCTTGGGTAATTTTCCAATTTGGACTTATTTTGGCCTACAAAATGAGCTGCTTTTGGCTTTTCTGGGAGAGAACTTCATTTCCCACAATCCTCCGCACACTACCGGGAGCTGCGTCACAGTAATGCGATGATTAATAATGCGTTGCACGTTCACAGATGAGCAGAACATTGGTTGTCATTATTTATCAGCTAAAATATGAATTTTGTCTGTTACAAAAGGTAAGATTTGACTGAACCGTAGCGTTTTACAGAGTGATGGCATTCCACATGAAAGTCCGAGCGTGTGCGTTTACACAGTTTTTATGCATTTACTTCTGTTTTGTGCACAGAAATACTCTCAATACATTCACATACAGGGGGAACAGGTCTTGAATTGATCACACCACTGAAAACGTCACTAAAAAGTGTCCGTGTGAAACACAAGCGGAGCACACTCTAGTGAGTGAAATAAATTAAACGAGGCTTTGATACTAGAAAAATTGTCTCGACCATTTTTTGTAATCAGCTTATTTGAATAATCGCTTAAGCCCTAATCAGAAGGTTGCCAGTTCCAGTCCTGGACCGGTAAAGGTACCACTGAGGTACTCATGAGCAAAGTACCGTCTCCAAGTACCGTCTCCAAGCACTGCTCCACGAGTGCTGCCAAAAACTGCCCACTGCTCCTTCACGGATGGGTCAAATGCAGAGATCACATTTCTTTGTGCTGTTCTATGTTTACAATGACAAATAATTGCTCACTTAAATTTAATTAAGCTCAATTTAAGCTAATTGTTTTATTGTTTAATTTAGATCTTAGGAACAAATCATGTCACATTTCCTTCAGGTTGTACTTGTATAAATGGCATAGGTGACAAATAAAGAATCTTGTACTTTAACCAGTGAGACAGTAATGTAACAATGTTATCAGATCAGTACTCAGTACCAGCCCGATACCCCAAGACCCAAAGTATTTATTTCAGTATCCAGTATGGAGAAGTTGCCTTCCTAATCCCTCATATGTAGCTAAAGCTAAAGCTTCATAAACCTTCATGTAAGTATGGAATCTAACCCCTGCACATCATCTTTTATTTCTCTTCTGCTCTTATCACATCGTACCACTCTGCAAACCTCTCACTGACTTGCAATTTCTCATTATGTGAAGTCTTGAAATCACAAAGACTGGGTTTTTCCTTTTGCTCCTGATTTGATAAGAAGCGTGAAAGCAATGATATATTACAAAGCATCACAGTATATAATACATTGAATAACAAGGATACAATACACTGATCCTAGTCAGATCACAGACGGAGGTAAGTCGTGCAGATTGAACAGAACTGAGATTACACTTTGTCACAAAGCGAGGCAGGGGCACATAGGTCTGAGCCATAGTGATGCTGGATGTCTGGATAGACAGACAGATAAACTGATGGTTGGCTGGGTGGATAGATGGTTGGATGGCTGGATGGGTAGACAGATAAACTGATTAATGGATAGATGATGGATGAATGGATGGATGGATAGACAGATGAACGGATGGAAGGATGAATGGATGGACGGATGGCCAGTTAAACTGATGGATGGATGGATAGATAGATGGTTGGATGGGTAGACAGATAAACTGATTAATGGATAAATGGATGGATGGATGAATGGATGGATGGATGGATGGATAGATAGATGGTTGGATGTCTGAATGGATAGACAGATGAATGGATGGAAGGATAAATGGATGGACGGATGGCCAGTTAAACTGATGAATGGATGGACAGATAGATGGTTGGATGGCTGGATGGATAGACAGATAAACTGACGGATGGATGGAAGGAGGGATGGATAGATGGTTGGATGGCTTTGTGGATAGACAGATAAACTGACGTACGGATGGATGATGGATCGATGGTTGGATGGCGGGATGGATAGACAGATAAACTAGTGGACGGGTGTATGGATGGATGGATGGCTGGATGGACAGACAGATGAATGGATAGATAATTAGATAAGACAGAAGGATAGATATGGACATATAGACAGACAGACAGATACATGGATCGACAGATAGAAACAGACATACTCAGATTTGATAAGGGTGGATGAATGGATGGGTTAGTTTTGTGCTCTTAATGTGGATTAAATATCCTCATACAGACAGAAACACACCAGAAATATTCTGTGCAGCCGTGCAGGACTCGCTCTGTCTTTGTATGTGTGTTAAAGAGCAATAACTGACATTCTGAAGGCCACTCGAGAGGCCTCGTGGCCTGAAATAGTTGTCAGGAAAGAACACAAACAAGGGAGAAATGTTCTATTTTTTTCCGCCATTGTTCTGAAGAAGGGCAGCAGTCTCCCAGGACAGTCAGCCAAGACATTTCGCCCACTACTGCTGTATGCCAGTCTCCCTCTAACAGGAGACACAACATTTCATTTCATTTCATTCAAACCATCTGCTAATTCTGAGCCCTCACATTGATTATTATGGTAAATTGTCTTCTCCTAATTTGGCTCCACTCTCCTTCCCACCACATTGCCAGGCTGGGAGGATGCACACGTCTGCTTGATGCTGCATCATGGTGGAGTGGTTTGGAGGCTTTTTAGGGCTGAAACCCTGAATTGAGGTCATATTGCCCAGCTCTGGGTTTAAATCTGGCTCTTTCCCACCTCCCTGAGGGCTCCCGACCCCATGTTGCTGCCTGAAATGTCAGTCGGATAACAGCATTATCAAAATGCCTTCAAGGTAAATCATGAGAACGGTGGAGCTGCACTTGTCTGAGTGGCTGAATCCTGAAAAGCATTGATGAAAATAAATGATTAACACTTCCATTTTTGAAAGCATTCTTTGTTTACAGCATTTTTTCACACCTGCCTAAAACTTTTGCACAGTACTGTACTCATGAGCAAAGTACCGTCTCCAAGCACTGCTCCACAAGTGCTGCCAAAAACTGCCCACTGCTCCTCCACGGAAGGGTCAAATGCAGAGATCAGATTTCTTTGTGCTGTTGTGTTTACAATGACAAATAACTGCTCACTTAAATTTAATTAAGCTCAGTTTAAGCTAATTGTTTTATTGTTTAACTTAGATCTTAGGAACAAATCATGTCACATTTCCTTCAGGTTGTACTTGTATAAATGGCATAGGTGACAAATAAAGAATCTTGTACTTTAACCAGTGAGACAGTAATTAATGTAACAATGTTATTAGATCAGTACTCAGTACCAGCCCGATACCCCAAGAACCAAAGTATTGATTTCAGTATCCGGTATGGAGAAGTTGCCTTCCTAATCCCTCATATGTAGCTAAAGCTAAAGCTTCATAAACCTTCAAGTATGGAATCCTTCTGTTGGGGGTTCAAATCCCACAAGACCCTAAAGCCGCCACCACCACCATCGGGCCCCTGAATAAAGCTGTTAACCTCATGTTGCTCCTGGAAGACTGCTCCTGTCATTAGGAAATGGAATTCACTCTGAATAAAAGCACCTGCTAAATGCCATGAACAATTCTTTGAGAAAATCAGATTCACTGATGCAAATACAGATGTGTGCTGTGTTCCACAACATGATTATTACTTTTCGACTACTGTATTCAAATCACGTAGGCTGTGAATACGTGGGGTAAAGTGCTCACTGGAGAAAGAGAGAAGCAGAGAGACAAAGAAAAAAACAACAGTGTCCACAGTTAATATTTCAGGCTGAAAATAAAATTCTAGACCGTGTTTCAATTGTAAAACTGAACTAGTCTCCCACAATAACATTCAGGATCTCAGCAAATATTGGTTTTTCAGGACTGCTATCGATACAGATTATTGCTAGTTATCTCTGTCAATTTTTTTTTATTTTATAAACACCAAGCTCAGCTGAAACTCTCCTCTCTCCCATTCTTCTTGTTGGAGCTTCATGCTGCGCTCGCGTGTGAGGCTTCAACGTTGATTGGCTACTACCCGTGACTACTACGTAGCCAATCAGAAACTGTTGTGGGCGGGACATTAAATGAGCAAACGGCACAGAGAGAAGAGATGGCAGACGAGCCACAGAAGCACACCTTGTTATTACTTATTGCCAAAATCCCTAACAACGGTCCCCGATAAACGGTCGAGCCTTGCTCGGTACGGTCTAAAAGTCTACACAAAGTGCCCAGTCTACACACAAGGGAAAACTAAAACTAGCGTTTAATATCGTAAATCAATGTGTTTGAGATTAAGGCTGGTAATAAATGTAGATTAAATATGATTACATGAGAAGGCTCATTAAGAACAGAAATTAACATTGTGACTATTTATGATGTGCCCAAGATTTGCCCACTACAGAAAATTAAAATCCTGCACTTCCTACTCCAAAGCTGCATAATAAACCTTCAAAATTATCTCAGTGACATTGAAGGTTAGGTGTGTGTCTTTAATTTCTGATTAATTTGTTACCGCATTAAAATGCTTATCCTTCTTAATTCCTAATTCTTATTTAAGATATTATGGAGATTTTTTTCTATCCATCAAATTTATGTATTACATTAGTGACACTACATGCTAGGGCTGTGCGATATGTCCTAAAAATAATATGATATACATCTCGATATATTCTCTCTTTCTGGGAGAGAACTGCATTTCCCACAATTACCCGAGCATGACTTGGACCCGCCTCACAATAAAACGATGAACACACACCTGGAATAAACACTGAAAATATCAAGTAAATGGCTGCATTGTGAGTAGAACGCTGGTTGTTTTTGCTATTTATCAGTTTTGTCTGTAATAAAGGGGAGGATTTGCCTGAACTGGGGCGTTTTTGCGAGTGCTGGCGTTCCGCATGAGAGTCGCGAGTGCCCCCCCACAGAATGTTAACATCGCGAAGGATGTCATGTATACATTATAACGCATTTGCTTCTGTTTATGCCCCGAATAACAGAACCAGAGCTATTTTCTTCATAACCAATTCATCCACTTTCATCTCCAATTAATGTTGTTAATTAATTAATGGGGACAGAGAAGCGAAACTGGAAAATGAAATGTTTGTTATTAACGCGAGGATTTGTACGCAATGTTCACGATATACTGAGTGATTATTTATCATCGTGAACACACCACATCACAATGAAATGTGACCTTTGCATCTGACCCATCAGTGGAGCAGTGGGCAGCTAACAAGGGCAGCACCTGGGGAGCAATGCATGGGGACAGTACCTTGCTTAGGAGTACCTCAGCGGTAAGTTTACCGATCCTGGATTCGAACCTGCGACCTTCTGATCACGGGGCGAACTCCCTACCGTTACGCCACCAACTGCCCGTGCCACGTGGAACTAGCTGCGACACATAAAGTATATTCGGTACTCACCCGTTACATGCCGTACAATATATTTACATTTACTTTTTTTCAAAGCAATGTTGAAGTCAAGCATAAAAGAGCGATCCCAGACTCCTCTACAAAGTGAGACCTTACAACCGAAGTCAAGGTTTTTATATCAGTATCTTAACTGGAGAAGATGGATCTGTGCACTCTTATTGGAAATTTCACTCAACTGTAGCGCACTTCGACATATCTAATTAAACTTGATGACCAGAAAGTCCAGTTCCAATAAAACTGACTGCAAGTTTGCAGATCATATGCCTCCAGATCTGCTCAAATTCATGCCAGTTCACCAAGAGTGGGACAAGCTGAGGGTCTGGAGGGTTATTACAGCAGAGAGAAAAAAACTAAACTGCTCTGGTCAGTTCCTTTCTAGGACTGAGACTTGAGAGATCCTCTATTAGACTACTCACTTGTAACTTAGCCACTTCCCTGCTCTCTCTCTCTCACACACATACACACACACACAGACTCCTTGACTGGGCCTAGGGCTCTGTGGTGCATTTGAGAAGGATGTTTTTCAGAGTTCACGCCACAGAACAACGCCACACCAGCAGTCCTGTCAGTTTAAGTTTGACTTTTGGCATGCTGCTGGAATTCCTGTTTACTGTGTGAATGTCAGGGGAGATATGAGTTTGGCACAGTGCCCGTGTTTGTAGATATTCTGTGTGTATGTGTGTGTGTGTCTCTCTCAGTTTGTGTACGACTGTTGAGAATACTTTTCCTGCAACAGTGCAGGAGATTGCACTGATAGCACGTATTAGGCATACACTACCAGTCAAAAGTTTGGACACACCTTCCCATTCAGTGTTTTATTCTTTATTATCATGACTATTTACATTGTAGATTCTCACTGAAGGCACTATGAATGAACACATATGGATATGAATTATGCAGTAAACAAAAAGTGTGAAATAACCCAGAACATGTCTTATATCTTAGATTCTTGAAAATAACCAGCCTTTGCTTTGATCACTGCTTTACACACTCTTGGCATTCTCTCGATGAGCTTCATGAGGTAGTCACCTGAAATGGTTTTCCAACAGTCTTGAAGGAGTTCCCAGAGATGCTGAGCACTTGTTGGCCCTTTTGCCTTCACTCTGCGGTCCATCTCATCCCAAACCATCTCGATTGGGTTTGGTCAGGTGACTGTGGAGACCAGGCCATGTGTGCAGCACTCCATCACTCTCCTTCTGGGTCGTATAGCCTTTACACAGTTCATTCATAGTTTTGATGCCTTTAGTGAGAATCTACAATGTAAATAGTAATGAAAATAAAGAAAAAACAATGAATGGGAAGGTGTGTCCAAACTTTTGACTGGTAGTGTACGTGTATGGTCATAATGTTAGTTGCATTATTTTGTCAGTTCAATTATGAAATACTCGAATAATAAGCAAAGCTACATAAACTAGTTTTTAAAAAATGAGGGTCAGGATGACCAAGTGGCCTGAGGCACTGTGTTCAGGTCATAGTCTCCCCCCCTGGAGGTGTGGGTTTGAAACCCGCTTCTCACAATACATTTTTGAGGAGTTGGAAATGTAAGGGTTAGCAAGTTGGCCCCGTGATCAGAGGGTCAAGGTTCAAGTTCCGGACCAGTCAAGGTACCACTGAGGTACTCATGAGCGAGGAACCGCCCCCAAGCACTGCTCTTTGGGCGTTGGCAAAAGCTGCCCACTGCTCTTTCACGGATGGGTCAAATGCAGAGGTCACTGTGTGCTGTGCTGTGTTCATAATGACAAATAGTCACACACTTACATATGAGGATTACTCGTATACTGTACATAATAAAGATCAACCCACTATCAGCCGTGCTGATATTAGGCAATATTAGGCATTTTGCTGACCAACACCAATATTAAGTAATTACGAGGTGGGCTAGCGTGGCCCCACTTTCATCTCTTCTCTCTGTGCTGTCTGCTCTTGACTCGCAGCTTCATTCACTATGGCTATATGTCACACCAGCAGCAGCCAATCAACGGTGAAGCCTTATTGTCACTCACGCAACACTCACACACGAGCGCAGCGTGAAGCCCTGAGAAGGAGATAACGAGAGAGGAGACTTTCAGCTGAGATTTGTGGTTGTAAAATTAAAAAGAATCCAGATTTTCTCCTGCATATTGGTTCCAAATATCGCTTATCGTTCACATTAACCAGCAATAATCTGTATCGGCCCTGGAAAACCACGAACAGCCGACCTCTAGTACATAATACATTTACAGCATTTAGCAGACGCTCTTATCCAGAGCAACTTACATTTCCTAATTTCAGGGACAGTTCCCCTGAGAGCAACTTAGGGTTAAGAGTCTTACTCAGGGACTCAGTGTTGGTATCACCAGAGATCAGATTTGAACCCACAACCTCCCGGTCCCAAGATGAGCGTCCTACCACTAGGCCACCAACACAACAGGACTTAAAAGTCAGTTGTTTGAATGGTCAGTTAAGTCGACTGTGATTCTTAAAGTGTAAAAATCGCCTTCTTTTGGCCAGTCAGTGTGCAGAACAATAACAGGATAAAACAAACACAACACAATGAGGAATTACAGAAGAGGGGGAATTATAAATATGGGTTAGTGGTAGGAGACTTACCTATGAAGCAAAAGGTTACAGGTTCAAATCCAGTTCTATCTTACATCCAAAACTACCAACACCGGGCAAGCCTCTTAATCCCAAGTAGTTCCAGAGAGACTTCCTGTAGGTAGTCAATGCAAGTCGACTGTGCTAAATGTAAACATATTTTATTAGGGGCAGTTGGTGGTGTAACGGTAGGGTGTTCGCCCCGTGATCAGAAGGTCACAAGTTCGAATCCAGGGTCGGTAAAGTCACCACTGAGGTACTCATGAGCAACGGCGCTGTCCCCAAGCACTGCTCCCCGGGCTGTTAGTTGCTCCTTCATGGATGGGTTAAATGCACATTTCGTTGTGGTGCTGTGGTGAGTTCACAAAAATAATCACTCACTTTCACAGGCTCATACTAAAAAAGTCTGTGTACCATCTGCTGGTTAGTGGATGAAAGAAGCTGAAATCTGATCTCGGGAAGAAAGTAAAATGAGGCTGCTAATGCTTAAACACAGGTCTCATTATACCAATAAATCCATAAAGCATATGATGAAAGAAGAAGCAGGAAGTAGGTTGAAAACGGCAGCGAGCCGTTCCAAATCGTGACTGGAATGATTTTCGATTCGTCTACAGCTTTTATAAAGGAAAAAAAAACAGTCAAATATTTGTTAAATTTGATTGCACTGACAAATTCCTCACCGAATACATAACAAGTCCCAGGTTTTTGTTTGCGATGATTGCGGCAATACAAAGGAACTGGTTAATTACAGGCTAAACCTCTTTGAGCAATTATTTTTGCTTGTCACAGATAATCGTGACCACCCCGCCCCGGTCCACTGGCAGCCGGCAGCCTGCACTGCGGAGGAAGATGCGAGCGTTTTAGCGGCGAGCGCGGCAGCAGAGGCTTTGGCTGGCCGCGGTGTCTGCGGGAGATGAGCGTTTTGCCAGACTCCTGGAGCGGATCTGATGATACCGTAAGTCCCCCCCGCCTGAGCTCAGATTACAAAGCCAGCGGCATTCCCCGTCTCTGCTGCCGCCGTCACTGAGGAGAGAGGGATGGAGGGAAGAGAGGTAGTTGAATGGAGGCTGACAGTGGCAAACTCGTATCGTGGGAATAAAGTGTACTTTAAGAACTTCTGACTACTAGCTTCTCGGAAAATACGAGCAGATTTCAAATGGTGAAATGGTTTGTTTTTGTGTTTTCCTTCATTTTACTGCTTGTAATGTATTATATCACATTAAAACCTAAAACCAAAACCCCAAAATACATCTTTTTGCAATACTCGTGCGAAGGACCATATTTCTGATTTCCCTTTTTGCACGCAAATGAACCAAACATGCACACTCATCAAAGTCAAAGTAATCTATTTGTGGTGCTGTGATGTGTGGTGCATTCACAATGACAAATAATCACTCGTTTAAATTCACTTCACAGAGTCAGAGAAAGCAATGAATAAGTCAAGGCTGGTACTGATCATTTTAGTACTTGTTATCGACCGATACCCAAGGAATAAGACGCTTTTTTTTTTACCAGAGATTTTTAACCGGTGATCCACGGCAGCAATGTACCGTAGGCAGCAGTGTTAATTTTGACAGCAAATTTTTATTTAGTTTTAGTCATAGTCTTCAGTCATAATTTAGTCATCTAAATTATTTTAGTTGTAGTCTAGTTTTAGTTGAGTAAACATCATAAGATTACAGTCGACTAAAATTACAGTTGATTTCGTCGACTAAAATTAAAAGTGGGGCAGTTGGTGGTGTAACGGTAGGGTGTTTGCCCCGTGATCAGAAGGTGGCAGGTTCGAACCCAGGGCTGGTAAAGTTACCACTGAGGTACTCATGAGCAAGGTACCGTCTCCAAGCAATGCTCCCCGGGTGCTTGTTAGCTGCCCACTGCTCCTTCACGGATGGGTTAAATTCAGAGGTCACATTTGGCTGTGGTGTGTTCACAATGACAATCACTCACTTTCTGTAAATGTCATTTCAAGTTGGTTGTGTTTTCACCGGCGATTTTCGCTCCACACGGTTTACAAAGCGTCTTGTTTTCCTTGACATCAAATGTGAAATTTGTCCATATGTCTGTTCATCTCTTTCTCCCAAGGATTGACATTTTAATGTGTTTTATAAGTGCATGGATCGCTTCCCAACACCTCCCGCCTTCCCTTACGTGAACTACATTAGTTCTGATTGGATCTCGTCTCTGGCAAACATTTTCGTCTCGTTTTTATTCGTTGACGAAAGTGTCAATACATTTTGTCATAGTCTTAGGCCTCATTTTTATTTAGTTATCGTCTCGTTTTATTCTGAAAATAGGGGTCGTTGACGATAACTATGCCGAAAAAATTTTCCCCAGCAAAATTAACACTAGTAGGTGGTCTGAAATATTAGTAATCTTTCTTATTATTATTTCCAGATGATTTGTGCACCTTTATAAATAATGAATTTAATTAGAGCTGTAACTATCGATTCTTTTTGTAATCGAGTATTCTATCGATTTTCTTATCGATTAATCGAGTAATCGGATAAATTAAAAAAAGACAATACATTTGTTTTTAGGCTTATTCTAGTGTGTGAGTAGAAGTTAGCAATACGTGCTTTATGGTGTTGAATTTCGGACGCCCTGCACTACTCATAGTTTGATGTGTAAATGCTGACATAGTTATAAAATCAGCACATTTCTGATGAAAGCGGACTCATTTTTTTATCTTTAGGTCAAATAAAAGAACTGAAAGAACAATGAAAGAACATTGTTTACTGCTGAGTTTTTATCTATTATTGTCTATTTATTATCTGTGGCGTAACATTCTAACACTTCTTTATCCGTTTGGTGTCCATCAGAATATAGAATAACATTTTTTTGATAAATACATTTTCTATATTTCTTCTTTCCTATTGATTATTATAAAATTTAAGTAAAAAAAAATCTGATCAAATGAAAATGAAGAAATACTGAAGTTTTTGGTCATTTTGAATCAATTTGGCCTAGAAAATGTGCTGCTTTTGGCTTTTCTGGGAGAGAACTACACTTCCCACAATCCCCTGCGCGCTCCTCGGGGACGCGTCACAATAAAGCGTTTAGCGTGCGTTACGGAATAAACTATGGGAAATCTCTGGGAAACTCAATAAACGGCTGTATTGTGAGTAGAACGCTGCTTGTTGTGGTTATTCAGCAGCTACATGTGCGTTTTGTCTGTAATGAAGGGTGCGTTTAAACCGAGCGTTGTAGCGAGCACGCTAACGGGGTGCTCGCGAACACAGGGCGCGTGTTTACATCGCAAAAATGTCATTTATGGGTTTTTACGTATTTACTTCTGTTTTAGTGCACAGAATATCTCACAAATACCTTCACATACTGAGCGATCAGGTCTTGTCTTGATCGCGTCTCTAAAAACAATGTGCATCATTAATAAGCATCCGTGTGAGATACAAGCGGCGCGTGCACTAGCGAGTGAAACGAATTAAACGAAGCTTCGATTCTGGAAAAATTGCCTCGACCATTTTTTGTAATCGAATGATTCGAGTTATTCGAATAATCGTTTCAGCTCTAAATTTAATGCATATATCCAAATATAACGGCAGACAGTGGGCCGCAGACTACTGCTTAGTCTAAACAGTGGTCCCTGACTCAAAACCAGTAGAAAACCTATGTTTTTACAATGATTTTCTATCAGATCGTAATAAAGGTACCACTGAGTTACGCGTGAGCAAGGTAGCATCCCCAAGCACTGCTCACCGGGCGCTGCCAAAGCTGCCCACTTCTCCTTCACAGGTGGATCAAAGACAGAGGCCACATTTCGTTGTGGTGCACTGTGTGCTGTGTTCACAGTAACGAATAAACACTCATTTAATTCACTTACAAAGTTAGTGAAAGCAATAAATAAGTCCAATTTCTGGTACTGATCATATTAGTGACCGATAGTCAAGGAATAGGATGGATTCTGTATCTGCTTTGGGACTGAAAAATGTGGATTGATGCCCTCATATCATTATATTATTTTACACTATTTTCGTTTACAGCATCTTACAGAATCTCCAGAGTTACTTACATTTCAGGCAATTACAGGCACAATCTCCTTGGAGCAACTTGTGGTTTAGGGCCCCAACCATGGTTTTAGCCTCTCACAGAGGCTGCAGGAAGAAACATACAATTGTCTCTTGTCCTTACAAACAGTTTTGATGTATGAAACCCAGATACATCACCAAACAGTTCTAAAACCATTAGTGGAAACCTAATCTGTTTCACGGTAGCGAATTACACCGCTCCCTTCCTAAGCCTGCAAATCCAACCCCTAGCCCCTGGCAGGTCCGATTTCCGATTACTGGAGCTTTGAGCTTTGTGTTTCAGTTGTTGAGAGAATCGTGCGCTCGCCACCTGCACTGGCATTGTGTTGTCAGCTCCAGAAAACACAATGACAACCCCATGGAGAGGACTGAGTTTAAAACCAATTTAGAGTTTAGCCTGAGAGTTTCTGAGCCCTGCAGATCTCCGAATCGCTTGATGACGTGCAGAGTTGTACAGGGAGGGATGCAGATTGCAAACTCCCAGCACAGGATCGTGATTCTGTTGACTACAAAATCCTTCTCTCAGGGCCTGTTTACACGTATGGAGATATTTTTATAAAGGCATATTTTTAAAATACGTTTGGGCCTTTCGTTTACAGGTAAACATTGTTTTTAGCCACCTCAAACGCATATTTTTTTAAAGTGCCATCCAAAGTGAAGATTTTTCAAAACGCTGGATTCTGTGGATGTGTATAAATTACTGTGGATGTCTTATTAACTGTAGGGATGCACCAAGCTTATACTGATATGTACAGTCATGGCCAAAATTACAGTCATGGCACCTCTGGAATTTTTCCAGAAAATGCAGCACTTCTCCCAGAAGACTATTACAATTAAAAATGTTTTGGTATACAAATGTTTATTTCCTTTATGTGCATTGGATCAACACAAAAAAGCAGAGAAAAAATTTGACATAATTTCACAAAAAACTCAAAAACTGGGCCGGACAAAATTATTGGCACCTTTTCAAAATTGTGGGTAAATCATTTTATTTCAAGCATATGATGCTCGTTTTAACTCACGTGTGCCAAGAAACAGGTGCTGGCAATATAGCAATCACACCTGAAGCCAGTTAAAATGGAGAAAAGTTGACTCAACCTTTCTGTTGTGTGTCTGTGTGTGCCACACTAAGCGTGGAGAACAGAAAGCAGAGCAAATAATTGTCTGACGAATTGAGAACAAAAACTGTGGAAAAATATCAATAATCTCAAGGCTACAAGTCCATCTCCAGAGATCTTCATGTTCCTTTGTCCACTGTGCACAACATAATCAAGAAGTTTACAACACATGGCACTGTAGCTAATCTCCCTGGACGTGGACGGAAGAGAAAAATTGATAAAAGACTACAACGCAGGATAGTCCGAATGGTGGATAAACAGCGCCAATCAACTTCTAAACAAATTCAAGCTGTTCTGCAGACTCAGGGTGCAACAGTGTCAGCTCAATCTATCCGTCGACATCTGAAGGAAATGAAACGCTATGGCAGGAGACCCAGGAGGACTCCACTGCTGACACAGAAACATAAAAAATCCGGACTGGAGTTTGCCTAAATGTACTTGAGGAAGCCAAACTCCTTCTGGGAGCACGTCTTGTGAACAAATGATACCAAGGTAGAGCTTTTTTGTAAAGCACATCATTCTACTGTTCACAGAAAACGGAATGAAGCCTACAAAGAAAAGAACACAGTACCTACAGTCAAACATGGTGGAGGTTGAATGATGTTTTGGGGATGTTTTGCTGCCTCTGGCACTGGGTGCCTTGACTGCGTGCAAGGCATCATGAAATCTGAAGACTACCAAAAGATTTTGGGGCGCGATGTAGGGCCCAGTGTCAGAAAGCTGTGTCTGCGTCAGAGGCCATGGGTATTCCGGCAGGACAATGACCACAAACATACCTCTAAAAGCACCCAGAAATGGATGAATACAAAGCGCTGGAGAGTTCTGAAGTGGCCGGCAATGAGTCCGGATCTAAATCCGACTGAACACTTATGGAAAGATCTCAAAATTGCTGTTGGGAGAAAGCACCCTTCAAATCTGAGAGACCTTGAGCAGTTTGCAAAAGAAGAGTGGTCGAAAATTCCAGTTGACAGGTGTAACAAGCTTATTGATAGTTATAGGAAGCGACTGGTTTCAGTCATTTTTTCCAAAGGGTGTGCAACCAAATATTAAGTTGAGGGTGCCAATAATTTTGTCCAACCCAGTTTTTGAGTTTTTTGTGAAATGATGTCAAATTTGGCTTTTTTCTCTGCTTTTTTTGTGTTGATCCAATGCACATAAAGGAAATAAAAGTGTATACCAGAACATTTGTAATTGCAATAGTTTTGTGGGAGAAATGGTGCATTTTCTGGAAAAATTCCAGGGGTAATAACGTTCTGAGACTGACTCGGAGCTGGTGCTGGTAAAAGTCACAATGGTCTGATCTGTTCTGTTACGATACTTGTTTATATGAGATTCAAGATTCTTTATTTGTCACATACATATTCATACAAGTTTAGTGAGAAATAGGAGTGCACGATTGAGAAAATTTCACGGTTCGACTCGATTCGATTCCGATTCTTGGGCTCATGATTCAACTCAAAATCATTTCGTTGTCCGTAATGATTACGGACATGGCACATTCCAACGGGACTTAACGGCTTGAGCCCAATCGCCCCCGGTACCAGGGGCAGAACGGGAAGGCTTTAAATAGACGGTAAACGTTAACAAACATATGCATGTGGCGCATCAACATCACCGATAAAATCTTGTGTAAAAATCTCAAACAAATTCCACCTTAACAACTCAATTCCAACATAAGTAAACAAAGAACAAAAACACAGCGTAGGTCTACGTGGAAGAAATACGGCTGTAGAATCTATACTACTACGGCTAACTATGCATACTATATATCATGTGAAAGCCGAGACTCTGCAGATTATGCAGATGTGTTTTTTTGGTGAACATGATTTTTTTTCATGTTCTGCTGTGTAGCATCTTCCTTTATTCTGACCCAGTAACATGTACGCTGATTCCACAGTAATCTCACTAGTGTTACCTTTATAATGATACCAAAAACATAAAAATAGACATTGTGGTTGCTGAGATGCTGAGATGCACGTTATTTTGGGTATCTTTTTTTAGAGCAAAAATCAGTAAAACAGTCTCAGGGCTTAACAGGTTAAATCAGTGAGAAGCGCTGGTAATAATTACTTTAACCCTACGTCCCTAAAAGGCACAAATAGGGCGATGGGTGAGGAGAAAGCGGTGACTCAAGTATATTCTTGGCTACAAAAGTGGGGCTCTGCAGAAAAATGTTTGGAAACCACTGGGCCAAGTAAAGTCAAAAGCAAAACGGAACAAGGAAGAAACTGAAGCACCCGGCGGGAATTGCTAGTCGGAGAACAATATAAGGTTGATGTGATGCTGATCTAGGAACTCCCTTTTGTGCTTCAGTGAAGCTTATGGTTATTATGTTGCCTTACACACTAGAGTGATCTCAGTCAGTTTACTGGATTGGTTACTTGGTATCGAGCGATACTCACAGCCCAAGGGTATCTGCATCAGGATCAGGATCTGATAAAGTTGGATCAGTGCATCCACAGCTTGCTGCCGTATCTCAAACATTTGCTGGTGTTGACCTAGTTGTGGAACGTTGGGCTGTGAATCGATGGGGGTTTGAAGGTCACAGCTTTCTGGCTGACCTCCAACAATCCATCTGCTCTGCACCTCTCCAGCGCACTTAACCCCAGGTTACGCCACACGTCCACTGTAATTGGAATACTCAAGTCACCCTGCAGATGAGAGTCTGCCAAGGCATGTCATTTTCAATTAAGTTAGGATTTTCTAGCTCTTCCGAACACAATTACGCCATCTATATTATCAACCACTGCTTTTAGTTTGTGTAGAAGCTCCTGGGTGGGAATCTCTGGACATAAATGCAGCCGGTTGATGCCGGCGCTGGATATTAAACATGACACGATACCACTTTTTTACGTCCGATACGATACCGATATTGTAAATTTGGATGTCTGCCGATACCGATTCAAATCCGATACAGCCTCTGAGTCTTTTGTTAAACAGAAAACTGAAAATAATGCTTTAAAAAAGTGTTATGCTTGAGGAAATACTTGACTTAAATACTGTTTAAAAACTAAAACAATGTAATAATTACACACCCTTACATACGTGCTAAATTATTTATTATTAAAATAACATCTCAAAAATGATTGTTTTAAACACAGTTCTGTAATTTTGTGACGGTCCCTAATCCTGCAGCTCTAAAACCACCAGCAACACAGAGATTGTGAGCGAGAGCTGGTGTTGTTAAGGAAATTACACAGTATAATCACATGATTTGCTTTTGGGGTTGTAGTGTGTTGCGTTGCTTGTTCTGCTCGTTGTCATAGAAAAATGAACAAATTAGCGCAAATGTCGAACAATAAACCAGCTTTACTGCAGTGCCACTTCGGATGCATAAACAACTGTGCTTGCACGCATTTACAGATTGACTCCAAAGATCAGCCTCGCCTCTCTGTATACTTGTACAGTATATAGCAGGGGAGCAAAGCTTCAGCAGTGCTTGAGGACGGTACCTTTCTCATGAGTACCTCAGTGGTACCTTTACCGGCCCAGGACTTGGTTAAATGAATGCTCCTAGAAATGGCACAGAGGGGAAGGGGGAGGATCCTGGTAAAAAATGGGTGTTTATTGAGCGTCTACACACTAGTGTATGGACCACCAGTTCAGCAACTAAAGAATGCAGTGGATTGAAGCTTGACGGTGGATCAATGTTCTTGTGGTTCGACAAGCCTCAACAAAATACCAAACCAACACTGAGACATGGTCAGAAGAAATCTGGAAACGATTATACAAATGAAACCACCCTTTGTGGCTCTTAGGGGATCCATTAACAACACTTCCAATCCATTTTTTTTTAAAGCCAGAAAGAATGTCCTGGAGATTCTGCTTGTCCATGTGGATCGAAATGCAGGGCTCATGAAAACAGCGCCGGAATCAAACACTAGAACGGGAGGTAATCTTCTACCATCAAGCCTATCTGTTCATTTTCCTGGCAAGAGCAGCGCCCTAGGGAGATTAAAAAGGAACTATGGTGGAGGAAATGTCAACGGTCAAGCACTTCAAGGCCAAGCAACAAATAAACTGTCAAAAATATAAAGAATAAAGGGCAAAAACATTGCAGTGGCTTTTCTTTTCTTTGTTTTTTAAAACAAGTCGGCAGCCACTTTTTTGGAAATACTGAGAAGTTTCAACTTTCCGGCTTGCACTGGAGACTTCACACAGCTCCCTTGTTTCTGCTAGACTACCCCCTGGGCCATTTAGGCAAAGCGCAGTCTTTACTCGGGGAAGCATTTAAAAGTCGCGCACGGTGGTGGGAGACGTGGAGCGCAATGTTTTCAGCACCTTCACTCGCTGCAGCACATCAAAGGAGAAAGCTCCTTCCCTCCAGAAAAGCCACGGGAACGATTATCCACAGCGGAAAAAATGTTAAAAAAGAAAAAAAAATCCTTTTATCATACAGAAATGACAGCGAGGGGCGAGACGAAGTGGCATTGGCAGCAGCTAAATTTAGCGGGTAAAACCACGCTGAAACCAGGAGGTGCTTTTTAAAATTGTGACGTTCGATGGAACCGCGAAGTCTTGCTGGTTAATGAGCAGGAGGTGGGAAATGACGAGGTGGTGGTGGTGTCTTTTCTCCTGTCTTTCAGACAATAAACACAACACAGGAATAACCCTCCTTTTTTTAATAGTCTCTCACTCTCTCTCTCACGGCCACAACAGCAAAGGGGGTGGGGGGAGAGGTGGGGGGATAGAAGCCTTTTCATCGTTCCTCCCCGTAATCCGATCCCATTAGCGGCAGTGAGTAAACGCGCCAGGCAAATGTGGCGGATGACGGATACGTGTCTCTGCAGTCGGCGATACACAGAGCCGTACCTGCTTCTAAACAATCCCTCTCTTCCCCCAGCAGACGTTCACGACGCCCGGGACGCCCCTGTCTCCGTTAGCGGCATGAAGCGCCACTAATTAAAGCCCAAAACCTGTCTGGAGTATAGTGAGCTAGTGGCAGCGTATTCTTATCGCGAGGCTCAAAGACAGACGTCTGCTTAGTTAAAAACACACACACACACAACGTCAGAAAAGGGAAGAACAAGTTCCTTGTGGAGCACACTGCCATATGTGCGGGAGAGATTGTCATGGATTAGAAGAGAGGGCAGAAAAAAACAAAAAACGCCTCGTCACTCAGCTCGCGTTCGTTCGGGGGCTCTCTATTGCAGAAGAAGGCGAAAAGCAGCCAACTGTGATCGGGACCGAACTAAGCTGCCAGGGTGAACGCTCAGAAAACTAAAAGACTCCCAGACAGAACAGTTCCTGAGAAGTTCCTGACGATTAAATGGTGCGCTCCGGTCAAGGTGCTGACTTGGAACTGCCTGCATGTCAGAATCCGGGCTCGAGTTTAAAAGAAGCCTAGTACGCATCAAGAATTTCCTGAATGTCTTAAAAAATCCACCGTACAAAGGAGCAGCTACTCGGAAGAAATGAGAACACAGTAAAGCCACTTCAATTCCTCTGGCTTTTGACCTCCGTAATAAAGGGAGGGATGTAACTCTGGGAACGACACAGAAAAATGCATCTTGAACACGCCACAGCACAGCACAGTGCAGCACAACCTCTGCATTTGACCCATCCGTGAAGGAGCAGTGGACAGCTAACAAGGGCAACGACCGGAGATCAGTGCTTGGGGACGGTACCCTGCTCCTGAGTACCTCAGTGGTAACTTTACCAGTCCTGGATTCGAACCTGCAACCTTCTGAACAACCGTTACACCACCAACTGCCCCTTGCATCTTGCAATGTTGGTTACTTTTTCATATTGAAATTCTGAAATTTTGATAATATACATGTGTTAAGGGTAGACCGATTATCGGGCAGTGCGATTATCAAGGGCCAAAATTAGGCCTTTTGCAGATTATCGGTATCCGTGTTTAATTTGACCATCAGCCCCAGTAACTGTCAATAATCGGTATCGATATCAGCCATGAAAAAACAATATCGGTCGACCTCTAATATATATATACTGTAAATACTTTCCCCAGTGTGTGTTCATACTGGGACATAAATTAAACTGTAGGTAAGTCGACAGAATACACACAGCAACAGTACACCAAAAATGTTCAAATAATCCAAAACCTATTGTCTTATCGTTGCT
The DNA here is from genome assembly GCA_032718565.1 of Distichodus sexfasciatus. Taxonomy (NCBI): domain Eukaryota; kingdom Metazoa; phylum Chordata; class Actinopteri; order Characiformes; family Distichodontidae; genus Distichodus; species Distichodus sexfasciatus. Next base: position 3,997,030 of record JAVGVS010000023.1, on the reverse strand, counting down.
CCTTTTGGCTTCATATTGAAAAAGGGGGTCGACAGATTATCGGGCGGGTTGATTATCGGGGGCTGCTTCGTTCAATGTCCCACAGACAACAGTCTCTTGATTAGCTATATGTCACACGAGTAGTAGCCAATCAACGCTGAAGTGTTACTGTCACTTGCGCCACACTCACATACAAGTGCAGCGTGAAGCTCTGATGAGGAGAAGAGGAGAGAGGAGACTTTCAGCTGAGCCTGGTGTTTGTAGCGGGTTATTGCATATCGGAAAATATCATATTGCAAATATTGGTTGTCGGCCACGTTAACTAGCAATAATCGGTATCGATATCGGCCCTGAAAAACCAATATTTGTCGACCTCTATTGGTTGCTTTTCATTGCTTTTGAAATTCTGTTCATATATCTATCAAATTCTGTTAATACTTTTCCCAGCGTGGGTAGAGCATCTCTCAAGTGCACCGTCTCCCCCTCCCTTTCTGCTACACTGCATCACCGTGATGAAGGATCATTTACAAAAACGAATCAGAAACCGTGATCGTGAGATTTTTTGCAGAATCGTCCAGCCCTAGGCCCAATGTTAATGCACCCTTATGTGTCGCTACTCTGTAACCGAACTAAAATATTGATGTTGGCCCATTTCACTCTTAATCTATTAAAAGCCCTACGAAGCCACCCAAATGTTCCAGCTGGGAAAAGGGAAACAATGCTGTGATGAAGGCCAACCGAGCCACACACCACGTCCATACCAAACAAGCTGCATCCATTTGTGTTCACAGTCAGCTGTTGGGATTTGTCTGTTATCATTTTTAAAAACTCCGAGGAGGAAGACAATTTGCGGACTTTCGTTCGTTACGCCGTTCCCGCTCTGCAATCGATTGGAAGTCAAATCTGTAACAACATTATCCTTTAGGCTTTCCCTTGAATTAAACGAGATCTATCATCACTGGGCTGTTAACAGGATCCTCCCGAGTGTGGAGAGCTATCCTCACACCTTTAAGGCATCGCTGGAACGCGTCGGACCCCAACAACTGCTGTACACACACACACAGAGGAGGCTAAAGAAATCGATGGTTTCATGCTGAGCAGGATCAGTATGGCGACTGGCCTCCTTTCTTCCGATCAGATTTGTTGCGCCATCACACTGCTATAAATCTTGAAATAAAAAAAATAAAAAAACGCCTCAAACAGCAACACCAACAGCACACATGCTCCCAAAAAATACAAAGAAGGAGAGATTTAAAACTACAATTACTGTTTGGCACGGTGGTCGTGGTGACACTTGAGCCATCAGCAGATAATCGTTTTTTTTACTTTTTAAATATATACCTTGCTTTATCTGAGACACATAGTAATTACCCTATGATGTGCTTTTACCCTCCCGCAGAGTGATCAGCATGAAAAATGAAGCAAAGCGGCGCAGCCAGACGTTAATAACGGCTGCAAATTGAAGGCGACGAGAGACTAATTCAATTGAAAGTAAGGTGCAGTCTACGGGGGAAAACAGATTTAAGAATCCTTTGTGAAGCCGGGCCCTGGGTGTTGCTATCCACTCTAAAAGATCATAGGTCATAAGTCACAAAGCATTCACACGGAAGACTGAATAAAATTCTTACAACAGCTTGAAGCACAAACTGCAAACTTGGCTGACGATTCATAAGTCTGATGTTATGTGTGCAACTAATGGTGGAAGTCACAATTAAGGGAATTTAAGTGAGTGAATATTTGTCACTGTGAACACAGCTCACGGTGCACCACAACGAAATGTGACCTCTGCATTTGACCCATCCATGAAGGAGCAGTGGGTAGCTTTTTAGCAGTGCCCAGGAAGCATTTTACTTCCTCAAGTTCAAGTGACTGATTATTTGTCGTTGTGAACGCACCACAGCACAGCACCAGTGCAGCACAACGAAATGTGACCTCTGCATTTGACCCCATCCATGAAGGAGAAGTGGGCAGCGGATATGAGCGCCCGGGGATCAATGCTTGGGGACGGTACCTTGCTCATCAGCACCTCTCTCGGTCCTGGGATTCAAACCGGTGACGATCATGGGGCGAACACCCAAACGGTTACGCTACCAACTTCCCCAAGACTTGGAGAGAAGTCTGTTTGATATAACAATTTAAGTTGTTCTGGATCAAATTCAAGTTTGCATGAATCCAGAGCAACTTCTGTGTTCTATTTACATCACCACCTTTGGGAGGCTGCCCCTTTAACTTCTGCTAGGGAAGTGTTTTCTAGACTGGCCCTTGGTGACACACTGATGGAGGGAGAGAGTGTATTAAAGAGGCTGGGACTGGACAGGAGCTTAATCTCTCATGTTTGGCCGGTCTATTGTCTATTCTTCTTTTTCCATGAATCACCTAATTCTGACCCTCCACGGCAAAACCAGTCGCAACAGAGGTGAATAAGTCTAGTGAATAAATTTTGCTGGAAAACTTACCCTTTCCATCCTAAAAACGTGACTTTCTTGAGGTGAGGAATTCAATTCCAGCAGAATGTTAAAAGTTTCTGTTTTGACCGCTCTACTTCAATATTTACGGTAAATCCACTTGTTGAGTAGAGTGAAGATATTTCTCCGGAATCCATCTTCGTCTCCCGAGTTCAGTTAACCTAACGCAGGTAGGCTATCCGTGTGGCTGTGAATGCAGCGTAGGCTATCGTAAATACAAATGTAGCCGCGACCGCACCAAGCGTCTGTGAGTGCTACGGCGATAGTCAACTTCAAAGGCAGATTTCTCCGTTTCTCACTTGGCGTGACAGGAGAAACCCGACTCCTTTGAATGTTGATATCTCAGTCATATGTCGTCCCGATTCATTCTGATATAGGTATCGTTTTGAAGCTTGATTTATACCCTTTGATGAAAACTTCATAACTCAATTTTGAAAGTTTGCGACAAGCGACTGGTTTTGCCGTGGAGGGTCACAATTATTAGACTCTTCTTGCTCCACAGTAGCACAAAACACATCACAATATCAAGTAAGATGAATTAAACCAAGCATTACACACTACTTTCTGCTGAGTTCTTATTTCCCATAACTAATCTTAGACAAAGCTCAGGGGAGGATGATTCACGCTAGAAAAGTAAAAATTTATATTCTCCTTGTTATTATTTTTATCTTCTATGTAGACACATTCCACTACAAAATCACTTGAATAATCAGGTAATTATTCAAGGTTAAAATCCTCAATATTTTCAGGGTATTTCAATTTTTTCTGATATCACACAGCCCAGCCCGTAACCCAAGCAGTAACCGTCTGAGAGCTTCAGATGAACTCATTCACCATTCGAACCGCTTAATCCCAACCGGGGTCGCGGCGGAGGAAAAGGAGTCTATCCCGGGAACTACGGGCGCAAGGTGGGGACCAACCTTGGGCAGCCACCAACACGCTGCAATGCACTTCAGATGTCCTGTCCATCCAACTGAGTTGGTAATCACTCACTTTCACTTCCACTTCTCTTAGAGAACTATATGTGAAAACAGCCTTCCTCTCAGACTTTTCAAAAACGTCACTCTCACAGTTACTAGTGACAAGGACAAGTCCTCCTGGTAGCACTTTACAATAAGACTTCTTATGAAGGGTTACAAATGATTTATCATCAGGTTGTAGACAGTTTTTACATCAGTAATAAGCAGAGATAAACAAGTTACAACAGTTGTTGTACATTGATGCAGGCTCACTATTTGGCGAGACCTCAGATCTTGTTAGTTGCTCAGCGTGTCTTGTCAGCTATTTGTTTACATGCCATTACCATTAAAACGGCAGTAGAAGTTAGGTTGGGTGGCAGTGTTCTTACTTATTAGGTGAAGTCAATCAAGCGCGGCTACAAAAACGCTACAAAAACGCGTAGGGCGTTCAGCGTGCGTTCATTTATCCAAGATTCGAATGCCCATGTGGATGGGGCCTTAAGGCAGGGTATCTGCAGGTTTAAGGAAGCCAAATTTAAGACTTTTTAAGGCCACTTTGATCAAATTTAAGACCCTACATGCATGTGACCGCCTTACAAATAGTTCTGTCCAAACACTTGTTGGAACTGAAAGCCCTGAAAAATAACTGCTCTACAGAGCATGGAAGTGCATGTATTTCACAACAAAAACATTACAGTACTAACAAGTTCTGTGAACTGAATAAAATAAGCTAAGTAAATTCCAATTACATGAATGTTTTGTCTTTACCACACGTAAAGTTTTTTACGATTTCCGAGTCGGGAAACATAGCTCGGAAAAATATCCCCGACTCCCTCATTAGCGCTGCAGGATTGGTGTCTTGTTACGCTGTGCAGGCACCAGAGTACCTCTGCTTGAAGGGTCGCGGTGGATCCAAAGGTAGTCCTGAGGTCTGTTAATGTAACTGATGTTGCGGTCGCTTCTGGGTTTGGAGATGGAGCTAAAGTCTGTGAAACTGTTGAGACGGAACAGAACTGAGAAATGGCAGGCGTCTGTTCGCGGGTTTTGGCAGCAGCTTTGTGCTTTCTTGCTGTGCATATGCGACTCGACAGCTTTAACCCCCATTGAACCAAGTTTTAAAAGCTTCTTGCACAGCATACAGCAGGCCTCATAGCTATTGCCTGGAACTGGTTTTAACCATGTTGCAAATGTGGGACTTTCCATCCAGTTAACATTAAATTTGCACTTCCCCATGACTGACGCAGCCACTAGCAACAAACTGCTAATGTGCGTACCTGAAAAAGCCCCCCTACCACACACACAACCAGAAATATTGGCGGTTCCACTCATTCCGATCTCATACACAAAAATGCCAAAATTTGCCAAATTCTTAAGAGACTACCAGAAAAAAATATAGCAATCTGGTTTATTGGGTCTGTGGTATTTTAAGACCTTTGAACTCTGGATATAAGGATTACTAGTCATTTTTAAAGATATTTAAGACCTTAATTTTGGAAAATCTAATTTAAGACTTTTTAAGGATCCGCGGATACCATGTAAAGTCACCAAACCCTGATAAGGACGACATCTCAATAAAAAAGTCACAGCAGTTATAAAATTATTTATAAATAATGGAAGGGACAAAGCAGCCATGAATTATTGCAGTGAGTGGAAGTTCAAATAGTGTGCCGCTCCTTTTTACACTTCAGCAAATCACACCACATTTGGCTCGCACCATATTTTCACTCGTTCTGCAATAATTCATGCCTGTGATCTTCCCCTCAGGGCTCATTCTGCAGTTCTGTAAAACCTCACGCTTTCTGTCCTGTGCTTGAGACCTGATCTCCACTACACTAACTGAATTATTCTGCAGGATTTCAGACTTGAAGGCTGAGTGGCATGTAAGCATAATCTCACAATGGCGTCAGATGGGTTTGTTAATGAAACTAGGCGGAAGAGCATTGCAGAGTGAGTCAGCGCACAAGGGCAAAGGTAGAGCTAAGACTGAAGGGGATTACCAACGCACAGGAAGCCTCCGGTCAGGACTGACCCTCCTGTCTTTTTGCGTCAAGGTCCATTCTTTAAATACCTGCTGAAAAGTAAGGATGCACCCATCCAATTTTTCAGTCCAGATACAGAAACAAGGTACTGGGCCTTGGGTATCGTCAGATCCTGAGTACAGACCGATAGCAGTGTTTCATTAAAAAGATGCATGTGTCAATGTGTGGAAAAGACATTTATGTGGAGCAAACTAATATTCGTTACTGAATATCAACCTATTTGATCGAGATCAAATTAGGCTTGGGCGGTAATACGGTAATATGGTATACCGCGGGATCTAAAAATAGCAACAGTATCAGTTTCAATACCGTTATACCGTCATAAAAACAATGCACTTATATAGGAGACAAGGATTAAATATTAAATATAATTTATTTAATGCCTAAAAATGCGTATGCGTGGTTGTCATCACGTGACAGCGTGGAGGAGAAAGAGAGAGGTGGGGAAAGATGGCCAGTCGCACACCAAGTGACCTGGTCTCGAAAGAGAACACAACTTCTGCAGTTTGGCAGTATTTCGGGTTTCAACCGACTGAGAAGGGAAAGGCGGTAAATACGGACGAGGCTACTGTCTCGCGTGCAGGCTCTTGTTTGCTTGCTCCAGTTTCCGGGATCAATATGCGGGAGACTCCCGGAACTTCTGGGAGACTTGGGATCCCTGTGTTTAGGACTATTGCTTTGCAATACTTTTTATAATATGGATGATGTTTATGTTAATTCAACTCTGGTTGACTGTTGTGGGTCTATTTGCACTTTTTTATAAGCCGCTCTTCTTTGTTATTAAAAGTTGTTCAGGCGGTGTGATTTAATTTAATTGATTTGTGTGCGCGTCTCTGCACGAAAACTGTTCTGGATGTTTATGTTAATTTAATTCTGTCTGACTGTTGTATTTGCACTTTTTTATAAACTGCTATTTGTTCCTAATAAAAGTTGTTAATATTGTTCTGCATGTTTACAATTTTTTTATTATTCATGGTAATACCGTATACCGAGGTAAAATAGGGAGGAGGTTTGACGGTATCAAAATTTGGATACTGCCCAAGCGTAGATCAAATATTGATACAGAGCTATTTGAGTCAGTATCGGACCAATATCCAGTATCAAATGCTGATATTGAGCTAAATGAGTCAGTATCGGACCAATATCCAGTATCAAATGCTGATATTAAGCTAAATGAGTCAGTATCGGACTAATATCCAGTAACAAATGCTCATATTAAGCTATTTGAGTCAGTATCGCCCCAATATTTCATATCAAATATCAAGCTATTTGAGCTAATATTGGACTAATGTCTGATATCAAATATCATGCTATTTGAGTGAGTACTGGACCTATTTCAAACTATTAGATCCAGTACCCAAGTCTAATAACTAATATAAAATTTCAAGTTATTGGAATCAGTATTTGATATATGCGAATCAGTATGGGTCCAATATCCGATATCTAACTATTCGAGTCGGCATCAGCATCAGGTATCCAATCTCAGGCTATTTGACATCGATATTGAATATCAAACTATTACAATCAATAAAGGGCTGATATCAGGATATTTGAGTCAGTATTAGACCGACGTCGAATATCAATTTGTTCAAGTCAGTATCGGAACGACGTTCAGTATCAAAGACTGAACGATTTGATTCAGTATTAAACTGATATTCAGGCTATACAAGTATCCAGGAAACATACATGGACCAGTATCCAATACTGAATATCAAACATGCAGTTTGCTTTTTGCAGCACAGCAAGCAGCGGTTTAAAAAAACGGCCCACGTTCTGCTATGTGTATCATTTGAATAATGCTGATAGGTTAAATCTGCCAGAGCCTTGGGGTTTACACAAGGATGTATGTGTGTGTGTGTGCGTGTGTGTGTGTGTGTGTGCGTGTGTGAGTATTTGCTTCGCCTGCATGTGTGTAAAAGAAGGCCAACCTACATATATACCTCTGCATATGTTTGCACACTACATAGCGAAACCCAGGAAGGGCTGAGCTTTAAATAAGCCCAGCAGGGAATTCGTCTTCCATCTAAAAAAGAAGGCAAGTGATCAAAGCAGTGGCTAGGATGTGCTATCTTCACTCATCACATCCCTTATCCCTTTTTGCACGCCTCACCCAGGAACGCACCACGTCGTCCTCAACCCTCCCGGCAAGCCGATGCCTCGGTTTATACGGTGGCCAGTGAAGGGAGGAAAAAATTTAAAATCATTAAAAGACAGCATGTGTGTGAAGAGTGTAGCAGGACACTAAAGCGGTGCTGACAACAATGACCTTGCTTTTATTGACCATCCAGCGTTCGCGCCGAGCTCCATCGAGCTTGTGTTACTGGACGCGGCTGCCGTAAAAATGGAAAAAAGCTTGGAGCCTTCCCCCACCCCCCCCACCAAACGCTTGTTATTTCGGAAACGATAAAGCTGGGCTCTGACTCACAAATGAGGAGTGTTTTCCAACGTTAATGATCATGGGTCAATTCTGGCCAGCTTTGAAAGAGCCGTCTGCTTTTAATGCAGGGTTTTTTTTATGCTATTAACGCAGGAGTTTCCACTGTGCATCATATAATTACCGGTAATTACTTGAACGGCTATAAAAAATAAAGACTGCAAGGGCAGTTACAGTGTAAAATGTTTATGGATTACACTTGCTGCAATGTTTATCGTTCTTCTTCCTCAGAACATTAGTCTTTTCATGCTAGTTAAATAGGGCAAGCATTGTTTTCGAAGAAATGCAGGTATGGATTTTTCCTTTTGTCCAAAAAGTTAAACTAGCAGGCTTTTATTCTAATCTTCTCCCTCATTATACCAAGCCAATCATGACCAGAGATGCCAGAGTTAGAGCACAAATACATGAAAACCATCCACTGAGTTACAGTACATTCTCTTGTTTTTAAAAATACTTCCCTTAGGTATATTTTGTCCCAGATTTTGTTGGTCTATTGGCTTAACTACATACACTACGGGGCTGAAACAATTCCTCAAGAAAGTCAAGTAACTTGTTTACTAAAAATCCTAATTCTTTGAACCACAGCTCTGAGCTAAGGGAGCTCGCTGCGTTTCAGATGATTTTTAAAGACCAAAAAACTTCCACTGTAGACCCGTGGCATGAAGATGAGACAGCAAGGGACAAAGTGAAGGGACAGGCCAGAGAAAATATCAGTAATCATCTTAAGTCTGGGATTATTTTGAGTGGAAAAAATGACTAAATCTCTATAGTATGTCTGATTAAAACCTGAAGTGGTCTCTAAGGCTGGGCAATGAATTGAAAATTCATAAAGTCTAATCATAATCATAGACATAACAGACATAATCGTGCCCATGATGATTATTTCAATTACTGAACATTTTAAGAAACATACTACCGCATGTTTTGTCACGACTCTACACATCCAGTCTGCCACAATCTTTGTGTTTCCTTCAGTTATTTTAAAATCACAAAGCATACAGCTTTACTAGTTAAGCATGTTTACAGAGCAGACCTCGTCAGGCAGTTATGAGGACAAAAAAACATTTCATTCATCGTGGTAATCGAGGTAAAATGTTCAATTAATCGTGGTACCGATTTGAAGTCGATATCGTTCAGCCTTCGTGGTCTCCCACAATAACACAATAACAGAAGCTTCGCAATCTTAGCAGATAGCGTCTGGAAACACAATGGAGGGACACAGGGAACATTACTGTGGGCGCCACAAAGGAATGTGACCTCTGCATTTGACCCATCCGTGAAGGAGCAGTGAGCAGCTGACGGGCAGCACTTGGGGAGCAGTTCTTAGGAACGGTACCTTGTTCACGAGTACCTCAGTGGTAGTTTTACCGGTCCAGCACTTGAACTGACGACATTTCGATCACTGGGCCAACTCTCTAACCATTATCAACTGCCCCTTGATTGTAAAAAGGTTGATTATGACTTGATGTAATGTCTATTTAAGAACATAAACAATACAGTGACTAGTTATGATGTCCTTAAATTAGCTAAGTTTTGCCCAAGAAAATGACATGCAGCAGTTGATTGGTGAAGGCCTGAGCTACACACACACACGCACACATACACACACCTACTTCCCCTTAACAGCAATGCATAAAATATCCCAGAATATTAGGCTGCAATTATCATCATCATCATAACTATTCAAAATTAAGCATTACTTTTAGGCTGTATGTATATCTTCTCAAAAAAGGCACTGAAACTATAACAATTTTGAACAATAATCTTTAAAAATGTGCAAATTATTTTAGGTTTTTGAGGGAAAACCTTTAAAAACAGAGTGCTCCCAGGAAATGTGTTGGGTTTGTATTAAACTGTATCCAATTTATCCAAATACACTATGGAAAAGCAAATACAGGAGGCAAAATGGGTAGTTTTAATAGACCCGTCTCTATCCAAGCATTTGAAGTTGATACACGTCATTTGCATTATTTCCACCACAGGGGTGAGGCCTCTATCTTACAGTCTTATTGCCAGCTTCTCTCTCTTCAATAAACACAGCAAAAGTCAGAGCATTTGGGCTTAAATGAAATGGCCTTCCAAAGTGCATGTAGGCATGTGCGCTGTCTGAGATCCGTTCCAACACAGAAATTATGATATTTACAGGGTTTAGCATATTGGCCACCAGTCCATTCTAGTCCTAGGATTGCTGCCTAAGCTGCCCAAAGGCTGCGTTTCGTGATGATTAATAAATATTCTTAAATGTTAGCGACCTCCGCATTCCAATATTGTGCCAAATAATAGAGGAGCTTTGGTGAACTATAAAGCAGTCTTATAGACTTCTCATCCCGGTGGGTTTCCAAACAGTTGAAATGTGGACGCAGCAGCACATGAAAGAATCGGGAGGAACGGAAACAGCAAAAGCGAGAACAATAAAGTAAGCACTGCATGAAAAAAGAAAGCATAAATTAGAAAACCAAATTAACTTACACGCTCGGAATTCGGAGTCATTTATAAGTATCCATATGGCTCACGGAGATTAGCAAGGGGGAATTATGCACTGAGTACATCAGTCACACAATGCAGAACTCTATTCGGAAGCCTGGAAGCCTGGGACTGAATATTTTTTGCTATTTTCTTCCGCTCCATAAAAGACAGAGATAGCAAGTAAAGACAGCTCTGTAGCCATAAAAATTCACTCTGGTTCTGGTCCCACAAGCCACAGAACGGTCACTCGGGTGGTTTTAGACCTGTAGTGCCAATGCTTAGCTTGGAATTAAGAAGTAGACTGCATTTGATTGCATTTACAGCATTTATCAGTCTCCCTAACCTAGAGAAACTTACATTCCCTAATTACAGACACAGTCCCCTGGGGATAAGGGTTATGCGTCTTGGGACTCGAACCACCTCATGGTCACCAACACAGTCACTGCAACTTAGTTTGCTTCTGGTTCACTCATCAGTATGTTAGTAGCTTTCTAAATCCCAAATTTCATTATGATTCGATATTATGTTTATTTAGTGGACAATGATTCGTTATTTGTCGATAACACTGATATCAAGTCTGTTACGATACGATTCCGATTCAGGAGCCAACGATCAATATCGTGAGACAATGAGACAATATCGTGTGCTGATTTAACAAAAACTCATTTCTATTATATCAAATCACAAAAAGCAACTAAAATATCATCTTTTTATTCCTAAGCTCAACAAGACACATAAATGGAAAACAATCACTACTTTCACTACTAACAGACCTCCTGTTCTATATAAAGCAGGGAAGCACGATAATATCGCAATCATATCGGAATCGGCTGATAATTTTGTTTTTAGTCATCGGCATCGGACCGATGCTTAGATTTGTCAGATATTTTCAGACGATATTTAATGGCGCATTTATTGTACGTGGGAAAGTCTGAGGGCCCGCACCTTCTGTCCTAAAGTGTATGAGGTTATTTTGTGCCAAAATTGTGAGCACGCAGCATGCAAATTTTTCAACTAACTGTTTGTGAATGTGAGCTCGCACGTGGGCTGTGTCCCAAGTCGTGTCGTACCGCACTTAATATTATGGTAGGTAAGGCACTCTTATACTTTTCTATGTGGTAGTATGCCTCTCAGGAAATAGCCGGGGTTGTAGCTTAACGACTCTCTACGCACTAGGTAGTGCACATGGAGTGTCACGCATCCTATTGACTTGGTACACCACATAGGGAAGGAGGTGACTTTTTCTTAAAATGTTGTGCACTACTCTCGAAGTGAGCCAGTTATTCCCATATCGTGCTTCTCTAATGTAAAGTGATGTCCCCAAGATGTCTGGTCAATATTTTTATTTTGGATGGATGCTACGGGCTCGTTGATCATTGAATCAATGTATTGACGTGTCCAGGGTTTCCCGTAGCACTTTATAGCTAAGGTGGCCGCCTTGACGGAAAAATGCCTCCCGGCTTGACTACGCTTTGTGACGGGAAGATTGCCGGTTCAAGTCTTGGGCTGGTAAAGGTGCCACTCACTTGCTCATAAGCAAGGTATCGTCCCCAAACACCGCTGCCAAAAAATCTGCCCTCTGCTCTGTCACACATGGGTCAAATGCAGAGGTCACATTTTGTTGTGGTGCACTGTGTAGTGCAGTGATGTGTTCACAATGACAAATAATCCCTCACTTAAATTTCGACTTTTGTCCTCACAGATGCCCGAAGAGGGTCTAAAACAAGCGTGGCATGAAAGCAGGCTCAGACGCTGCCTCGGTCCTCCCTCTCTTCCTGGCTGCTGCTATCAGCTGCCGCATACTGCTTCCGTAAACGACTGGCCGATTTGTTTGTTTGATTGGGCCCGGAGAGAGAGTGCTCGCCGCGTCGCGCGGGACCACCGTATTTCGTTATCTTTCGCGAGGCAAAGCGGTCTCGTGGGGCAAGAGGAAAGGAAGACGGCCCGGGCGTCTCCCGGCGAAAAAGCGTGGCGTAGCGTAGCGTCTCGGCGCCGAGCCCTCGCCAGCTTTTGCAGCTTTAGAGACGTGCCAGTGAAGCTCATCACGCCAATAAAGGCGCTGGAGCTTAGCACTGATGGAGTGAAGCGGGGAAAAACAGGCAGGGGTTGGGGGGTTGATGAAAGGAAGAATAATGGAGGCTAGGAGGAAAAAGGAGACAGATTATCCAAAGAAAGGGATAATGTAAGCATCGAGAAGGGGGGGGGGAATGATAAAAAGACCAAGGAGAGAGGCGGGGTGGAATAGAAATGGAGGGGAAGTGCATGAAGGGGAGGTAGAGGTGGTCAATTCAAGACACTGGATGAGAAGGATGGGACGTATGCTTACTAATATGGCATGAACTTACATGGGGGAGAGAGAGAGGGAAAAAGGGAGAGAGAGAGAATAATGGAGAAGACGGAGCGATGGTAATTTGTTCCGGCAGTTCTTTCAATATACCAAACTGAGGCATCAATTGAAAAGCTTACTTTGGCAGATAGTACAGTACATCATCACAGAGCATTTAGCCCCTGGGGGGATCCACACACACACACACACACACACACAGACACTAGCACTAGCAGGATGAAGGTTAGCTAACTTTAAACTAAATTCTACACATCATTTCATGCTTTTCAAAAAACAAGATTAAATCTGTTCAGTCTTTACGTTGCACATTTAGCTGCATTTGAATAACATTTACTGAGCAGATGTTGTGAAATGTAAACACAGCTACGGGACTTGCATGTGACCGCCATGACATTGGCAGGACGGTTCATCTTCATGGGAGAGTTCGAAAGTGAATCGGAGCCGTATGTAAAAACGGCGCTACAATTAATGTTAAAAAACATATAAGCAGCAATGAAATATTTGATATATTTCCAGTCCAGTACCGATATCTATTTAGTACCGTTTGGTACCATTCCCATCCCTACTAACACCAGATATTAGCCCGATAACATCCCTTTTATTAAACTGCTTGCTTTTGCGACGTGTAAACTGCTATTTGTCACACGCACTCCGCGGCCGGTAGTTGGAATGGGACGCGGCCGGTCGCGGTTCAAAGGGTATTTAAGGTTTCACTTCCTGGCGGCGCGTCGCTCTGCCATTAGAGTCCACCCGGCCCTCTTCCGATTCTCATCGGCATCAACTGTGAGTACTCCAGTTATTGGGTTCATCTCTTTGTTAGAGTGTGTGTCGCTAGAACGTGGATTATTGTGGTAATCCTTACTCTTCGCGTAAGAAAGTTCTTATATCAACTCGCGTGGCTTTCCTGCCTACTTGCGCTCTTAGTTGCTTTTGGCTTAACAGCACGCTACACGGGCTAACGAGTAGCAATTCATTACATCCTAACCAGATCACTGTCGAATTGTGAAAGTGTGGCATTTGGTTCATATCCTAATCAGATCCCTGTCCGAATCGGAGAGCATTCCCACAGCCGCCTAACCCGGCCGCTGGAAGTTTGCTCACGTCTGCTTTTCTCGTCAAATCCTAACCAGATCCCTGACGAATCTGACACTATTTAATTGTGTGTATTATAATGTTTACATTTTGCCTCATTTCAGCAAAAGCAAGTGATTGTTATTGAAGTGAAGGATTATTTGTCTTTGTGAACACAACACACCACAGCACACAGTGCACCACAACGAAATGCGACCTCTGCATTTGGCGTATCCATAAAGGAGCAGTTGGTGGCGTAGCGGTTACGGCTTTCTCCCCGTGAACAGTAGGTCGGCAGTTTGAATCCCAGACCGGTCAAGGAACCACTGAGGTACTCATGAACAAAGTACCGTCCCCGAGCATTGCTCCCCCATGTTAGCTGCCCACTGCTCCTTCACGGATCCTTTCAAGCAGACTGATGTATACTTTCCAAGTTGATATTGATATATTTTCTTGCGTAAATAACATACCTTCAAAAAATCAAGCAAGCGTCAACTCTAACTATTAGGGATGCACCGATTGCAATTTTCTTGGCCGATTCCGATTACCGATTTTTTTGTAAGTGTGATCGGCCGATACCGATTTTTCCGATACCGATTTTTTTCCCCAGATAACAGAAAATTAGAGCTGCTGCGAGTAGTCGACGACATGGACACAAAAAAATGGGTTTCAACTTTTTTAATGTAACGCGGTACTTACTTTCCCTGTTTACTAGTTTTTTTTATAATAGTGACATATAATAGTGGCGGCTCTACAGCAAATACAAACAAAAATCAAATTTTCTTTAATATAATGCTTTATTTTCATAACAAATTTTCCTTACACATTTAAATAAATAAAACGTAACTCGTAAAAAGTAAACTGTAACAACTCCGGTAACTCGACGTCCGAAAAGTAATGCCTACTTGGCACTGTGTATTTTGGGCAGAGGTGATTTATCAGATTTCTGAAGCCTGTTTCCTCAACTATGGAAAACGGCTGATCATCTAGTGATTTACTTGTGCATCTGTGTTTATGTTGAATTGGGAACAGACAAGTGGAAAAACTGCCAAAACCCGCCCCTTTCAAACCGCGCAGGCAGAAATCTCACTCGAGCAAAAAAGCCGCTCGTCGGTAATCTACTTCGCGCGCGAGAACATTTAACACATCGAGAGGAAAAAAGACATTCGCGAGAGGAAAAATACAGTTTGCGCACAATATTATCACAACCGCGCACTCGATTCTTAATTTTGTGCTCTTGAGTTTCACATTTGCGCGCGTGACTTTGACATTGAAAAAAATTCGCGGGTGGCCCATTTTGCGCGCTATAGTTTTGGCATTGATGTGACGCCATACTCACGCACCCAAAATTCATTTCGTCGCCGCACGATGTCACCCCATTTAAAGTGAATGAGAAACGCCTCCATTGAGCGTACATGTGAACGCTGCCTGAATGCGCGCGTGGCTGTGCTGCAAGTAATGCGCATGCGCAAGATCGGTTTGAAATCGGCAGTACGTGTGAGTGATCGCCGATCACCGATCAGGCCAAAAATCGGCCGATTCCGATCACTGGCCGATCGATCGGTGCATCCCTACTAACTATGAATTATTATAACGCAATAGAACTTAACTGGTTACTGATTAGCAATTAATAAGTACAGATCATTACGATGCGATAAAGAGTCAAATCTCAATGCAGTCCTTCGGCTCAAAAAAACAGTGCTGAAGTCAACCTGCGAGATTGGCCGGCATTTCTTCGATCTAATCAGCCGAGCGAGCTGCCGCAAGCCTGGCAGCAAAACAGCATTTAGCAGGGAAAACAGGAAAATGGTGCTTAGCCTGTTCGGTATGAACACAGCCGGGAAACAGCTCTGGCTTGTTTTTGTTGTTTTTTTTTTTATATGACAGCGGCAGATGCTCTGTGGGATGTCTGTGTTGTGGCTGGAGAGATGCGAGGTGCAGACGCTCGTGTGGAATCGTCCGTCTTATTTTGGCTGTCGCTTCAGGACGCTCGCGCCGTCGTGTTTGTATACGCAGCCGAACTGGGTCAGGGATCAGAGACAGCGCTCGGTCACAACGATCTGGGGAAGCGGTTGCGCTCGGTAAATAACGTTGTGTGACAACGCTGAGGCCGCCGGCCGATAAAAATAGCCTTGAGTCTTGATTTTGCCGGTCGTTTTACACACACACGCGAAACAGAAGACATTTCCTTTTTATCTGTCTTCTTCTGTCAAACTGTTTCTCTCTCTCTTTCTCTCACACACACACACACACACAGTATAGGGAACTCCCTATCTGTCTGTCCCTTTGCAAGTGTTTCTCTCTTATGCATGCATGCAAACAAACAGACACACACACACTCATGCTTAAATGCTCTACTTGGATTAACAAATATTGGTAAAAGACAAAATCCCCCCAAAAATGCACAAGCAACTAGCAACTAGAATAAGTTAAGGGTGAAGGTGACAGTCTTCTCTTGTGGCGTTATCAATAGAGGTCGGCCGATATTGGTTTTTCAGGGCCGATATCAATAGAGATTAGGGCTGCAAACACTAATTGATTAAATCAATTATTAAAATAGTTGGCAATTAATTTAATAATCGATTAGTTGGGTCTACGTTATTATACACATGTGTACAGTAAGCTAATCAAAGCCGCATTGGCAGTAAAGCACCATTAAGCCGGTGCTTTACTGCTGTGCCTTGCCGTCTCAAAAATGGGAGTAACTGCATAGAAACTCACGAACAACATTTTTCGCGATGTAAACACATGCGCTGTTTGTTAGCGCGCACAGCTCCAACAGTCACAAAAACACACACGCTGCGGTTGTTAGTGCACACGACTCTCTCAGGGAAGTCATTCACTGAAGCGTTCCAGTTCAGTCAAATCTTCCCATTTATTACAGACGGAGCTGATAAATAACAAAAACAACCAGCGTTCTACTCACGATACAGCTATTTACTTGATATTTTCAGTGATCATTCCGACGCGGGTCCTCCGCGTCTTTTCGTGACGCGAAAATGTAGAAAATGTAGTTCTCTCCCAGAAATTAGTCAAAAATGAGTTATAGGCCAAAATGAGTCCAAATATTAATAATATTTAATATATTTAATATTTCTTCATTTTATCTCATTATTCATTCATCCTCCGAGCCGCTTAATTCCAACTTCTTTATTTCCAATTACCCATTTTTTCCCATTTTATAATATCAGAGAGCTTAATAAATTGATAATGAATTAATCAAAAATAATCGCAGATTACTCCAATAAACAGAATAAACGCGAAGCCAGTGCCCTTCTTCCTCTTCGCTTTTTCCTTCAGGGCCGCCACAGCTTAATCATCACAGTCTCCATTTAGCTCTATCCTCTGCATCCTTCACCCTCACACCAACCAACTTCATGTCCTCTCTTCACCACATCCATAACAACAACGTTAGTTGCAGCCCTAACAGAGATTATTGTTATTAACTTATTAAATCATGTATAGCGCAATAGTACCCATACCAATGCAGAACATACTTTAGAACCACAAGGAAAAACAAACAAAAATCCAATGAGAAAATAACGATCATCAATCGTAATCAAGGTAAAATGTTAAATGAATCGTGATCCTGACGTGAGGTCATATCGCCCAGCCCCAGATCAACTCACCCTGGCAATTAGGGAAATCCCACACCTGCATTTTATGATTTTTACCGTAGTTCCTCCATACACACACACACTTCCCTCAATCTCACCACTGACATTGACCCAGTGCCCAGCTGAAACAAAGCTCAAATCTAACTGACACTCTTTCGGAGCTGCTGAAGCCTCCTCTAGGCCTGCGCGTTACATCACCGACTTTATTAGTGTCACAATACTGCATCTGAAGCGACACACCAAAAAAAGGCTGCAAGGCAACGAGCACGCAATTTATCACATGGTGAACACAGCAGGAAGCAGTTGCTTATTAATACTACACGTAGGAGCTGGGCGTGGCTTCACGTCACGTTTGGCTTTTTAAAGAAAAGATCTAAAAGAAAATCTTAATTCCCACCAGCGTTTTGACGCTGAGGCGACATTGCAATTTACATACATCTTAAAACATATGCCAGAGATTAGAACAACATTACGATTTTTAACCTCAACTGTGGACAACTGACGCTTGTTGAACGCTTTTAAACCCTCACTCATTCATAATGAACTGTGCAACCTTGGAGAAGAACTTTGAAGATAATTTGGTGTAGTACCGTAGAAGACAGCACGGCTTGATGGAGCCCAGACATCCTCTCAGCACCACGAGGTCACACATGGAGATGTCACTGCTTCCAGTCGTGCAGCTGGGTGACAAAATGCTGGTCTTCAAGCTGCACCTCATAAACTCCCTCTGTTAAGCAGAGCAGAGAATCCCAGGTTCAGCCTCTACAGTTCAGTTTAATACCCGCCTGTTGCTGCAGGACCTTTTTAGTAGCACCGCTAGCCTTTACCAAAAATAGACTTTATTAAGTAAACCTCAGGTAAAACTCAAGTACATCCTCCACATATTCTTATGTAGTGGTATACTTCAATGCATGTACTATTTCAATACTTCTTGGACAAAATACCTATTTTTTTAGCTAAAAAGCATACTTTTAAGCAGGACATTTCATAGCATAACGGGTAGGGGGTTGCCCCGTGGTTGGAGGGTCAATGGTTCAAGTCGCGCACCAGTAAAGGTACCACTGAGGTACTGATGAGTATGTAAGGTACCGTCTCCAAGCACTGCTCACTGGGTGCTAAAAAAGGTGCCAGGTGCTCCTTCATGGATGGGTCAAATGCAGAGGTCATGATGAAGGTGCTGCACTGTTCGGCTAACAATCATTCACTTGAATTACAGCATTTTGAGGATGACTAGTTCAACCAAGTCTTACTTTATAATGCAAAATGAACTGGTATATTATGTGACCTCACAGCCGAACCAGTCGCTGTTAGCGTTTCATGAAAGCGGGCATTAACTGCTTTTAAAACGATACCTATATCGAATGAATCGGGTGATGAGCGGCGACCGAGATATCAACATTCAAAGGAGTCGGGTTTCTCCTGTCACGCCAAGTGAGAAACGGAGAAATCTGCCCCTGAAGTTGACTATCGCCGTAGCACTCACAGACGCTTGGTGCGGTCGCTACGCCGCTATTTACGGTAGCCTACGCTGCATTCACAGCCACATCGATAGCCTACCTGAGAAAGTGGAAGGAATCAACTGCGGAGACGGAGATCGGTCAAAATGAAACTTTTAACATTCTGCTGAATTGAATTCCTCACCTCAAGAAAGTCACGCTTTTTAGGATGGAAAGGAAAGTTTTTTCAGCAAAATTTATTCACAACAGTACAGTATAGACCTTCCACTGTTTCAAAACACTAAAAACAAAAATCCAACAATTTTACCCCACGCAACATAAACGATCATTTTTCTCGGAAACCTCCGCTGCGACATGCTACTGGTTTTGCCGTGGAGGGTCACATATATACATTTAGCATTTAGCAGGTACTGGTATCCAGAGCAAACGTCCATTTTTCTCATTTCAAGTACAGTCTCCTGGAAGAATGGGGTTATGGTCAGAGATGCATTTATGTTAGTGCTGATGGTAGGGTTCAAACCTACGAGGCGAGCACCATCCAGTTGTAGGGGTGGGCGATATATCGAATACACTTTGAAATCAGTTTGGGGTTTATTTATCATTACAGTATTTTTTTATGTTTATACAACCAAGTTATTACAGATTCAGATAAGCGATCAAATGAGCCGATTAATTAATTAAATTAAAACCCAGAACTGTTCATCCGCAATGACACAATCTCAAGTAGGGCTGTGCAAAACAATCGATACATCAATATATTGCAATATTTCCTTTCACGGTATACTTGGTCGATTTTGCTGCAAAAACAGAGCCTTCCAAAGGGGGAGAATCATGCACCACTACAGCCTCAGATAACTGACTGGGGCACTTTTAATTTCTTATTTTCAATCTTATGCACTTTATCTTAACATTTTTGGTGTCCACTAGTTCAGTGTGTTAAAATGCAAAGACAATAAAGTTAAAATTCAGTCACGATGCACGATATATATCTCTGTATATTTTTAAATTCTCTTAAATCACTGTATAAATGGATAATTTGGCCTGATGTTGGCCAAAATGACACTAAAATAAATGAAATTAGGCCAAAGTTTAACACAGAAATGCTTTTATTTTAAAACCAAAGTATAATATAACAAACTTTATACTTTATATTGGGGACAGACAAGGTAAGTAAGGGAGCCATTGGATCAATATGCAAGTTATTAAACGTGTAAGACCTAACTATTAAAATTAGCAATTATAAGGTCCATAAACATAACTTCTATAAGTAACTGATCAGTTGTGCTGTTCCTCTTCCTCCGTCGTCATTGGTTTTTCTGTATAAACTTTCTGTAGCGTGCAGTCAATCACAAAACCAGGAGCCATCGGTCCAATAGGATTCGCAGGCAGAAACAGCCAATACCCCGCCCCCAAACTGGCGAAACCCGCCCCTTTCAAACCATGCGCGTAGAAATCTCACTCGAGCAAAAAAGCCGCTCGTCGGTGATCTACTTCGCATGCGAGGACATTTAACACATCGAGAGGAAAAAAGTCATTCGAGAGAGGAAAAATACAGTTTGCGCGCATTTTGTGCTCTGGAGTTTCACATTTGCGCTTGCGACTTTGAAATTTACGCCCACAAAATCTTTGCGCCATGCCATTTTTCGCGCTCTAGTTTTGGCATTGATGTGACGCCATAGGCGGGGGAGCGAGCAGAGAAGCGAAACACGAAAGCGGTACAAAACGTGCACGCACTAGGAGTTTTCTGGACTGGCGGGGAGCGGGCTGTCTGCTTTGACGGGACAGAAAAGCAAAACTCAAAAGCGAAGTACACGCTGTCTAACAATAACGTTAGGATTTACACTCGATGGTCACGATATAGTCATTTAGTACATCGCACGTGGAACAAGCCGAGATACATCAAGTATATTCGATATATCGCCCACTCCTAGTTCTGAGTGATGTTGTTTTGGCTGAATTATTAATGTAATGTGATTCATTAAGACCGCCCAGATACAGCAACACAGCAACTCGCATTTCAGCTCTGTTTTTTTTTACATTTTCAGTGAACTGTAGAATATCGCAATATGTATAGTATCGCAATATATTGTGATATGATCATATCGTGACCCATGTATCGTGACACGTATAGTATCGTGAGGTCTTTGGCAATCACCAACCTTAATCTCAAGCTTCATCGTCTAAACAGAAAGAGCCCAGTCTACACACACACACAGCTGAGCCACATAAGGGAATGTTAGTATTTGTACTCAGTGTGATAAATCAGTAGAATTTCTGATAAGTTGAGGTTAAGGCTGATAATGAATGTGGGTTAATTATAACCACATGTAATGGCTAATTAGGAACATAAATCAGCTCTGCGGCTAGTTATGATATCCCCGAGTTAGTTCAGCTTTGCTCAAGAAAATAACCCCAGGAAAAAATACTAAGTCCCTGCCTTAGAACTTCCAGATGCACGGTGACATTTTAATGAGACATGCGATGTTCTGCCATGAGAAGCGTACAGCTACACAAACAGGTGCACAGGCTTGGCCTGGATTTGGATATTGAACAGTTGAATGACGCAAGAAAAAAAAACACTACACATCTTGCCAAGAATCTGGATCTCTAGCGGCCAATTTGCAACTATACAAACAGTTGTTTTGGGGATAGAAGGGGGGAAAAAGTAAGTAAATTAACTAAACACTGATTAACCATAAAATAAGACTGTCTATTTGGTATTACAGGACAATGTATGGTCTCAGAGGTGTTACTGTGCGATGTCAAGTCAGACAAGCGAAAGCAACCATGTCATGCTGCAACTATTTTGTTACTTGATACAAAAACTCGTCCAGTTCTCATTTTACATGACTAATCCACAAGAGGAGTCCGAAGTAACGTCATTTACTGTGAGTTCAGGGTTTCTGGATGAAGTTCAAGAAAATACGGTTCACACGCCAAAACATTAGGGGTGATGCACGATAATATCGGAATCATATCGGAATCAGACGATAACTGCTTTTTTTAAGTCATCGGCATCGGACCGATGCTTAGATTTGCCCGATATTTTCAGCCGATACGTGATGACGCATTTATTGTACGTGGGAAAGGTAGCGCTTATGCCAGGCATGTCCAATGTCTGAGGTGGGATTTTAGACATTGCACAGCTTCTGCCTTAAAATGTATGCCGTTATTTTGTGGCAAAGCTTTGAGCACGCAGTGGAACATTCGTGAGCAAAATCTCTTGTTTTTACACACTAAACTCTTCCAGCATGCGCAAAAAAGTTTAACTAAACGAAACTAAATTGTGTGTTTGCCGTGTCCCGAGCCGGGTACTACCGCACTTAATAGTATGGTAAGTAAAGCGCTCTTATCATACTTTTCTATGAGGTAGTATGCATCTCAGGAAATGCGTCTCTACGCTCTAGGTAGTGCACAAGGAGTCTGTATCTCTGTCCGTCCACCCATCCATCTCTCTGTCCATCCTTCTCTTTCTTTCTCTTTCTGTTTTTCCATTTATCTGCCTGTCTCTGTCAGTCCATCCTTCTCCCTCCCTCTTTCTCTATCCATCCGTCTCCCATCCTCCATCTGTCCATCCCTCTCTCCATCTGTCAGTTCATCTATCTCTCTCTTTTTGTCTGTCCCTCTTCCTCTCCCTTTCCATCTCTCTATCTATCAGTCCATTCTTTCCCTCTGTAAATCCCCCTCTCTGTCTTTCCCTCCCTTTCCATTACTCTGTCAGTCCATCCCTCTCCCTCCCTCTCTCCAACCATCCCTCTCTCTTTGTCCGTCTATCACTCTGTCTGTTTTTCTGTCCCTTTCCAATACTGTCAGTCCACTCCTCTTTCTGACCATCTTTCTCTCTCTCTTTGTCCATCTATCACTCTCTCTGTCTCTGTCTTTCCATCCCTCTCCCTCTCTTTATGTTCATCCCTCCTCTCTCTCTCTCTTTCTTTGCATCCATCCCTTCCTCTGTTTCTATCTTTCCATCCCTCTCCCTCTCTCTGTCAGTCCATCCCTAGAGAACGCGGGAGGTTGAGGGATGTAGAGGTAAAGCTCCGTCCCTCTCTCTCTATCCGTTCGTCCATTTCCCTCTCTTGTCTGTCCAACAATCCCGTTTTTTTTCTCGCTCTCTCTCTTCGTCTGTCCATCCATCCGTCCTTCTCTCTCTCTCTGTCTGTCTGTCTCCGTCCCTCTCCGTCACACCATCCTTTTCTCTCTGTCATCTGATCGCTCTCTATCCATCCTTCTCCCTCTCAGTTATCCCATCTCTCTTCATCTATCCATTTCTCTCTCTGTCTGTCCTTATCTGTCTCTGTCTGTCCCTCTTTCTTTCAGTCGATTCGTCCCTCTCTCTCTTTCACGCTTTTGAAAACAGCTTGAATTCTGTTAAGGGATAATTAATAGCTAAAAGACACAAACGGGATCCCAGTTCTCTGTTTTTTGTTCAACGGCACTAGAATTCGGAAAGTAAAATGAAATCAGGGCACGCCAGCAGGCGAGATAAGTTACTCGCTTTTAGGGCCAAACATGGACGGCTGTAACATGTGGAGAGGCAGATAAGAAACGGAGATGTATAAGCAGCCTCATAAGGAGGATTTAGCTATGGGGCCTAGAACCTGTACAAAGCTCCGCTAATCCATTCAGTGCTTAAACATTATAATTAGGAAAAACACCCTCCGAACACACAAACACACACACACACACACCTCACAACAATGAGCTTCAGCGACCGGACACGTCCCGTCTCCTATCTGGAAACCCGTCCTGCTGGTGTGTGTTTCAACTACAGAGAAACAGCCAGGAGCTGTGAAGGAAAATCCTCGTCAAAAGCGGCCAGGAAGAACTTCGCCGAACTGACAGCTTGTGTAATGAGCAGATCTTATATAAGCGCGTACAGTGTCTACTCCTGTCTGACGGTGAAGGCCGGAGCAGAACCGAATATGTCAGTGTGCGTTATCACACGCTCACACACATGCACACACATACACACCAGGACTCGACTCATGACAGTAAGTATATGTCTACGTCGGACTCTGTATGCAGGTTTGAGGAAACACACACTTGCGAAAAACTGCTTTCTCACATCCATCCTCATGTTAATGTGACATTTCTAGATCAACCAAAAGCATCGACCACCATCGAGATGAATGAAGCAAACACTGCCTTTTTTGTTCCTTTTACATTCGAAGCATTTACAGTCTCCCTGTAGCAACTTCGGGTCAAGGGTTAAGGGTAGGGATGCACTGATCCGATATGTGGATTGGATATTGGTCCGATAACGACTCGAAAAGCTGGGACGGGTATCGGTGGCATTGGGCGTATGACAACGAGTAGAACAAGCAATGCAACACACTGCAACCCCAAAAGCAAATCACACCATTATACTGTTTAATTTCCTTAACAACATCAGTTCTCGCTCGCCATCTCTGTGTTCCTGATGGTTTCAACGCTGCAGGATTAGGGACCGTCACTAAATTACAGAACTGTGTTTGAACAAATGATTTTTGAGATGTTATTTCATAATAAATAATTTATCATATACATATGGGTGTGTAATTATTACATTGTTTTAGTTAGGAAAACAGTATTTAAGTCAAAAATGTACTTAAGCATAACAGAATAATCTCCTCCTCACAGAGAAATACACAACTTATTAATTAAGAACTAGTACCAGATCGGTACTCGGGAACGGCCGATACCCAAAGCCCAACTATCGGTATCGAAATGAAAAAGTTTATAATAATAACACAAGAACATAGCTCCTGGTCTTTGGAACATCCAAACGCATGGTGACATTTTAATAGGATGTACAGTGGTCCGGGAATTGGACAGCTACATAAACAGATGTAAACAGATCTTGGCTGGGCTTTGAATTTTGAACAGTTGCCTGATGTAGGAAAAATAAAAATGAGTAAACTCCAGGTCTCTGATGGCCACTTTGCCACTATACAAAAAGCTGCGGTCTTGGGGAAGAAGGGGAAAGAAAGTGACCAACTAAACTAAACAATAATAGAAATACATGTATTTTAATGATTGATTTGAAAATCCAGCTGTAAACATGTCCTGTATGCCACATTGTGGCCTATCACCATATAATATGTGCAGTTATGACAGGATATGATAATATTTAGTAGAACCCAAATTATGTATCAGCAATCCTGGGTAATTATTGTGTTTTATATACAGGTCTTTTCAATGTGCATTTAAAAAAAAAGTTTTAAAATGCATTTTATTATGAAAACGAGTGAATTATCCTCATTAAACCATGATCTGTGAGAGGTAAATAACACCATTACACCAAATATTGATTGAAATGGTTAGTAATGGAGTTATAAATGAGATATAAGCAATGTTTATTGGGATTTTTTGGTTTCTGACACTTTTGGATAATTAAACATGCCCCCGGTCAAACCGACCCATGAACATCATTGGTGTTACTGGGAAACGAATATAGCAGAAGGGTTAAGTAAATAAATATTTATACTTATTACACATGACAGGTTGTTCCAGCCTCCAGACAGTCAAATGTCCTAACACAAGTTTATATACTCATCTAACCTTAGATGTCCATTTCCGTCGGCTTTACTAAACAAATTCCACAAACACCACAAATTCCTGCAGACAAACTTGATTAATCGAATCACACAATTAATGTAGAGAAGTCATTTAATTCAGCTACTTGAGTCAGTATTGGACCTATTTCAGCTGCTGATATCAAAGCGATATCGACTCATCAGCTAAAACTCTACCTAATAGGAAACAAAGTAGCCCAAATTACCCAACACTGAATAATCTCAAGTTGAAATGTAATTTTGCACACAGTTCTCTTTGCTTGCAAAAATGCTTGCCATGTCCAACAATCCATCTTCCTATTGTTAGGCAGCCAGAGATGCTCCACTGACTCAATAAACATTTGTTCAGCAAAAGCTGCCGGGTGAGAGACACACGGTCTGAAATTCTAATTCCATATACTTCCATGACTCTTTTTTCTTGCTAATTCTTCAACGTCACAATCTATGCAGTTCTGTGTAAAGCTTCTTCAAACGGCTAATTACATTTGTGTTCTTTAAAGATTTAAACCTATAGCTTCCTCACATGTCCTCGTTTTTTCAGGTAGTGCAGACAGCTACTCTATTGTTCTCATTTTTCACAAAGAAATACAACCACACTGAGTACACGAAGCTAGCTATTATCTTACAAGACTAACGTTACGGGTTTGTTCACGTCCGCAAATAGATGGACAAGATAAGAAGTACTGCTTTTAAACAGTGTTAAAACAGTGTTAATGAACAGACTTGGCTAAACAAACATTTTTTAAATGCAAAAAACTATCTATTTAGCATAAATTATTGGCTGCAAGTATCCGTCAAATTTGACATATCAGACAAAAATGTTTGCCTTTTTTTGTTTTTACAAACAAGATACTGTTATGGTCGTCATTAAACACATCTGGGAGTATTCAGTTTGGGGCAGTTGGTAGAGCAACTGTTAGGGAGTTGGCCCTGTGATCAAAAGTCCCAGACTGGTAAAGGTACCACTGAGGTACTCATGAGCAAGGTACCGCCTCCAAGCACTGATACCCGGGCGCTGCACATCAGCTGCCCACTGCTCCTTCATGGATGGGTCAAATGCAGATGTCATATTTCATTGAGGTGCACGGTGTGCTGTGCTGTGGTGTGTTCACAATGACTCATTCACTTAAACAATCTGACAGTAATCTGCCATACTAATTCATACAGAACTGAATCAGTGAAACAGTAAAATAACTTATTTTTATGTCATGTAATTCCCAGTTGTTTTAAAAAATATGTTAATTGAGTGTATTGGCCTTGGCATGCTCCCTATTAACCCATGCAATCTACACAATTAACATTATAAAAGGGCGAGAGCAGATAGTGGTGAAATTCAACATGAGAATGCCCTGGTCCTCATTTAATTCAGAGGTTTGAGGTTTATTCATTCTGACAAACAGTAACTGCAAACATTTGCAAATATCACAAGACTTTATTTGTATTTTTGGTTAACTTTTTTATTTTTTAACAAAAAGGAATATTTACATTAATGTTATTTAGCAGAAGCTCTTATG
Source organism: Distichodus sexfasciatus (assembly GCA_032718565.1). NCBI lineage: Eukaryota > Metazoa > Chordata > Actinopteri > Characiformes > Distichodontidae > Distichodus > Distichodus sexfasciatus. The sequence goes on along the minus strand of JAVGVS010000023.1, from coordinate 3,970,128 downwards.
CAGAGACGACTTCCATTTCCTAATTTCAGGGTCAGTTTCCCTGAGAGCAACTTGGGGCTAAGGGTCTTGCTCAGGGACAATGGTGGTAGTGCTGGAGGTAGGATTCAAACCCACAACCTAAGGCAAGTATTCTAACCACCATTTCCTATATCAAAGGTATTAAAGGTACTGGTCTACTATAGTTTGATTGTAAAATATTGATATCATCGCTAATTATTAATATTAAAATTGGATGTTTTATTTTATTTAATAAAGGGGATATTTAAGTTCATCAAGAATTGGAAAAGAAATGTTGACTTGTTGACTTTCTATACGATTTTCTTCACTTAATGTTTTCTTTTTAAATATCATGTTAAAACTGCTTTGTAAACCCAATAACATGAATCCAACCAAGTTTTAAGTTGAGTGTATAGTTACATGCCTCATCTGAAGCAAAATCAAATTCTATACACATTTCACAGATGTTTAAAATTTTGAAGGCCAAGCAACATAAAAATTTCAAGGCACATCAATAAACATAAACTTTTGCGTGGGGGTGGGAGCTTGGGGTGGAAGGGAATCAAAAACATCCAGCCATGTTCTGATCTTTCTTGGCTGACACCTAAGATATCTTTGAATGTCACACCCATGTTTTTCCAAGAGGTTGTGTATTTAAGTCTGGCTCTGTCCTCCCTCCAGCAATATCATCTTAGAGATCCTGAGCATGACACTTAACCTTGTTTCTCTAGGGAAACTGTCCCTGTAATAAGCAAATGAAAAACGCTCTGGATGAGATCTTTGCCTAAGTAGAAATGATCAACATTTGGAAAAATTAACGCTGCAATATATATTGTGAAATGCATCATTCTAGAATACAAAAGCAAAGAAAATAAAAATAATATTAGTCTGAAAAAGAACTTTTATACTTTTTTACAGACTATGAACCACTCTTTCTTGCATTTTATCCAGTAACTCTTAATTCTGAGTAAATGTTAAGTAAACATGAATTATCTGTCACTGTGAACCTATCATAGCACAACACACAGGGCGCCACTATGAAATGTAACCTTTGATTTGATCCATCCATTCTTAAAAAAAAAAAGTTCTATCAGGACCCGGGCAACAGTGCTTGAGGACGGTACCCTGCTCTCGCGTACCTCAATGGTACCTTTACCGATCTGGGTTTCGAAAAGGCAACCACAGGTTGAACTCCCTAACCGTTACACTACCAACTGCTAAGACTTCCGTAGATTACAGAAAATGAGAAACCGGCGAGTTTACCTTTTGTATGATACAGCAAAAAAGTTGTAGCACAACATGTTTGCTTGAATTTGCCTAACTTGACATTGCACACCCTGTGATGTGACTACTGCATATACCTCACGATAATTATGAAACATTTTATCATGCAGCTCTTTTTAGAAGCATCTTCCGGTGTACAACTGTATTTAAATATAATTCATTTTTAAACCTTACTGCCCGGATACTTCACTTCGAGAAAACCAAGCCCATGGACCCTTAACCCCACGGGGCCCCAGGAGACAATACCATATATGCAAATCTATCACCATTTAATCTCTCTAAACTGTCATCTCAGAGCCACAGATGCCTCTCAGATCCTCAAGCCTCCATGGCAACAGTTTTTCCCCAACCTCTAAGGAGCCCTGCCTGGGTTCCACCCCGTTATTCCCAACACAAGCTCTCCACATGGGCGAGATAAATGAGAAAATCAATTAATAACCATCTTATGAAGACTCTCGGGACTCTGGAATAGTCTCTGGAACAGACTCGGAAAAAAGGGGCAACGAGAGCGCTCGTCGCTTCCCCAACAAACGACATCGAAGCTCGAGACCATTAAGGCTTCCAACATGACTAACGGCAGACGTTGACACTTGATTTAAAGGCCATTTTGTGCATCACAACGTATTTTCCCACACGCTCGATGCAGCTTTTAGAGACCCAGCAACTCCATCTCTCGCGGCAGCGGCGCACGTGAATTTGACGTAGGTGTGGCACGCTCGTTTACCCCCTTATCCGTTTCACATCGCACTCGCTTTCCCATCTTTTATTAGACTCCTTCCTTTGTGTTGCAATTTCTTCTTTCACTGTTTTAGCGTGCTTTTCGACTTCTAAAGTTACCCCGTTGTGCAGTGTTGAAATGCATTATTAGAGAAATACACAAATAGGTTTCCCACATATGCATGGGGAAAAGACCACAGATGGGAGCGATTTTGGGATGGGTTGCAATTATATAACGGGGTGTTTTTAAGTCACGTTTGTAGCTGATGTTCTCGCTTCTGCGACGAGAGAAATCGTTTTCCAAAAAACGGTTCATGATGATTGGAAAACGGTTATCCGGGCTTATAGAAGGGTTACTAACCCGGTTACTGACATGTGCAAAGGAGACGAGCACCGACGCAAGTTAGACGGCTGAGAAATCCACTCAAGTCACGAAAAAGGACGAGCATTGGGAAGCGAAACGGGGCCACGACGTGTGTCGCGCTTTTCTCTCGTCCCTGACACCCCCGGAATAAAAAGGTGCGGAATGGGAAAGAGAAGCCACACGTCTTAATTTAAAAAAAAAAAAAAAAAAGATGGTTTACCTCGTAGGTTTGGTGTGACCGCTGTCAGGTCTTGCTTGCCAACGGATCTCCGCAAGTAAACTTCTGAGAATTCCGTGTCCTGCCCCCTCCAGCTGCACACCAGCTCGCTTCGAACTCGGAGAACTGTGCAGCAGCGCCGCGTCAATCCTCCTCCACGAGCGCGGCGCGAGCCAGAAAGGGGCGGGGCCTCGAAGACGCCAGCCAATCGGGATGCGGTTTGTCTTTAAACGTCCACGAGCGTTGAGGCGTGAGGCAAAATGTGTCGTCGTCGTGATTAACGGTGTTTCTCAGGGGTGGAAGAAGCGAGTGACAGCTACTCACGTTACTGTAATTGAGTGGGTTGTTTTCTTTCATGGGTATTTTTTTTGAAGTCTTTGTAGTACAATTTAATTTGTATTTGAGTACAAAATAAAGTAAGAAATCGACTTCGCCACTTTTAAAATCACATACCATTTCTGAGTCTAATGTGAATTAATTGTCAAAGGTTTGACCGGGATTTCGCTAGACAATAAAGACACCAGATGACACCAAATGAGTAAAGATTAGACTTAAAATTACGATAAAGCATGAAACTAAAAGAATAAAGGTATAAATAGATTTCTACCAAGAATATGTGAGAAAGTGCGATAAATAACGCTCCCAGTTGAGCTACATTTTATGCGATAATAAAACGGTCTCAAATCGGGTTCCTTAAACTCGGACCTCAAGAGATCAATGGTTTGTGGTGATATTCCAAAAGTCTTTGCTTAAGAGACATGCCCACTTAATACTAACCCCATTATTTGATGTCCATACATTTGTGCATACAGTATTTCTGTGAATTCTGCCTCTTTTTGAATATTTCTGCATACCACTGCCCAGTGCACAGTTGCATATTGGAAGTGCATAATAGACTGTAAGGGAAAACTCAGATTTTGTGGATTAAGTAAAACAAACTGACTTAACAAATAAATCAATTAATGATCATTGGACTAGAAAAATGACACTGAATATTTAATCAATACATTTCAACAGCTAAAAGTAACTAGTACTCTGGGAAGAGTACTGAGAAGAGTACTTAGTACTTTTGTAAAGAACACTTCGAACGCAAGTACTTTTACTTGTAAATGAGTATTATTTAATCAATGTAACAGTACTTGTACTTAAGTAGAAATATTCAGTTCTCTTTCCACCACTGGTATTTCTGCAGTATATATTTCCTTATCAAAACAAAGTTTTTATTATATGGTTTATATAGCTCTATTTGGAGAAAAATAATAATTCTAGATTTGGTAAGACAGTAAAATGCAGAGTAAATGAAATAATAAACAAATTTAAAAAGCTGGTTATAAACCACAAAGCCATAGTACTTGGACAAGACCCTTAAACTCAAGTTGTTCCAGGGAGACTGTCCTTTTAATTAAGGAATATCTGATAGGTGCTGTAAATGTAAATCTTTTATGGGTGGATTCGTTATGGAAAACCAGAATCAGTAAGGTTTTTTGCAGCAAAAGAGGCATAACATAATGTATTTTATGTATGTTTAAGACACTGTCAGTTATCTTTACTAATGCATATTTCAGTTTGTATTTATAATTTAATTGTTTTCTAATACTCATCTTGCTCCATCCTACCTCCAACATGACAACAATGAAGCCCCTGAAGACCACCAACCTCATGTTGCTCCAGGGAGAATGTTCCTGTAATTATGCATTGCAAATCACTCTGGATTAGAGAGTCTGATTAAAGCCATAAATGCTATGTAAATCTGTCATAGAACTGTATGTGCTTAGTTTTACCAACATCTTTGGATAGTTATTATTTTGTATCATTTTATAATTTAAGTAAATGCTAATAATACCTTGATGGAATTATTAACTTTTAATACTTGTTAAGGCAACATGTAGTAATTTGCTACAGTATATATCAATTATTTAATTGCAAATTGCAACTATATGCTGGAGTATCATAACTTTTAATATATTGCAAAACCAATATATCTATCTAGCTACATTTACTGGATGAATGAGAGTGAAATCCTTTACCTGAATACAAGAGCAGTCTCTTTGGAGCAATTTGGGGTTAAGTAAAAGTGAGTGATTATTTGTCATTGTGAACACAGCACAGCACACAGTGCACCACAACAAAATGTGACCTCTGCGTTTGACCCATCTGTGAAGGAGCAGTGGGCAGCTAACATGGTGCAGCACCTGGGGAGCAGTGCTTGCTCATGAGTACCTCAGTGATACCTTTACCAGTTCTGGGATTTGAACTGGTGACCTTCTGATCACAGGGCGAACACGCTAACCATTATGCTATCAGCTGCCCTTAAAATTAAAGGCCTTGTTTAACAAATGATGGTATTGCAGCAGGTGGAACAGGTAGTTTTATTAATATATTGTGATTTTCACTGTGTACATTGCTGAGGATGTGGTTGTTGTATCTGTAACTGGCATCTTCCTAGTTACATATAGGATAAATAAAGTGAGTGCATATGCACCTTTCGGCAAAATGTTCTCTTGTGAAATTGAATTCTGTGTTACAAAATACTGTCCTCATTTTAAATTCGCTGGTCCTCATCAGACATTGAATAAAATCTACAAAACCTCGTATGGACACTGTGTATTTTCAGCAGAATGAATGTATAGTCAAATTACCCTGAGGATATATGCAAACATTCTTTTTCAAATATGTGCTCAAAACACTGTAACCTCATCTTGTATGTTTTTATGACGTCTGACAACATGCATTCCGGTTTCTATGTTAACATGAGTCATGCATGTGTACAAATTATATTTCCTGGGTTTGGGTGATGGTGACTCATTGTATTCAAACCTTGCGGACCTCCCGGTAAGAGAAGAACAGTAAGTGCCAGGTTATAGATTTCACCCTAAACTGCATCCTACTGGACCCACTTCTCAACCTATTCAGATAGACATAAGCAGCTGCAATTTTCTTTTTGCCTTTTAAAGCAAAAGACATTTCAAATGGCACTTGCAAAATAACATTTCAGTGACTTACATTGGTTGGACATCAATGTCCTGTATATTTTTCTAGCTGAAGGAAGAGGGGGAGAGTTCTCAATGGCAACTCATAAATTTAAAAACATCACTTTAATGACTAGGAAAAATGATCTGAATAATGTTAAAGATGTAAATAGCTCACATGCCACAACTTATCAAAGATCTAATGATTGAGTATTTTTAATGCACATCATCTTCTCACCAGAATATATGATATGTAGTCACTTGATAATACAAAACAAATTTCAGGGAAATATCCACAAATTAAATGAGTGCTATACATTTTTCACTTACTGTATAGCAAATGCCACTGAACCTTTTGTAAATCAAGGCTTGACCCTGAAACCTTTAATTGTATCAGATAACTTTGGATCAGAGTTCAGAAACAAATGGAGCATGCAGTAAAAACATCAATAATGTCGTCTTAGCAATGCACATTTATTACAGTAGGGGCCTCTAAACAACAACACACTAAAAACACACAAGATAAAACTGCAAGATTCATACATTACCAGTGTTTTATGTGTTATTATAATTAAGAAGAATAACCTCTTGGAGGAAAAAGTGTGAGATGTACAAAAACTGCAAAAGCAAGCCAGAAAGTTAAGATGAATAATCCAATGTTTTTGCTAAGTGTTGATCACATTGGTATATTTAGATGAAGTGAACCTTTACATGTGCTCAGCTGCTGATGTGTGAGATCATGATTTATGGGTTAGAATTCATGGTTATGTAATAGGTCATGGGGTCGAAACTGCAGCAGTACCACCACTGAGTCTCAAAACAAGACCCTTCAATAAAAGTGTAACTAATCAAACAGAAAAGTAATCTTATTGCACTGTTTATGATATTATCTGGAAGAACATTTGTTAAGTAGGAAAATTAGACATTTCTCAGTCCTGATGTCTAATATCCTCGCTTACATAACCTTCAAGAAACTCTCATCTGATTTTGGACAGACTGAATATTTGAGGAATGTTTAACAAATCTTAACATCCAGTAAAAACTGATTATGCATTTCTGTTGGATTAATTACTTTAGTTTAGAGTTAAAAGAAAGAACAGAAAGAAAAAATCTGTGTTGGGTACGTCTTTCAACTGACCTGTCATCCAAACCTAAACTTAAAAGGTTTCAATCATAAAACATCATGTACATGTATCAGTTGTCTTATAAATGTCAGATTAATTACAGTAGTGTTACCTTTTGCTCATCTCATTGTGAGAGCCCAGCCCAGACCCAGGGAGGAGTCCGCCTTATCAGACTCCAGCTCCAGATCGTCACAGCAACCTCAACTCACCAGATCTACGTCACCAGAGTATTAGCCTATCATAGACGATTTACCGGTATTTAAAGACCCTTAGTTACAACAGTTCTTTGCGAAGTATTGCTATACCTAGTGCTACATACCGAGCGTTCCTGTTGTTTGCCTGTCTCCATTTTGACCCTTGCTTGCTGTATTTGGATTACCCCTCTGCCTCTGGCGCTTCAGATTTGTTTGCTCCACGGACTGTGTTTTCTGGTTTTGAACTGTGCTTTAATAAACCCTCGTTTTTTCATCAAATTGATCCTGTGCCTGCGACTTGGTTTTGTCGACCTGCCTGCCGTTACACTCATCACAATCTAAACCCTCAGGTGCCCCAGTCTTAACCTTTATACATCTATCCTTTACCCAACCGACAACACAACCATTATCTAACCATTATATGCATAATACTTACCCTCATACCTACACCTAACTTTATTCTAGACATGTCAGTGTGTTGTCATAACAGTTCAGTAATTTATACACACTCTGTCCCTCCACAACAAATGGAACTGAACAACAGATGTTATGAAATGACCTATTGCACAGACAATCCAACACTTTCCAGAACTCTGATTTGAGTCTAATTTCTTACATTGTGTATCCAAAGAGTCTACTTTTATTTAATTTGTTTTATTTCTCAAAGTGGCGATATTTTATAGGCTTTTATAGGTGCCACATTAACTGACCATCTTCATTAAGAGTTTACATTTATGTGATTTCTGCTTCCTAATTATTTTATACTGTTACTGACATCTGTTACCAGAGTACATTTCTTCCTTTGACATTACTATTATTTTCATTTTTGTGATGCTTTTTCATTTTACAATTCTTTTTTTTGCCTTAAGCTACAAGAAACAGAGAAGTTCTGTTAGCAGCTGCAGATTCTAGAAAGCCATGTGGCATCTTTTGTTGAAGAATGGATGCATTTATCTGGACTGCTTTAGGCTTTATTAAATTGTTTTCCGTGATACACTGCACTGCTCTTTTGTCTCTCTCCAATGCTGCTCAACTGTGGATTGGAGCATCTCATAGAAGGCTTTGCTTAGTATAGATGTAAAATGCCAATAAAGAAAGTGTTTTCAGTTCCTCCATATTTTCCATTTTTCCATTTTTTAAAGTCAAGCATTGCTTTTAAACTGATTCTTATAAACAAGAATTTCCAGTAGGCAACTTTTAAAATATCTTTTGTCATGAAAGGTAATCAAACTAAATGTCAGGCACTATTTACACTGTTACACAGTGAACATTAAAAAGAAGAAATCATACTTTGATAGATTCTGTGCCAAGCAGTAATAAAAGCAAACTATGTGATCATTATTTACTTGAATACACTGCGTTGCATTGTAACTGTTACTGTGTAAAAAATAATTAATGAGAGGAGAGAGAGATGCACAACATGTAAAATGACCCTCCGTGGCCTTGGCCAGCACGTATTGGCACCTGCACAGTATCTTTTGAAATTTAATCTCACTTCCATTTCCACGTACAGTCAGAACTACAGAGAATGCACTGGGGAATACTGTGGGGAAAGAGAAGAGTATCTTATGAATTTTAAGGATGGACAAAAATATCACGACTTTATTAATCTGTTTATTTCTGATCTATCGCTTAAAGATTTATTCTCAAGGAGACACCATATATGTGTTATAGCACGTAAACGTGACTGCACATAATAGATTTTTGCTGCACTATTATCTTTTGCCCTAATAATTATAATGAATACAGGTATTGCACCATCACGTATTGTCTCTGCCACGGGGCATCTGATCTAAACTGTCAGGTAATTATCAAACTCTTTATGAGCTAGATAATGTATGTGGGCGCCGAGAACACTCGAAACTGTGCCGGCCAAGAATGAAGCCCCTGATTAAGAGACCTAATGGAAGCTCAAAACAATCTCTTGCCAAAAGATAAGAGTGTTTTGCATAAAGCCTTCATGGCAGTTGCCATCAGCAAGGATCAAACTAAGTCTCCACGAGAGTCATTAGATTCTCTGGTCATTGAGCTAACAGCTTAAGTTCAGTGTCCTCTGAGCCCTGGGAGAACTAAATACACTTGATTGAGCATAACATCTAATTAAGAAGCCTGCATTGAACTGGGATTGAGTGGGCATCGGGGCACACTGGAACACACAAATATCATTGCTACACCACATTTAATATGGGCTTTAAATAATATGGGTCTTTCCCAATATTTTGGATAAACAAAATTTTCCATAAGATGAGTTACTTCAACATACTTTTATTAAACTTTTATCTGCCAGGGAAGCAATTATAAACAATGTTTACAATAACAGCCTGCCAAGTGCAAACAAAATGATGGATGGGAGGAAGAGGAGGAGGAGACAAACTCAGAAAAAATAATAGCTTCTAATTGTATGCGAGCAAAACATGTTAAAGTATCATCAAAATCTCCAAAAGTAAGACTTTAGACATTTTGATGATACCTTTAGATGTTTCTAAGCTATAACTGAGATAAATCTATCTAAGCATAATGATTTTATTAAAAAGTTCCAATCACTGGCTATGGCAACAATGGGCCAAAGGATGTGTTTGATTTATTGACTTTTAATATACAGAAAGAGCTGCAGATATTTGCCCTAATGACACTGTTGGTGAGTAACGGAATACTTGTACTGATGTTACCTATTCAGATTACAAATTATGGGTAACTGTATTCCATTTCAGTTACAGTTTAAATAGATGGTAATCAGAATACTGGCCGAGAAAGCCCAACGCAATTCAAAGTTAAAAACGTTTCATTCAATTTCACAGCGCACGCTCAAACACACCACAAATTTGTAGACGCGACACAAACTCAGAAATCACTTTCATCAATGTCGTCATTACACGTTGCAAAACAGAAAACACATGCATTTTCTACAACGCGCTGCAAATAGCCACAACACAACCAAATTGAGCCAAAACATAACGGAAGTGTTTGCGGAGGACGCTGTTTTGGGTGGCCACATCCTTATTAGTTTTAAGTCCTGAGGAGGTGGAGACCAGTGAGTGAAATTAACATTTGAGAAATAAACGATTGGTTTCATGGTTTTATCGTACATATTTGTGTGTGTAAGAATTCCTCATGTATGAGACTTTCTGTGGAGTTAGATTGGATCTCAAATGTTATTTTCACTTACTGGTCTCCACCTCCTCGGGACTTAAAACTAATAAGGATGTGGCCACCCAAAACAGTGTCCTCCGCAAACATTTCCTTTGTGTTTTGGCTCAATTGGAAGATGCATGTGTTTTCTGTATTTGCAGCGCGTTTTAGAAGATGCATGTGTTTTCTGTATTTGCACCGCGTTTTAGAAGATACATGTGTTTTCTGTATTTGCAGCGCGTTTTAGAAGATGCATGTGTTCTCTGTTTTGCAACGTGTAATGAAATTGATGAAAGTGATTTCTGAGTTTGTGTCTCGTCTACGAATTTGTGGTGTGTTTGAGCTTGCGCTGTGAACTTGAATGAAACGCTTTGTGGTTTTGCCGCGCGTTTTTAACTTTGAATCGCGTTGGGCTTTCTCGGCCACCATACAATACAGTTACATTATTAAAAATAATGAATTACATGACAGAATGTTTCTGTTTCACATGTTTATCCTCTCTCGAATAAATTTCGGCAATTCCATTCATTACAGGAAGCCCTTCAGAACACGCAACCAAAGATTCTAATGTAAATGTTCATTTAACGTAAATTGCTGCAGTCACACAATGGAGGAGTCAGAGCTGGAGCCGGCACGACAGAGCCAGAAACGCATTTCTGATGTGGAAATTCAGGCAACATGGGCGGAATACGGATGGATGTGATTGCCACATTCATAATGTTGAAAAAAGCAAGACAATGTGGAAGCAAGCCAAAGTATTCAGAATATGTTATTTACATTGAGTAATCTACGGAATACCTTACAAATTACATTTTAGGGCATCTATTTGGTATTCCATAGTGGAATACATATTAAAGGAACAGTGCCTAATGATTGGCTAAAGATAGAGTGGTAAATATTCACTTTACTGTAGATTACTGTAAATTGGTGTAAAACAATTAATATTATGAAAGTGAGGGATTATTTTCTCATAATGAACACACTACAGCACACAGTAAACCACAACTATGCATTTGACTCAGGAGCAGTACTTGGGATCAGTACCTCGCTTTTAACAGCAACCATCTGATCACAGGAGCAACTCTCTAACTGTTCACTACCACCACTGCCACCTTTGTACAAATACCACCATTCCCTTATTTGAGCATTACTAGAATTATAATGCCAGTTATTGGCATCTGTTCTTTGAAACTGATTCAGTGACAGCATATTATGTGCCCTGCCATGTAATCAAAGGCCTCTTTTCAAACATGAATTAGCTGATGAGCAGCAGTGAAGTCATACTGTCATCATATCACATCAGTGTATTGTTTTCACATTCACTTTTCATATTCATAAATATCATGAGTCAAAAATGTCCTGATTTGCTACGAGTTGCCCTCTTCATTCCGCCTGTGAGACTGCAGAGTCCAGTCTCTTATGAAGATCCCAATTTTCCCCATCATTACAGCGGAGACGAAAGTGCCCTTTTTTAGAATTAATACCATGGCTGCTTGGGCCATGATGAAAGTCCTCCATTTTTTTGTTGCCATGGTGAAAAATATCCCCGAGCCCGCCGCTAACAGGGACAAGGTATAAAGACTGACTCTCACTCTCTCTCACTTTCTCTCTCTCTCAAAGGTAGGTCCTTGTTCCGCCAGCAGTCTTTCCACTCAGTGGGCGGCTGGGGCATTACAAAACTAATTGTGACCCTTGTGCTCTCTCCTGCGCACTCATGCTCTCTCTTTCCTGAACACACATACCTGTCGTTCTTCTTCAGACAATCTATACAGACAATCAGATACTCTACATATCACATAATTGCTCTACACCGCATTTTGTGTTCTGATATATTCCATATAGCTTGTTATAAAACCCAGTTCTCTTGCCACATTGACCTACCTTTGTAATACAGAATCAACACTTCAAAAACTGCCAGAGTTTGCAATTATTTCTGACTAAACGGCTCTCTTAGGGCATCTCAAAAAGGCCTTTTTGAAGTTCGAACACATTATTTTAATGGATTTATTGAATTGTATAAATAGCAAATTCTGAAGATACTCAGTGCAGTATTAGAAACATTTTAATTAGTTAATATTTTACCACATCCTGGGGGAGTAGGTAGCATTACAGTTAGGGTAAGGTCGTTGGTTTGAATCCCAAACCGGTAAAGGTACCACTGAGGTACTGTCACATCTGTGCCGCCTCGGCCCCGTCCGCTTGTAAGGTTGGGATTTCGGGCTAATGACTGTCACCTGCGTCTTGTTTGGGTTTTGCTGCCTGAGTTAAGATTATGTTATGCTTATGTTATCTGCTGTCAATCAATCCTCATGGATGACACCATTCCCTGTAAGTACAAGGACACACAGAGAATTTGTCCTTGCACATGCAAACAGTCTAACTAAAAAATTCTTAGATTACTATTTTGAGTTTTTTAACAAAGACAGTGTCATGACTACATTACAATTTCATATCTTTTGACTCTTTCAGATTAAAAAACAATTACACAAGGCAAAACAATGTTGCAAATTCAATATATACATCATGTTTCAATATATAAAGTTTATATATAAGTCCATATACTATATATGTAGACCAATAATTCCTCCAACAACCTAAACCTTTTCATATTTGCTATACACTTGTGAGGATGTGACATTTTCATCTTCCTTTGGCTCTGAATCCATTCTCTAGAATAGACAGATTGTTCAGCAACCTTTGACTTGACATAAAGTAAAGGATGTAGTAAACATGACAGCAGAAAATTCTGTCCAGATTCATTCATTCAAGTGCGGCTGTCATAGCGGACAGCAATAAGCATCTAGACAACCTTGAAGTAAGGTTAATATCCCTTGTGGCTAGCAATACCAAAGGGTCTAACGTTTTTCATCATGACAGGACAAAGGCAATTTTCTATGTTCAGCATTTATCTTATTCATTATTGATACTGTTTTGGGATCTACTCAACAAATATAAAACAACCACATTGTAAGCTAAGTATTTACTGTCATTGGAAGCTGCTTAAGTCATACCTTCCTGGATTTCTCTATCAACCTAAGAGGCCACTGCACCCCAAGCTTGTCTCAAGCACTACATGCGTTCCGTAAGAGCAGTAATATTCCATTCTTGATGGCAAGGTCGCTTATATGTGCCATCTAATAGAAGGGCAATCATCGTTATTGCTGTGTTAGCAAACATCAGCTTTCATTCACAGCAATATAAAGAATTAACCTTGTCTGGTTTAACTCCCGCTTCAATTGAAATAATCCAGCACTCCAATAGAGTATGTAGAAATGACACTGTGATCCCTCATAGTAAAATGCTCATCTGTGTTCGCTGTTATTTGACCCTGTCTGTGGCAGAGCGCCAGCCTCTGTTTAATAGAGCGACAGTCTATTATAGTCTGCTGCCAAGGCATCAGTCAGGCAAAACACCTAAATCCATATTCTCTCAGAAAGAAAGAGCCGTGACTGATCTTCCAAACGGTGTTACTCTGCCACTTTACTCTATGAAATGCCACTCAATCCCCACAGCCTTTACAGGTGTTAATGTAGCACAACACAGTTCAATGTGGCGAGGACCGAGGCTTTGAAACATCAGCTGACTCACAGGGTCAAAACCAGTTTTTGGTTAGTACAAAAGGGTTGAGGCAAGATTGTAGTCATACAAAGCCAGCAATCTGGTAAATCAGTAATCCAGCAGATGGTCAAAGTCACAGAAAAACAGATTCAACAAAGACAAGGCAGTATTTGTGACTGGCGTTCAGTCAAGTTGAAAAAAGGTAAATAACAAAAATAATTATATTGGCAATATTTCACAAAGTCTAACATGAAACATCTTGATCTGGAAAGAGGAGGTCTGTTAAGAGTGTCCATCTAAAGTACTTCCATCTAAAGACAGTCTTTCCTGTCTAAAAGACTGTGAATTTAAGTGGTCCTTGTTCTTTTTTGTCCATCTATCAGGCTCAAAACGTCTCTTTAAATACAATGTACTTACTTGCCTTCTAAAAACTTTTTTCAGACGGTTTACTGAGGAATTCTGTAAATCTGTGACAATGTAAGGAATAAAACTAAAACATAAGATAATCACAGTTTGACAGCTTCATAGTTAGAACTATCATTTGTTTGAAATACATTCAAAACTCAGTCAAGCCAGTGTTGTTCTGTATGATTTATATTGGTTCAGTAGAAATAAAAAGCTGAGCTAACTTAATATATTGAGGCAAATTTTTTGAGTCAGACGTCTGAAAGGGTCAGAGTCATCATTACAAGGGACAAAGCCATAAAACACATTTCTTGAACAGAAGAGCTTTGCCAACAATGAGAACAACATTGTCATACTGACCCTGCCCAAGGCTGCCACAACACAGTTCGATAAGGACTTATTTACTTGAATGTTTAATCTCTAGGTTACTATAGCTACACCATAGTGCCTGGATTGGCATTGCAGTGTGTCAAGGTCACATTTATTTCAATGACAATAGACCGGCACAAAAAAGATTTTATTTAGCAATTCCACAGCCTTTTAGGTGTGAAACCTTTTCTGAATACTGATGTGTCATTTTTGGTATATTTTATCTGTGGACATTTACTGCAGAAATTGAAACCTGCATGCCAGAAGGCATATTTTTTCTGAGCAGCTATCAGGGTGAAATTTCTTTTATAAAGTTGTATAAGAAAACTATTGCAGATGTCATACTTATTATGTTATTTTCATGACTGTTTTATCTCATATAGGGCTAAGGGATGGAAATATAGTCAGAGATGTATCAAAAATATCAGCTGTCAAAGGCATGTATGTCTATTATAGTTTATATGTTTTGTATCTTTAATATTGTCTAACATCATACACAACCTTATAGAGGTTTAGTGATCCTTCTGAAACTAAATGAATCACTCATTAACAAGCACTTATGTAGTTAAAAACTGTAAATTTGTAGATATGAGATTATCTATTATTATCATCTAGAATTTGCTTTTATTCAGAGCAACTCACAATATCAAATTACAGGGACAGTCTCACTGGAGCAACTTGGCTTTAATGGTTTTGGCCCAATGATGGTAGTTCTTTTGGCAGGATGAAGCTAGATTTGAACCTGCTACACTTGGTCCAAAGATGAGTATCCTTCCACTAAGCTACCACTCACCCTTCCGACTGCTGAAATAGTTGTATCCAAACATTTGCACAGCATCTGAAAAATCTAAAGTTTAAAAGCACATGCTTAGGCATCCATGTTCATCAAGTCCTCACCAGAGTTTCGCACATACTATTTAAAATCCACTGCATATTGAGACGAATAATTGTTTAATCTGGTTGATTGAGCAGGTAGAATAAAAAGCTGACTGGATAATGATTGCTGACAGCAGTTTTCACGTTTTTAATGGTAGTCTTGTTGTAAACTATTTGGCAATTCATCATGAGGTAGTGGATTGCAGTCTGACTCTGTCCTACCTCCAGCACTACCACCCATGTGCTCTTGCTCCAGGGAGACTGTCCCAGTAATTAAGAAATGTAAGTCGCTCTGGATAAGACCGTCTGCTAAATGCATAAAATCTAAATCTCATCAGAAATTGTGGCACGTATTAATTGTGCTGAGAAGCAGGGAGGAAATATTATTTTCACATATGGTGGAAGCCTAGGAACAGCTGCTTGGCACGAGAGAGGCAGAAACAGCAACCATAGAGTGTATTGGAGTCTCTCTATCTCTCTCTCTCTCTCTCTCACACACACACACACACACATTCTTTTTATCTGTTCATCAAAATGTCCCATCTACAACATCACTCAGGCGTCTATATCCTCTGCCCTCTACCCAGTATTCAGCCTTCAAACAGGCCCGTTTTTGTTCTTTCAAACTAGCTTCTTGCCAGTCTGGATTAATAGACGACACAGCAGCATGACTCAGACAATACTGCTCTCTCACACACTGCCCTGCTCCCCCCACTATGCCAGAAGACATCTCACCATATCGGTACAAAGACGTCAGTGACAAAGAAGTCAACTACCCATGTCAGATTAAAAGGGGCCTCTGTTTCACCTCCATATCGGGACCAAACTGTTACTGTATTACTTGTGCAAGGCATGCACTTCTTGGCCTACAGGAAAAATCAGAATAATCAGAGAGAATGATGTTTTCTCAAATCAATTTCTGTCCTGAAATTTTTATGTGATCACTAAAATAAAGCGGTTTCATTGCAGGAAAGTCTTGCTTTTTTCACATTCATTCAATTTGAAGCTTGTCTATCATTTCATATGCATTTACAGCATTTCAAGGACAGTCTCCCTGGAGCAACTTGGGGTTGCTGGAGGTAGGATTCAAACCCACAATCTCTTGGGCTAGCGGTGAGTGTTCTACTCTTTAGACCACCACCAGCCCGTTTCATGCAGGGATAATGCTAAAGCAACAAAAGGCTAAGGAAAGTGACATAGCGCAATGCAAGCTGTCATGCAAGTATGTACTGTATGTAGTTTTAGATATGTGCACTGGAATTCATAAATATGTCTTGTTTACTCTGTTTATGAGGCCTTTTCACTGGCACCTACATTATTATATCGAAATCTACACCAAAGCATGTTATTGATAATGAAAGACTGCAGTATATTATTTGTGGAAATATTTCAATATTATAGAACACAAACATAAAACATCAGGTTTTCCTATACATCAAGACCACACACAGCACCTCAAAACCTGTTCATGCTTTTCACACATCACAGCACACACTGGACAGAATCATTTGTAAAGAAAGGTGAATGATTGACAAGATAAAGAATGATGGGTAGACAAGACAGAATTGCAGAGAAAGAGTACTGTAGAGAAACAGATAACTTTATATGAAAGAGAGCTAGAGAGACATATTTCTGAGGGAAAAAAAGCTGAGGGAGGACAGGGAGAGTGCCCAAAATGGAAGGAGAAAGGCAGATGTAAGGAACAAAAGAGGGAGGAAGGGAGATAGAGAATGGGAATGAGAGATAGAGAAATCCAAATGGCTGTGTGGAGAGGCTTCTGCTGGCCAATGTGCAACACAAGCAGTGGAATATGTGTCAGCCTACTGAGGCTTTAGGGCAAAAGTCTATGCAGGAAAGAGAGAGGGGAAGAGAGAGGACAGAGGGAGGGTGGGAGAGAGAGAGAGAGCATGGCTGGCCTGGTTGGCAACAGATTCTGGAGGGGACAGTGGTGCAGTGATGGGGTGGTACTGTGATGCATGGATAATTCGATTAGGAATGCAGGTTCTCAATTGAACCCACTGAATTTTACATTTAATATACCATCACATTTAGTCACACGAAACAGGCTTAGTGTGCGGAAGTAAAGCAAGTAGGTTGTGATAGCAACAACAACAACAACAACAACAACAATAATAATAATAATAATAATAATAATAATAACAATAATAATAAAAGTAATAATAATAATAATAATAATAATAATAATAATAATAAAAGTAACAAGAAAGCTCCTTGAATAAAGATAGAGATTAATGGAACTATAAAGAACTATGGTTATTTAGAGATGATTTAGAGTTGATTTGCAAATGAATGAAATATTTGAAAAGAGCTTACTTAACCTAAAGACCAGAAATAAATTAAGTGTGTGTGAGATTAAAGGTATTCATTTAGACTCATATATGTTACAGTGCATTGTGAAAACTGCCCTTACAAAAATGTTAGGCTTCAGGCAAACAGTTGCCATTAATCTTTGGCAAAATTTGCAGCAAGGTCATATTTTCACATGCAAATTAGGTTTGTATGGCTTTTAGCGGTGGACTTCTAACTGAAACTTGTATATTTGTCACCAAAAGTTTACTACAGGTTTGCCATTACTGGCAAATTGTTTTGGCAAATTACTGGGAAATCCATTTGCTACTAGTGCTAATTTGTCATTGTTTCCAGAACATTGCTGCAAGTTTGACAATGGGGAAACTTGTATACTTATTTTCTGTAAAAATCACTTGCCACCATTAACCAAGTGTGCTGCAAACCTGGCCCTTAAACATTTTGTTTTTGTAGGTGTATTTTTTAAAAACATATTTGTCAATCTGCAATAGACTTTAGCAACCTAGACGAGCAATCCCATTGCATGGTTGAATTATGTATGAAAAAAAAAGCATAAAGCAATTAAAGTCCATAGCGTTGAAAGAAAAGCAATACACTGTTTATGGATGATTCTGTAGATTAGTTGACCTAGCTGTTTAGGTACGATCTGTTGAATTAATATTAAGCTCACATCAGGAACTAACCAAAAGGAACGTAGTAGCACAGTTCTCTTTAACGAAGACGCCACCTAGTGGCCAAAATATGGAGTGTACCGCATTGTGGTCAAAATGGCGCTGTAATATACAGTTCCTTTTAGGATTCGACTCCTCCTGAGTCGCTCACTAAACAGTCCGGGTGTGCGTTCGACTTTGGTCACTTAGTCAGTATTGCTTAGATTACTTAGCTGAATTGTTTGTTTTCATAGAAAGAAAGTATACATGCCTTGTGATGAGCATGAATGCACTTCTAACGTTGGTCCTATTGATTGAAGTAATAAGCTAGTTCAAATCCCCAGATCAGTAAGGTATCTGTGGAAGCAGAGTACAGTCCCAAGCACTTCTTTCAAGACACTGACGGTAGCTGCCCTGCTCCCTCATGGAGCCAAATGCAGAATTCACATATTTGTATGGTCCATGTTACATACTGAGCTGTGATGTGTTGCATTAACAATAAATACACACTTTAGTTCACTTTAATTTAATTTTTTAAATGTGTGTGAATGTGAATTCCTTCAATATCTAACAACCTAATCAGTACTAGGGTCACAGGGAAGGGAGCCTATCCTGGAACAGGCGGGGACCAACCCTGGGTGGATGCCAACCAACTGCACGCAGTGCAACGTTGCTTGGTGATGGTGCCTTGTTCACGGATACCTCACTGGTGCCTTTACCAGTCCAAGACTTAACCGGCAACCTTCGAAGAGCAGGCCAACTCATAACACCGTTCGCTAGCGACCACAACTGTTAGTCATTATAAGCTGTTTACATTTACATTAAAAAATTGTTTTAGCCTATATATATTCTTGAGAATCAATAGCGATATTTTATTTATATGAATACTGTACATGTTTTACTAATGCTAGGTTGCGTTTAGCAATATTTGAATTGAATTTCCTAGTGACTAAAGTGCCAGCCAATTGGAAGAACATTATTATTGTAAACTTGACTGGCTATACTTTTGGTTGTTCCTAAAACAACACTTGATCTTTAGTAACAGACGCAACAGACATTGGAAAGAAGCTACAAAGCAGCTAAAAAAAAACTGAATAAAAACATTTGGTTGAGCTGAATCCTTTAGGCTATTAGGCAGAGAACTAAATTGGAAATCATTTTAACAGGAAAATAGACTAAGAAAATCTGAGATGGGAAGCTAGTAAATTCCAGTTCTAGTCAATTCTACACCAGTGAATGGAATGACAAAACCAGAAACAGTATGATAGAGAGAGAGAGTATAACAAAAAGTTCAAAACAATAAATGAATGTGGTAAGTTTTAGTAGTTCTCCTGTGTGCTTCTCTGACGAGGTGCATGTGTAGCTCCTAGATAAGCTTGAGACAGAACGACTTGCTCCAGGAGAGACGGCAAAAAGGAAAATGTGGCAATACTCCCACCGAGGTTTGATAAGAGAGCTCATACTCGAATGTTTTCCACCGGACTGGAGAAACCAACACTAGTTTGCCTTGCAAATGACAAACGTGACGAAAATAAAAAGAAATAAATGGAAGACATAATGGAGCGGCAGGAGGGACTATTGGGGAGAGGAGGTGAAGAAGGAGAGAGAGAGAGAGAGAAAGAGCAGGGTGGCGCGGGGGCAGCTGAATAATTGATTCAAATGCAGCTTGGCTCTTGTTCATGCACATCTATTATTCAGCATTAGCATGATGTCAGAAACAGAGATAGCGGGACCAATTTCTCCTCAATGTTGAAAACCTTTTTCTCGTGAGTCAACCATTACAAACCTTTAAGGCGGCGTTGCCTTTAAATTCATCAGAAATATTTCCGTGTGGTAATATTTTGACATCATTCTGCTCTTGGATAGTCTGAAGTAAACTCATAGTAGTTAATGGGTTCAGTTTACTTTGTTGATACCTTCCAGGGTTTTCTGTAGGAAATACTTCAATTCTGTGTTTAACATGTTTCAGAAGTTTGATTTCAGGCGTGTTTAAAATTTTTTAAGTGTAATTTTGTGTAAATGCAAATCTGTAATGAGATGTCGAAAAGCAACTATAAGGTGTTATGATTAATATCAAGGTTTTGTAAAATAAGGAATTTTAAAAAATCACCTCATACAGTATATTAGATACAGTGTATTGATCTGCCCCAGTATAAGTGGCAGAAGGGCAACATAACATGTGGGCACCTGAGGTGTTTGAGCTGTGGGAGTGTTCACATTAACAAATAATCACACGCTTTAGTTCACTTTAATTTAATTTTTAAAATGTGATGTGAATTCCTTCAATACCTAACTGCTTAATCCATACTAGGGTCACAGGGAAGGCCTATCCTGGAACAATGGGGACCAACCCTGGTGGATGCCAACCAACTGCACGCAGTGCAACGATGCTTGGTGATGGTGCCTTGCTCACGGATACCTCCCTGGTGCGTTTACCAGTCCAAGACTTAAACTAGCTTGCCCAGCCTGCAGAAGGCAGTGCCCGCTCCTGGCATTACACCACCATGACCACAACTGTTGGTCATTATAGCTGTTTAGCGTATAAAATTAAAAATTACGCATAGATGCGTAAGTAATGAATAATAGTATTATTAGCACAAGTAGGAATCTAATGATTGAGCATCAAATGTGATAGGAATGTCAGAGCTTGCTGCCGCAGGAAATATAATTTACCTTTAAGTCAAAAGTCAGTATCCCTGAAGAATCTTTGAGTTAAAGGTGTTGCTCAGGAGATCAGTAGTGGTAGTGCTGGGGGAAGGATAAAGCCAATCTTTTTTTTTTACATACAACCCTCTTCTTTGTGGATGATGAATAATGAAAAAGCAACATGGGCTCATGATTGCTATGGCAAACCTGCATGAAAAGTTACACATATTGACTTTAAATAAATGACATGGGGCTTTATATGTCGAGATTTTTTATATCAGTTGCAAACCTTACCTTCATAATTTTTTTCCCCTTGATTCAGTTACCATAAACACCTATATTTCAATGTTTGTATTATACAACTATTTTTATAAGTGTTATTTTATCTTTTGTCATAGGTGTGGTTGTGGTGAGGATGAGAGGGGATGAAGACACTGTTGCAGGCAGAATGAAGGGGGGTTTATTGAGGGCAGGTGAACCTAAAAGGTAAATAAGTCAGTACACAGAAACAGAACAAAGTAACAAAGAAAGGTGAGCCCGTGCTCTGATCGCCGTTATTGGGTAATGAAGAGGAAACCTCCCAGTAACGGAACAAGTGAGGTCCTTACGCTTAAAGACTCGGGAGGTGAGCTGACAATGGCCCAGACTCAGTAGCCTCCAAGGCAGTCCTGGCCAGCAGGAAAAACACACTGGGAGTCCTGACCTGGGGAGAGAAAACTGCAGGAGAGAATTGAATTCAAAAAACCAAAGGGGCAATCCAAGAGACTCAAACCAAACCAAGCAGAAGGGTCAATGTCCAAACAAAAAGGGCAGAGAAGGAAGGTCCAAAGTCAGAGAAATGAAAGCGAAAGAGCAGGAAAGGGTCAGGATCACCACAAAATGACATAAACAACCACACCGAATATGAAGGAGACAGATTCAGAGTTAAACTGACTTAAATAAGGCCACAGAGACTCAACAAGCAGAGTGCTTGCACCAATCCCAACTCAAAGGCAGAACGAGACACAGCTGAACTCAATGATGATAAAGCGTGGGGTGTTCTACACGAATATAACCTACTAGGTGAGAACACGCCAGTGCAAACAACATACCAGGGAAATGGGGTGCGCTCTAAACAGATAATTGGACTACTTGAAGGGCATGCAATTAGACACAGAACCCAGCAGTGAGAACAGAAAGCTAACACAGAAGGCTAAGGCTAATCCGAGGAGACACCACACACACACACACACACCAGAAGTGAACCCAGATACTCATCCTGGGTTCACGGTGGCACGGTCCCGTCTAGGTTGGGCAGGACTGTGACACTATAATATAATGCCTTTTTTGCATCAAAAAGTAAAACTATTTCCACCTGCTACAGTTTCTTCCCATTCTTTGCCTAGAGAAAGTCTGAGATAAATGATCTTGTCCAAAATAAGTTGCTTACCAGCAACGAGACTGATCTTTCTTGACCATATCTCTCCTACGTGCGTGCATAAATGGAAGCAACTTGGGTGACAAGTTTGGCCTTTTATACATTTATGCTCCCTTTGCATTGCATTGTGTACTGATAGAAAAACAGAAGAATACATTTAAAAGACAGTTATGCCAGACTCTCCATGAACTGCATCCTAGTATTCATAATAGTGAAAATTATTTATTGATTATTTATATTAAAAAATTTTGTTTTTATTATGCTGACTAAAATAATAAATTTTGCCTAATCATTTAGCCAAAATCCTTTTGTATTTTGAGGAAAAAAGTTGTCTGTATAAATTGTAGATTGGACAAATATTAATATCATCTTTTCGATTAACGATGTTGACCATAATGTTGTTGGCCTTAGAGACCAATGCTTAAATAGATCTGTCAAATAAAAGTAGTTACATTGTATAATACCAACATTGAAATCTAGGAGTTTACGGTTATTGAAAAATGGAAAAAAAATAATGAAGGTAAGATCCGGAACTAATATAAAATTCTTTATACATCAAGCCCAAATAAAGTCATTTATTTCTAATGCCAGAGGGAAGAAACACTCACATAACCCAGAGGTGTTCAGTGTCCCATTACTTTCTTCATTTTCAACATTAAGAGAGAGTCAGTACTAGTGCAACACTGAATGTAAAAACTAACTGTCAAGAACCTTTCTGCATTGGCACTAATCCCCCAAAGGAATCCTAAAAAGCAAGGCAGGGGCAAAAACTGCATATGCTCAGCGCCATCCTCCAACTACACAATCACCATAAACAACTTGAACCAATAGGATTATCTTGAAAAAGAAAAATAATGTAAGGAAAAAAACTCCTATATATAAACTAAACAATCAAAATAAGATTGACTAGGAGACTAGGAGAAGAGAGACAAAAATTTCAAAAACAAAAAGGCAAAACAAGTCACTAAAAATATTAGACGTACCCGCAAAAGAAATGAGAAAAGAGATTCTGAGGTGAACTGCAACTATACACGAGCAAACCAATGAGAAACATGATTCTCTATCACGATGTTGAACAGAACAGAAGAAAATGTCCAGAAGCGGACAGAAAGCACTCATTAAGTGGAAAACCTTTGCGGTGTGGAAGGCAGGAACAACACAAAACCCTGGGGTGTGAGACAGAGGGAAAAATAAGCTGGAAGAGCTTGGTAGAACACTCAGCTCATGGCTGGTTGTGGGTTCGAGCCTGGTTATATCATTACTCCAGCGTTTTCAACATTGAGCCCCTGAGCAGGACCTTTTATGCCCAAATTGCTCTAGTGAGATTCACATGAGACCTCATAATTAGGAAATGTAAGTCTCTCAGGATGACAGGTTCTGCTAAATTTCAGCATTAACTGACCAATCAGCAACCAGAGAGACTGTGTTTTTATATCTGCAGAGATGCTCATCAGTTCAAAACTCAGGTATATGGTTGACTATAATGCAGTAATACAGCGTGACATGATTCTTTACTTTATTGAACATTTCCGTTGGTATTATTTTTTTTTTAACAATGCAATTGAACGGAGATGTTTTGCTGTTTATGACCCTGACTGATATTAGTATATTGACTACTGTATATTCCTTGTATACTTTTGTGTGCCTTTGTTCATGTTGCCTCCCCTCTAGTGGCTGGTTTTACAACAGACGCCACCATTTATGCCCACAGTAAAACAGGTTTGATATTGATCACATCTTCTGTATCTCGACTGCTCCTTTAATTTCTTTTTCCACAATTTGTTTTTGTGCATATGAAAGCATCATCTGAAACAAAAGATCTGTTCAAATGAACAAATGAACATTTCCTCATTGCATTTGAATGTACTGCTATATACTGAGGGCCAAAACCAGACTGGGTTTTACACCTGATGCCTTTTTAACTGGTAAAGCTAGAAGCGCTAATGTGGCTATGGACACTGATGATTCTCTCAAATGTAGCAAGGTTAAAAGTGCCGTCGCTTCACTTCACTGTGCTTCCGTTCAGGCTTCATGGAGCCGCAACAAGTTCCCAGAGGCTCATGGACCAGGTGCTCTGTGATTTCTCAGGGTTTGCAGTGGCATATCTTGATGGTATTCTCCTTTACAGTGAAAGCTGAAACACCTGTGCTTTGTCTTGGTCTGTCTCCACTCTGCTGGGATATCAGCCTCTAAATGTGTCTTCGTCGCATCTGAGAGTGATTATGTTTTCACACTTGGTCCGTTTCAGCCCTCAAAGCGAACTCAGATCGGGAGGTGGTCTCAGTCCGGTTCGCTTTAGAATCCATGGCACTTGATTCGTTTTAACTCGCACCTTATGAACACCAAAAGGTGCTCCTGGTTCCTTCGACATTTTGTTTTGAATTGAAAACTATCAGAAGGCAAAAGCAGTAAGGTCTGAGAGCTCCATTAGAATTAAGTATGAACAGAAAAAGGACTGAGCTGAAGTGGAGCATAGAGAACTAAGTCCCCTTTCAAATGAACTCACAGTGTGAACATAAGAAGAACTGAGTTCCCTTTCTGTTGGTCCACTTTTTGGACCACATCTGAGACTGAGTTCGGTTCCTTTAAGAACTATATGTGAAAACCCTGAGTATTAGTCCCAGATGTCACATCATGAAATGGGAAGCGATACAACCACAGGTTATAAGGTCCAGCCTGTTGATTCATGTCCACTGCCACAAACAAGAAAGCAACTCAGCTCCTTCCTCGGTATGGCTAGCTTCTAACATGGCTTCATTTCCCAGTTCTTCACCAGGGCAGTGCTGCTTACAGACTCGAAAGGGTCCCAAAGTCTGAATCAGGTCTAGTGGACATGAGCCAGCATCAGCTTTCCATGATATCTCACAGATATTAACTAAACAAAACAGTTTTTATGCAGCCTTGACTTTGATAATGCTTTTTATTGGGAGAAACCCTTTGGGGAGGCTTGGGAGGTAGGTTAGAATCCTGTCGACTATGGGTGGCAACCTGATGAAGTTGAAGTGTCGTAGAAACAACTGAAGAAACGGGCTTGCAGAGGTAGTTATTGGCTGAGTGGTTAAGGTGAAGGGCTTGAAATCCATTGGGGTTTCCCTGTGCAGGTTTGAGTCATGCTGACTATGTCAGATAGTTGCTTACCAACCTCTCTAGCTAAAGCCATGCAATTAGTTTGGTATTGTTGTGCTTACAGTCCTTGCTTTCACACAAAACAAGAACTAAATATGGTACTTAAGAAAAGCTGTATAGAAGATGTGACGTTCAAGTGCTTGAGAACAATTGAGAATAAAATCACTAAAAAGTGTAGTTCAGCCTTAAATTTAAACTCACTGGTTTCTCTTCTAGTTATACCAAGATCTGCTGTATTACAGGAGGTATTGTTGTGCTTCGAATCCTGCCGACTATGTGAGAGATTTGCTCGGCAACTTGTCCTGCAAGCTTTAAGCCACTCAGTGGTTTTAGTATCTTTGTCGTACAGTTCTTGCTCTCAGACAAAACAGGACAAAATATGTTAGTTGAAGTACAGTTGGAAGGTTGAAGTTGAAATATTTGTAGAACAATTGAAACTAAAACAATTAAACATAAAATCTGTAAATAAGAAACAGTTCAACTAAATTTATGCTTGCAATTTTTCCTTCTAGTTAGTCTAAGACCTGCTACTTCACAGGGTGCCTGCCATTCCAACGCCATGTCAGGATGGCTACAGGCCGGTCCTAGGCGCTGTGTTCCGGGTCGCAGTCTCATGGTAGGTGTAGTTCAAATAACACTTCACAGTAATTGGTTTTTCACCTTCTTCTAAGCAAGATGGCGCTGTCCTACAAGCAAAGATAAGCATAAGTGCACTTTGTAGGGAAATTAGCATTGACCAAGTGGTTAGATGCTGGACTTGGCACGCTGGGGTTTCCCCAGCACTTGGCTTTGAATCCTGCCGACTTCGTCAGTGGTTTGTAGCGGCTCTGTCCTGCTAGTTTAAGCCACTCAGTGGTTCTCCAGTATGTTTGTGCTTACAGTTCTTGTTCTCACACAAAGCAAGGACAAAAATATGTTGTTGGATTAAGGTTAGAAGTTGAAATGTTGTAGAACAATTAGTTGCAAATCTCATTATGCTTGCAATTTGTCCTACTAGTTAGTCTAAGACCTGCTACTTCTTCCTCTTACATGATGCTGTCCACAAAGCAAAGATACTGGCACAAAGTGGACTCACATAGAGGTAGTCGTGGCCGAGGAAGGTTAAAGCGATGGACTTGAACTCCGTGAGGTTTCCTTGAGTTCGAGTCCTGGGTGACTAAATCTAGGTTTGCTTAGTAATCTGCCTTGCTATAAGGTTCTCAATACGGCTGTGTTTTACAGTTCACAGCTCACACACAAAAAAGGTTGAAGGTGAAACGATTAAACATAAAGGGCCAATTTCTCAGTGGGGGATTAAGCCTAGTTCTAGGTTAACGTTGAGTTTGAATGGTAAATCATTAATTTTTCTGTATTTGGTCCCGACTAGGCCTAATCACCAGGCAAGAAACCAGCACAATATCTCTAAAATGGAAACAGTTCAAACTTCATTATGCTTGCAGTTTTCCTAGTTAGTCTAAGACCTGCTACTTCTTCCTCTTAAGATGATGCTGTCCCACTAGCAAAGATGCTGGTATAAAGGTACATTTGGAGGAGGTAATTAGGTGGCGAGAGGAATTGGGGATGGACTTCGAAATCGCTTTGGGGTTTCGCGGAGTTGAATCCTGCCAGCTTTCGTCAGAGGTCTTAGCAGTAATCTGCCTTACTGGAGCTAGACTAGGATGTTCAGTATAGTTGACTTACTGTCACTTGCCCTCACACAAAACAAGGAGCCAAATATGTTAGTTAAAATGCAGTTGGAATGGTCAATGTCTTGTTGAACATAAAATCCTCCTTATGCTTGCAATTTGTCCTACTAGTTGGTCCCACTACTTCTTCCGCCCATGATGCTGTCCCACAAGCAAAGATACTGGCACAAGTGGACTGTACGAGGAGTAAGTCTCGTGGCCTTGAGGTTAGGCGATGGACTTGAAAATCCATTGGGAGGTTTCCCACTTTGCAGGTTCGAGTCCTGCGACTCACGATCAGATTTAGCAACCAGCTTGTCTCTATGAAAAGCCACTCAGTGGTTTTTTTACTATGTTTATCATGGGGTTCTTGCTCTCAGACAAGAAACAAGGGACAAAATATGTTAGTTGAAGAAAAGTTGGAAGTTGAAAAATGTTGTGAAACAATTGAACATAAAAATCTCCTAAAAATGAAACAGTGCAACCTTCATTATGCTCTCAGTTTTCCCTGCTAGTTAGTCTAAAACCTACTACTTTCTTCTATAACTAATGATGCTTTGTCCCACAAGCAAGATACTAGCTTCAGAAATACACTTAGAGGAGGTAGTCGTGGCCGAGAGGTTAAGGCGATGGACTAGAAATCCATTGGGGTTTCCCGCGCAGGTTCGAATCCTGCCGACTACGTCAGGGAGTGTGCAGCAAGCTGTTCCGTTGGTTTAAGCCTCTCGGTATGTTTGTGCTTACAGTTCTTGCTCTCACACAAAACAAGGACAAAATATGTTAGTTAAAGAAAGGTTGAAGTTGAAATGTTGTTGAACAGTGAACATGAAATCTCTCCAAATGAAACAGTACAACCCTCATTATGCTTGCAATTTTTCATGAATAGTTTAAGACTTGCTACTTCACAGGAGAGGTGCCTGTACACCACTGGCACAATGTCAGGATATTTGACGGTCCTAAGGCGCTGCGTTCAAAGTGTCGCCAGTCTCCCTGGGCGTGGGTTCGAATCCCACTTCTGACAGACTCTTTTCTTTAACCTCCTCACTCTTAGCTGACTCAGTCACTTTGTAGGGTAAAGATATAACATCAGCAAGATGCACTTGCAAGAACTGATCATGGCTGAGAGGTTAAGGTGATGGACTTGAAATCCGTGGGGTTTCCCTGCACAGAGTCAATTCTGCGACTAAGTCTAAGGTTTTAGCAGTATCTGCTAGGTTCTTGAAATATGGCTGTGCTTGATTCTTGCTCTCACACAAAGGACCAAAAGGTTGAAGATTAAACATAAGGGCCAATTTCTCAGTCGAGCATTAAGCCTAGTTCTAGATTAGCTTTGAGTTTGAATGGTAAATCTCTATTGGTACTGCTATTTGGTCCACGACTAGGCCTCATCCATGAGCAAGAAACCAACACAATATCTCTGAAATGAAACAGTTCAAGCTTCATTATGCTTGCAGTTTTTCCTCTTCTTGATCCTAAGACCTGCTACTTTTCCTCTTAGATGATGCTGTCCCACAAACAAAGATACTGGCACAAGTGGACATTTGGAGAAAGGTAGTCGTGCTTGGCGAGAGTGGTTAAAAGCGATGGACTAGAAATCCATTAGGGGGGGTTCCCCGCGCCGGGATTGATCCTGCCGGCCTCGTCAGAGGTCTGCTTGGCAAGCTGTCCTGTTAGTTTTAAGCCTCTCAGAGTATGTTTGTGCTTACAGTTCTTGCTCTCCTGAAAACAAAGGACAAAAATGTATTGGTTAAAGGTTGAAGTTAAATGTTGTTGAACAATTGAACATAGAAATCTCTAAATGAAACAATACAACTTCCTCATTATGCTTGCAATTTTTCTTCTAGATAGTTTCGTTTTTGCTACTTCACAGGGTGCCTGCACACCATAAAGCTTCGTGTCAGGATGGCCGAGCGGGTCTAAGCAGCTGTGTTCAAGTTGCAGTCTCCCTGGAGAGTGTGGAGTTTCCGATCCCTTCCTGACGGGCTGCACTGGCTAACCTGCTCACTCGATGCATGCGGGTAAAATACTGCGTCAACAAAGTGCACTTGCAAGAACTAGTCATGGCTGAGAGGTTAAGGTGATGGACTTGAAATCCATTGGGGTTACCCTGCACAGGGTCCAATCCTGCCCACTGCATCTGAGGTTTTTGTAGTAGTCTGCCTTTCTGGGTTCTCAGGTATGGCTGTGTACAGTTCTTGCTCTCACGCAAGAAGGACAAAAAAGGTTGAAGTTGAAATGTTTGTGAAACACTTAAAACATAAAGGGCCAGACATTTCTCGGTGGAGAGTTAAGCCTAGTTCTGGGTTAACGTTGAGTTTGAATGGTAAATCTCTGTTAATTTGCTGCTATTTGGTCCCGACTAGAGCCTCATCCGCGGAGCAGAAACCAGCACAATATCTCTGAAATGAAACAGTTCAAGCTTCATTATGCTTGCAGTTTTTCCTACCTGGATTAGTCCTAAGACCTGCTACTTAGGTCCTCTTACATGATGCTGTCCCACTAGCAAAGAATGCCCCATTATGCGATGCATTTGGAGGTAATTAGGTAACCCCGAAGGTTAAGCGATGGACTTGAAATCCATTGGGGTCTCCCCGCGCAGGTTCAAATCCTGCCGACTACGTCAGGGTCGCCTTGGTAACGCCTGCCTTACTGAACTGGGTAGGATGTTCGAGTATAGTTGTGCTTACTGTCCTTGCCCTCACACAAAACAAAGGGGCCAAAATATGTTGGTTAAATGCAGTTGGAATGGTCAATGTCTTTGTTGAACGCAAATCTCCTTATGCTTGCAATTTGTCCTACTAGTTGATTTCTTTCTTCCTCTTACATGATGCTGTCCACAAGCAAGATACTGGCACAAAGTGAACTCAACACAGAGGTAGTCGTGGCGAGAAGGTTAAAGCGATGGACTAAAAATCCATTGGGGTTTCCCGGCGCGGAGGTTTGAATCACTGCCGACTTCGTCCAGAGATCGCCACTTAGGCAAAGCTGTCTGTAGTTTAAAACACTCTCCAGTATGTTTGTGCTTACAGTTCTTGCTCTCACACAAAACAAGGACAAAATATGTTAGTTAAAGAAAATTTGTGGTTGAAATGTTGTAGAACAATTGAGACTTATACAAAATCTCTCAAATGAACAGTACAACCTTCGTTATGCTTGCAATTTTTCCTTCTAGATAGTTTAAGACTTGCTACTTCACAGGAGGTGCCTGTACACCGCCAAGCTGTGTCAGGATGGCCGGCGGGTCTAAAAACGCTGCGTTCAGGTCGCAGTCTCCCTGGGCGTGGGTTCGATCCACTTCTGACAGACTCTTTTCTTTAACCTCCTCACTCATAGCTTCGACTCCGATTTGCGGGTAAAGATACTAACGTCCTTGCAAAAAGTAGTCATGGCTGAGAAGGTTAAGGTGATGAACTTAAGAAATCCATTGGGGTTTTCCCTGGGGTCAATCCTGCGACTTCGTCTAAGGTTTGCTTAGTAGTCTGCTGGGTTCTCAGTATGGCTGTGCTTACAGCTCTTGCTCACACAAAGAAGGACCAAGGTTGAAGTTGAAACGTTGTGAAACAATTAAACATAAGGGCCAATTTCTCAGTGGAGGATTAAGCCTAGTTCTAGGTTAGCGTTGAGTTTGAATGAGTGAATCTCCACATTGGTACTGCCTATTTGGTCCCGCGACTGAGCCTAATCCGCAGAGCAAGAAACCAGCACAATATCTCTAATGAAACAGTTCAAGCCTCATTATGCTTGCGGTTTTCCTACTAGTTAGTCTAAGATATACTACTTCTTCCTCTTACATGATGCTGCTGTCCCTGCTTAAAGATATGCTGGTATAAGTACACTCGGAGGGAGGTGAAGTGGGTAGCCGAGAAGGTTAAAGGCGATGGACTTGAAATCCATTGGGGTTTCCCGCGCAGGTTCGAGTCCTGCCGACTTCGTCAGAGATTTAGCAGCAGCAACTTGTCCTGTAAGCTTTTAAACCACTCAGTGGTTTTGCCTATATTTGTCCTTAGAGTTCTTGCTTTCTCCAGACAAAAGCAAGGACAAAAATATGTTAGTTAAAGAAAGGTTGAAGTTGAAATGTTGTACTGAGAGCAATTGAACATAAATCTCTAAAATGAAACAGTTACGCAACCTTCATTATGCTCTCAGTTTTTCCTACTAGTTAGTCTAGACCGAGAGCGGTCTGGCGCTGCGATTCAGGTGTAGTCTCCCTGGGCGTGGGAGTTCGAATCCACTTCTGATGAGCTGTTTTTCTTTAACCTCCTCTCCTCATAGCTTGACTCAATCGCTTGTGAGTATTAAAATACTGCGTCAGCAAAGTGCACTGCAAGAAGTAGTCATGGCTAGAGGTTAAGGTGATGGACTTGAAAATCATTGAGGTTTCCCTGCACGGTCCAATCCTGCTATTCGTCCTGAGTTTGCTTAGTAGTCTTACCTTGCTAATACTCAGTATGGCTGTGCTTACAGTTCTTGCTCTCACACAAAAAGAAAGGACAAAAAGGTTGAAGTTGAAGCGTTGGCCAGAAACAAACATAAAGGGGAGCCAATTTCTCGAGTGAGTTAAGCCTAGTTCTAGGTTAACGTTGAGTTTGAATGGTAAATCTCCATTGGTACTGCTATTTGGTCACGACTAGGCCTCATCCGCGGAAACAGAAACCAACACAATATCTCTGAAATGAAACAGTTCAAAAGCTTCATTATAACGCAGTTTTTTCCTACTAGTTAGTCTAAGATACCTTCTTCTTCCTCTACATGATGCTGTCCCTAGCAAAGATACTGGTATAAGTACACTTGGAGGAGGTAGTAGTAGCCGAGGTTAGGCGATGGACTCAAAATCCATTAGGGTTTCCCGCGCGGGATTCGAATCCTGCCGACTCGTCAGAAGGTCTGCTTGGTAAATCTGCCTTACTAGACTAGGATGTTCAGTATGGTTGTGCCTGTCACTTGCACTCACAAACAGGGGCAAAATATGTTAGTTGAATACGGTGGAATGGTCAATGTCTTGTGAACAAATCTCGTATGCTTACGGTGTACTACTAGTTAGTCTGAACACTACTGCACTTCTTCCTCTTACATGATTAACTTTGTCACAAGCTTAAGATACTGGCACAAGTGGACTCATAAGTATTGGTCATATTGAGGTTAAAGTGATGGACTTGAAATCCATTGGGGTTTCCCAGCAGTTCGAGTCCTGCGACTAAAATCAGGGTGGCAGCAACAATCCTGTAAGCTTTAAGCCACTTTAGTGGTTTTTACTATGTTTGTCCTTAGGTTCTTGCTCTCACACAAAACAAGGACAAAATATGTTGGATTAAAAGGTTGAAGTTGAAATGTTGTGGAAACAATTGAACTAAATCTCTAAAATGAAACAGTGCAACCTTCATTATGCTCTCAGTTTTTCCTACTGGTTAATTAAGACCTGCTACTTCTTCCTCTTGGAAGTGATCTTGTCACAAGCAAAAGATACTGGCACAAGTACACTTGGAGGAGGTAGTCGTGGCAGGAGTGGTTAAGGCGATGGACTAAGGAAATCATTGGGGGTTTCCCAGCACTTGAGTTCGAATCCTGCCGACTACGTCAGAGGTCTCCTTGGTAACCTGCCTTACTAGACTAGACTAGGATGTTCATTATAGTTGTGCTTACTGTCCTTGCCCTCACACAAAACAAGGGCAAAATATGTTAGTTAAATGCAGTTGGAATGGTCAATGTCTTATTGAACATAAAATCTCATTATGCTTGCAATTTGTCCTACTAGTTAGTCTAAGACCTGCTACTTCTTCCTCTTACATGATGCTGTCCCACAAAGCAAGATACTGGCACAAGTAGGCTCAGCACGAGGTGATCGTGGCGAAGGTTAAGCGATGGACTAGAAATCCATTGGGGTTTCCCGGCGCGGGTTGAATCCTGCCGACTCACGTCAGAAAGGGAGTCTGCTCGGCTTAAACTGTCCTGTTAGTTTAAAGCCTCTCAGCCATGTTTTTGTGCTTACAGTTCTTGCTCTCACACAAAACAAGAATAAATATATTGAATTGAAAGGTTGAAGTTGAAATGTTTAGAACAATTGAACATAAAATCTCTCAAATGAAACAGTACAACCTTCGTTATGCTTACCAATTTTCCTTCTAGATAGTTTAAGACTTGCTACTTACAGGGGTGCCTGTACACCTGCTGTGTCAGGATGGCCAGCGGTCTAGGCGCTCGCGTTCAGGTGCAGTCTCCTGGAGGCGTGGGTTGAATCCCACTTCTGACAGACTCACTGCTTTAACCTCCTCCTCACTGTGGCTCAGTCCTTGCGGGTGTTAAAAACTAACGTCACTTACCAAAAAAAGTAGTCATGGCTGAGAGGTTAAGGTGATGGACTTGAAATCCATTGGGGTTTCCCTGCACAGGGGTCAATCCTGCGACTTCACGTCCTAGGTTTGCTTGGTAGTCTGCCCTTGCTAGGTTCTCCAGTATGGCTGTGCTTGTACAGTTCTGGCTCTCACACCTGAAAGGACCAAAAAGGTTGAAGATTAAACATAAGGGCCAATTTCTCAGTGGAGGATTAAGCCTAGTTCTGGAGTTATTTGAGTTTGAATGGTAAATCTCCATTGTTGCTGCTATTTGGTCCCGCTAGGCCTAATCCATGAGCAGAAAACCAGCACAATATCTCTGAAAAGAAACAGTTCAAACTACATTATGCTTGCAGTTTTTCCCTACTAGTTAGTCTAAGACCTGCTACTTCTTCCTCTTACATGATGCTGTCCTGAAAGCAAAAGATACTGGTATAAGTACACTTGGAGGGAGTAGTTGTGGCGAGTGGTTAGCGATGGACTCAGAAATCATTGGGGGTTTCCCTGAGTTGAATCCTGCAGAGCCTACGTCAGAGGTAGTAGCAGCAAGCTGTCCTGTTAGTTTAAACCTCTCCCAGTATGTTTGTGCTTACAGTTCTTGCTCTCACACAAAACAAGGACAAAATATGTTAGTTAAAGAAAGGTTGAAGTTGAACATGAAATCTCTCAAATGAAACAGTACAACCCCTCATTATCTTACAGTGCCCTTCTAGATAGTTTAAGACTTGCTACTTCACAGAGTGCCTGTACACGCCACCAAGCTGTGTCAGGATGGCCAGGCGGTCTAAGAAGCGCTCGTTCAGGTCGCAGTCTCCTGGGCGTGGGTTGAATCCACTTCTGACAGACTCTACTGCTTTATCCTCCTCACTCATAGCCCTGACTCAGTCGCGCAGGTAAAGAATACCGTTAGCAAAGTGCACTTACAAAGTAGTCATAGCTGAGGTTAAGGTGATGGACTTGCTGCAGAAATCCATTACAGGGGTTTCCCTGCACAGGGTTGAATCCTGCTGACTACGTCCCTGGGTTGCTTAGTAATCTGCATTGGTACTGCTGTTTGGTCCCCATTAGGCCAAATCTATGAGCAGAAACCAGCACAATATCTCTGAAATGAAACAGTTCAAGCTTCATTATGCTTGCAGTTTTCCTACTAGTTAGTCTAAGACCTGCTACTTCTTCCTCTTAGATGATACTGTCCCTAGCTTAAAATACTGGTATAAGTACCTTCAGAGAAGGTGGCCGAGAGGTTAAGGCGATGGACTCGAAATCCATTGGGGTTTTCTCGCGCAGGTTCGAATCCTGCCGACTACGTCAGAGGTCTGCTTGGTAATCTGCCTGACTAGACTAGGATGTTCAGCCATAGTTGTAGCACTGTCCTTGCCCTCACACAAAACAAGGGGCAAAAATATGTTAGTTGAATGCAGTTGGAATGGTCAGTATCTTGTGGTTATAAAAATCTCCATTATGCTTGCAATTTGTCCTACTAGTTAATCTAAAAGACCTGCCTACTTCTTCCTCTTACATGATGCTGTCCCACAAGCAAAGATACTGGCACAAGTACACTGGAGGTAGTCGTGGCGAGTGGTTAAAGCGATGGACTAAAATCCATTGGGTTTTTCCCCGCGCAGAGTTCGAATCCTGCCGACTAAATAAAGAGGTCTTCTTGGCAAGCTGTCCCGTTAGTTTTAAGCCTCTCAGTATGTTTGTGCTTACAGTTCTTGCTCTCACACAAAACAAGGACAAAATATGTTAGTTAAAGAAAGGTTGAAGTTGAAATGTTGTAGAACAATTGAACATAAAATCTCTAAAATGAAACAATTACAACCTCATTATGCTTGCAATTTTTCCTTCTAGATAGTTTAAGACTTGCTACTTCACAGGAGGTGCCTGTACACCACCAAGCTGTGTCAGGATGGCCGAGCGGTCTAAGGCGCTGCGTTCAGGTCGCAGTCTCCCCTGGAGGCGTGGGTTCGAATCCCACTTCTGACAGACTCTTTTCTTTAACCTCCTCACTCATAGCTGACTCAGTCGCACGGGTAAAGATACTAACGTCACTTGCAAGAAGTAGTCATGGCTGAGAGGTTAAGGTGATGGACTTGAAATCCATTGGGGTTTCCCTGCACAGGGTCCAATCCTGCCGACTACGTCTAAGGTTTGCTTGGTAGTCTGCCTTGCTAGGTTCTCAGTATGGCTGTGCTTACAGTTCTGGCTCTCACACAAAAGAAGGACCAAAAAGGTTGAAGATTAAACATAAAGGGCCAATTTCTCAGTGGAGGATTAAGCCTAGTTCTAGGTTAACGTTGAGTTTGAATGGTAAATCTCCATTGGTACTGCTATTTGGTCCACGACTAGGCCTAATCCATGAGCAAGAAACCAGCACAATATCTCTGAAATGAAACAGTTCAAGCTTCATTATGCTTGCAGTTTTTCCTACTAGTTAGTCTAAGACCTGCTACTTCTTCCTCTTACATGATGCTGTCCCACAAGCAAAGATACTGGTATAAGTACACTTGGAGGAGGTAG
This sequence comes from Distichodus sexfasciatus, assembly GCA_032718565.1. Classification (NCBI taxonomy): domain Eukaryota; kingdom Metazoa; phylum Chordata; class Actinopteri; order Characiformes; family Distichodontidae; genus Distichodus; species Distichodus sexfasciatus. The sequence continues at coordinate 3,934,245 of JAVGVS010000023.1, read as the reverse complement.
TTGTGGCCGAGTGGTTAAGGCGATGGACTCGAAATCCATTGGGGTTTCCCCGCGCAGGTTCGAATCCTGCCGACTACGTCAGAGGTGTGCTTGGCAAGCTGTCCTGTTAGTTTTAAGCCTCTCAGTATGTTTGTGCTTACAGTTCTTGCTCTCACACAAAACAAGGACAAAATATGTTAGTTAAAGAAAGGTTGAAGTTGAAATGTTGTTGAACAATTGAACATCATGAAATCTCTCAAATGAAACAGTACAACCCTCATTATGCTTGCAATTTCTCCTTCTAGATAGTTTAAGACTTGCTACTTCACAGGAGGTGCCTGTACACCACCAAGCTGTGTCAGGATGGCCGAGCGGTCTAAGGCGCTGCGTTCAGGTCGCAGTCTCCCCTGGAGGCGTGGGTTCGAATCCCACTTCTGACAGACTCTTTTCTTTATCCTCCTCACTCATAGCTGACTCAGTCGCACGGGTAAAGATACTAACGTTAGCAAAGTGCACTTGCAAGAAGTAGTCATGGCTGAGAGGTTAAGGTGATGGACTTGAAATCCATTGGGGTTTCCCTGCACAGGGTTGAATCCTGCTGACTACGTCTAAGGTTTGCTTGGTAATCTGCATTGGTACTGCTGTTTGGTCCACGACTAGGCCAAATCTATGAGCAAGAAACCAGCACAATATCTCTGAAATGAAACAGTTCAAGCTTCATTATGCTTGCAGTTTTTCCTACTAGTTAGTCTAAGACCTGCTACTTCTTCCTCTTAGATGATACTGTCCCACAAGCAAAGATACTGGTATAAGTACCTTCAGAGAAGGTGGCCGAGAGGTTAAGGCGATGGACTCGAAATCCATTGGGGTTTTCTCGCGCAGGTTCGAATCCTGCCGACTACGTCAGAGGTCTGCTTGGTAATCTGCCTGACTAGACTAGGATGTTCAGTATAGTTGTGCTTACTGTCCTTGCCCTCACACAAAACAAGGGCAAAATATGTTAGTTGAATGCAGTTGGAATGGTCAATGTCTTATTGAACATAAAATCTCATTATGCTTGCAATTTGTCCTACTAGTTAGTCTAAGACCTGCTACTTCTTCCTCTTAGATGATGCTGTCCCACAAGCAAAGATACTGGCACAAGTAAACTTGGAGGAGGTAGTCGTGGCCGAGTGGTTAAGGCGATGGGCTAGAAATCCATTGGGGTTTCCCCGCGCAGGTTCGAATCCTGCCGACTACGTCAGAGGTCTTCTTGGCAAGCTGTCCCGTTAGTTTTAAGCCTCTCAGTATGTTTGTGCTTACAGTTCTTGCTCTCACACAAAACAAGGACAAAATATGTTAGTTAAAGAAAGGTTGAAGTTGAAATGTTGTAGAACAATTGAACATAAAATCTCTAAAATGAAACAGTACAACCTTCATTATGCTTGCCAATTTTTCCTTCTAGATAGTTTAAGACTTGCTACTTCTGGGAGGTGCCTGTACACCTAAAAAGCTGTGTCAGGATGGCCAGCGGTCCTAGGCGCTACGTTCAGTCGCAGTCTCCCCTGGAGGCGGTTCGAATCCCACTTCTGACAGACTCTTTTCTTTAACCTCCTCCTCATAGCTGACTCAGTCTGGGTAAAAGATGCGTCAGCAAAGTCGCTTACAGAGGGAGCTAGTCATGGCTGAGAGGTTAAAGATGGACAAGAAAAAAATCCATTGAGGGGTTTCCTACTGAGGGTCCAATCCTGCCGACTACGTCTGGAGTTTGTAGTAGTCTGCCTTGCTAAGGTTCTCAGTATATTTCAATAACCCACAGTTCTGGCTCTCCTGAAAGGACAAGGTTGAAGATTAAACATAAAGGGCCAGGTATTTCTCAGTGGAGGATTAAACACAGTTCTAGGTTAGCTAGTTTGAATGGTAAATCTCCATTGGTACTATTTGGTCACGACTGGGCCTAATCCATGAGCAAGAAAACCAGCACAATATCTCTGAAAAGAAACAGTTCAAGCTTCATTATGCTTGCAGTTTTTCCTACTAGTTAGTCTAAGACCTGCTACTTCTTCCTCTTACATGATGCTGTCCCACTAGCAAAGATGCTGGTATACGGCTGCTTGGAGGAGGTAGTTGTGGCCGAGTGGTTAAGGCGATGGACTCGAAATCCATTGGGGTTTCCCCGCGCAGGTTCGAATCCTGCCGACTACGTCAAGAGGTAGTAGCTTGACAAGCTATTCCTGTTGGTTTAAGCCTCTCAGCCATGTTTTATTAGCACAGTTCTTGCTCTCACACAAAACAAGGACAAAATATGTTAGTTAAAAAGAAAGGTTGAGTTAGACATGAAATCTCTCAAATGAAACAGTACAACCCTCATTATGCTTGCAATTTCTCCTTCTAGATAGTTTAAGACTTGCTACTTCACAGGAGGTGCCTGTACACCACCAAGCTGTGTCAGGATATTGGCGGTCCTAGGCGCCTTTCGTTCAGGTGTAGTCTCCCTGGGCGTGGGTTGAATCCCACTTCTGACAGACTCTTTTCTTTATCCTCCTCTCATAGCTGATGACTCAGTCGCAGTGAAAGATATAACGTTAACAAAAGTGCACTTTGCAAAAGTAGTCATGGCTGAGAGTTGGGTGATGGACTTGAAATCATTAGGGTTTCCTGCAGGGGTTGAATCCTGCTGACTACGTCTAAGGTTTGCTTGGTAATCTGCATTGGTACTGCTGTTTGGTCCATGACTAGGCCAAATCTATGAGCTTGAAAACCAGCACAATATCTCTCAAAATGAAACAGTTCAAAGCTTCATTATGCTTGCAGTTTTTTCCTACTAGTTAGTCTGAGACCTGCTACTTCTATTTCACCACTCTTACATGATGCTGTCCCACTGTAAGATTCTGGTATAAAGTACACTTGGAGGAGGTAGTCGTGGCCGAGAGGAGGTTAGACGATGGACTCATGAAATCCATTGGGGTTTCCAGCGCGGGTTGAATCCTGCCGACTCGTCAGAGGTCTGCTTGGTAATCTGCCGCTACTAGACTAATTCCAGGATGTTCGAGTATAGTTGTGCTTACTGTCCTTGCCCTCACACCAAAGCAAGGAGCCAAAATATGTTAGTTGAATGCAGTTGGAATGGTCAATGTCTTATTGAACATAAAATCTCATTATGCTTTGGTAATCTACTACTAGTTAGTCTGAAGACCTGCTACTTCTTCCATAACAGATGATGCTGTCCCACAAGCAAAGATACTGGCACAAATAAACTTGGAGGAGGTAGTCGTGGCCAGTGGTTAAGCGATGGACTTGAAATCAATGGGGTTTCCCCGGCGCAGGTTAGTCCTGCCGACTCGTCAGAGATTTAGCAGCAACTTGTCCTGTGCTTTAAACCCTCAGTGGTTTTACTATATTTGTCCTTAGGTTCTTGCTCTCAGACAAAACAAGGACAAAATATGTTAGTTAAAGAAAGGTTGAAGTTGAAATGTTGGTAAAAACAATTGAACAAAATCTCTAAAATGAAACAGTGCAACCTTCATTATGCTCAATTTTTCCTACTAGTTAGTCCTAGACCTGCTACTTCTTCCTCTTAGATGATGCTGTCCCACAAAGCAAAGATATAGCACAAGAAAGTACACTTGGGCAGTAGTCGTGGCAGTGGTTAAGAAGCGATGGACTAGAAATCATTGGGGTTTCTGGCGCGGGATTCGAATCCTGCAAAGACTACGTCAGAGGTCTGCTTGGCAAGCTGTCCTGTTAGTTTTAAGCCTCTCAGTATGTTTGTGCTTACAGTTCTTGCTCTCACACAAGACAAGGACAAAATATGTTAGTTAAAGAAAGGTTGAAGTTGAAATGTTGTAGAACAATTGAACATAAAATCTCTAAAATGAAACAGTACAACCTTCATTATGCTTGCAATTTTTCCTTCTAGATAGTTTAAGACTTGCTACTTCACAGGAGGTGCCTGTACACCACAAAGCTGTGTCAGGATGGCAGAGCGGTCTAAGGCGCTGCGTTCAGGTCGCAGTCTCCCCTGGAGGTGTGGGTTCGAATCCCGCTTCTGACAGCCTGTTTTCTTTAACCTCCTCACTCATAGCTGACTCAGTCGCACGGGTAAAGATACTAACGTGAGCAAAGTCCATTTGCAAGAAGTAGTCATGGCTGAGCGGTTAAGGTGATGGACTTGAAATCCATTGGGATTTCCCTGCACAGGTTTGAATCCTGCCGACTACGTCTGAGGTTTGCTTGGTAATCTGCCTTGCTAGGTTCTCAGTATGGTTGTGCTTTCAGTTCTTGCCCTCACAGAAAAGACAGACAAAATATGTTAATTAAAGAAAGGTTGAAGTTGAAATGTTGTGAAACAATTGAACATAAAATCTCTAAAATGAAACAGTACAAGCTTCATTATGCTTGCAATTTGTCCTACTAGTTAGTCTAAGACCCGCTACTTCTTCCTCTTACATGATGCTGTCCCACAAGCAAAGATACTGGTATAAGTGCCCTTGGGGGAGGTAGTCGTGGCCGAGAGGTTAAGGCGATGGACTCGAAATCCATTGGGGTTTCCCCGCGCAGGTTCGAATCCTGCCGACTACGTTTGAGGTTTTCTTGGTAATCTGCCGTAGTAGGTTCTCACTATGGTTGTGCTTACAGTTCTTGCCCTCACACAAATCAAGGACAAAATACGTTAGTCAAATGCAGTTGGAATGGTCAATATCTTGTAGAAGTATTGAATATAAAATCTCTGAAATGAAACAGTACAACCTTCATTATGCTTGCAGTTTTTCCTACTAGTTAGTCTAAGACCTGCTACTTCTTCCTCTTAGATGATGCTGTCCCACAAGCAAAGATACTGGTATAAGTGCCCTTGGAGGAGGTAGTCGTGGCTGAGCTGTTAAGGCGATGGACTTGAAATCCATTGGGGTTTCCCCGTGCAGGTTCGAATCCTGCCGACTATGTCAGAGGTTTGCTTGGTAATCCGTCCTGCTAGTTTTAAGCCACTCAGTGGTTCTCCGTATGTTTGTGTTTACAGTTCTTACCCTCACACAAAACAAGGACAAAGTATGTTAGTTGGAATAGTTGAAATTTTGTAGAACAATTGAACATAAAATCTGTAAAATGAAACAGTACAACCGTCATTATGCTTGCTGTTTTTCCTTCTAGTTAGTCTAAGACCTACTACATTACAGAAGGTGCTTGGCCAGGGCAACGCCGTGTCAGGATGGCCGAGCGGTCTAAGGTGCTGCGTTCAGGTTGCAGTCTCCTCTGGAGACGTGGGTTCGAATCCCACCTCTGACAGTGTCGTTTCTTTAACCTCCTCACTCATAGATGACTCAGTCGCATGGGTAAAGATACTGACATGAGCAAAGTGCGCTCGCAAGAGGTAGTTGTGGCCAAGTGGTTAAGGCGACGGACTCGAAATCCATTGGGGTTTCCCCTGTGCAGGTTTGAGTCCTGCCGACTATGTCCGACGTTTGCTTGGCAATCTGTCCTGCTAGCTTTAAGCCACTCATTGGTTCTCAGTATGTTTGTGCTAACAGTTCTTGCTCTCACACAAAAGGACAAAATACAGTACATTAGTTAAGTGCAGTTGGAAAGGTTGAAGTTGAAATGTTGTACAACAATTGAAAATAAAATCTCTACTAGTTCTACTAGTTAGTCTAAGACCTGCTACTTCTTCCGCTTAGATGATGCTGTCCCACAAGAAAAGATACTGGCAAAAGTGCGCTTGCAATAGGTAGTTGTGGCCGAGTGGTTAAGGTGATGGTCTCGAACTCCATTGGAGTCTCCCCACGCAGGTTCGAATCCTGCTGACTACATCAGAGGTTTGTTTGGTAATCTGTCCTGCTAGTTTTAAGCCTCTCAGCATGTTTGTGCTTACAGTTCTTGCTCTCACACAAAACAAGGGCAAAATATGTTAGTTAAAGAAGTTGAAATGTTGTAGAACAATTTAAAATGAAACAGTACAATCTTCATTGTGCTTGCAATTTTTCCTTCTAGTTAGTCTAAGACCTGCTACTTCTTCCTCTTAGATGATGCTGTCCCACAAGCAAAGATACTTGCACAAGTAGGCTCGCACGAGGTAGTCGTGGCCGAGAGGTTAAGGCGATGGACTAGAAATCCATTGGGGTTTCCTGTCAGAGGTTTGCTTGGTAATCTGTCCTGCTAGTTTTAAGCCACTCAGTGGTTCTTAGTATGTTTGTGCTTACAGTTCTTGCTCTCACTCAAAACAAGGTCAAAATATGTAAGTTGAAGAAAGGTTGAAGTTGAAATGTTGTAGAACAATTGAACATAAAATCTCTAAAATGAAACAGTACAACGTTCATCATGCTTGCAATTTTTCCTACTAGTTAGTCTAAGACCTGCTACTTCTTCCGCTTAGATGATGCTGTCCCACAAGCAAAGATACTGGCATAAATGTGTTTCCATGAGGTAGTCGTGGCTGAGAGGTTAAGGTGATGGACTAGAAATCCATTGGGGTTTCTCCGTGTAGGTTCGAATCCTGCTGGCTATGCCAGGTATTGGCTTGTCAACCAGTCTTGCTGCTTTTAAGCCATGCCGTGGATTTCAGTATTGTTGTGCTTACTGTTCTTGCTTTCACACAAAACAGGAACAAAATATGGTACATTAAGTAAAGGTGGAAAGGTTGTTGAAGACTTGAAGCTGACGTGCTTCAGACCATTTGAGAATAAATCACTAAAGTGGAGTAGTACAGCTTCCATTATGCTTGCTGTTTTCACTACTAGTTGTACCAAGATGTGCTATATTGCAGGAGGTGCCACTCCAACACAAAGGAATGCGTGGATATGTCAGGATGGCACTGCATTCAGGTTGCAGTCTTCTATTCTATTCCGCTTCTGACACTTTTTTTACCTCCTTCCTCTTAGATGACTGTCGCACAAGTAACGATTCTGGCGAAAGTAGATTGAAGTAGTCGTGGCCGAGCAATTTTCCCTTTTAGTTATACCAAAATCTGTTGCATTGCAGGGTGCCTCTCTAATGCAACCATGAATTTTACTTGTGTCAGGATGGTGGTGGTCAAAGGTGCTGCATTCAGGTAGCTGTGTCCACTGAAGGCATGGGTTCGACTTTCACTCGTTACAGTGCTTTTTTTAAAACTCCTTTCTCTTAGCTGACTCAATCATACTAGTTAAGATAGTGACTTGAGCAGAATATATTTGGGTGAGATAGTCATAGCCCTGTGGTTAAGGTGCCAGCCTAAAAATAATTTTGCGTCTCCTCATGCAGGTTTGAATCCTGCTGACTACGTCAAAGCTTAGGTTGGTATTCCGTCGTGCTGGTTTTAAGCCACGCAGTGATTCTCAGCATGGTTATGGTTACAGTCCTTGTTCTCACACAAAACAAGAATACAATTTCTCTAGGTTATGAAGAGCTGGAAAAGTTGCTGAAAACTTGAAGTTTTGTAGAACAAAAGAAAATAAAATCACAAAAATTAAATAGTACAGCCTTTACTATGTATGCTGTTTACCCTTCTAGTCATAACAAAATTTACTGCAATGCAGGAAGTGCCTCTCCAATACTAAGCTTTTCACACACGTGCCAGGATGGCCATGTGGTCTAAGGGGTTGCATTCAGGTCGCAGTCTCATCTGGTAGGCCTGGATTTGAATCCTACTTTTGACAGCGCATTACCTGCTTCCTCTTATATGTCACTCACACAAGTAAAGATACTTGCTTAAGCAAAATATCCATGCATGTCGTGGCCGAGCGGTTATGGCGCTGGACTTGAAATCCATTAGGGTTTCCCCCGCAGGTTTGAATCCTGCTGATTACATTTGCTTGCCAATCTCTCTTGCTGATTTTAAGCCACGCAGTGATTCTCAGTATGTTCGTGCTTACAGTTCTTGCTCTCCCACAAAGCAATAACAAAATATGATTTGATTAAAAAGAGTTGAAAAGTTTGTAGAGCACTTGACTTGAAGTCGAAGTGTGGAAAAGCAAAAAAAATAAAAACACTAAAATTCAATAGTACAGATTTACCATTTTTCCTTCTATTTAGACCAAAAGCTGTTGCATTGTAGGAGGTGCCTCTCAAATGCAAACAATTTCACGTGTGTCAGGATGGCCGAGTGGCTGCATTCAGGTCACAGTGTCCACTGAAGGTGTAGGTTTGTCTCCTGACTGCTTTTCTACCTCCTTAAGGTGAAAGAGTAGAAATCCATTTCTTGTTATACCAAAATTGGCGCATTGCGGGAGATGCCCCTGCACTGAAAACATTCTTGCATGTGTGTAGGGATGGCCGAGCAGTGCTGGATTCAGGTCACAGTCTTCCTTGGAGGCGTGGATTCAAATCCCTCTTCTGACTGGCTTTTTACCTCCTTCTTCTTAGGTGGCTCAGTCACACAAGTTAAGATACTGGTATTAGCAGAGCATGCTTGCACGAGGTAGTTAGTAGTGGTCGAGTGGTTAAAGCAATGGAATTGAAATCCATTGCGCAGGTTTGAATTCTGCCATTTACGCCAGAGCTTATGTTGGTATTCTGTGTTGCTGGTTTTAAGTCACACAATGATTCTCAATATGGTTGTGTGTGTAGTCCTTGTTTTCGCACAAACCAAGAACAAAATATGTCTACATTGAAGTTGAATTCACTAAAATGACATAGTGCAGCCGGTATTTTCTTTGGGTACTTGCTAATTACACTACTATGGCATATGGCAGATGGTGGCATAACAGTTAGGCTGTTCACTCCTATGTTCAGAAGGTTGCCAGTTTGATTCCCAGACCAGTAAAGTTACCACTGAGGCACTCATGAGCAAGGTCCTCAAGCACTGCTGCCCATGTTAGCCACCCACTTTGCCGTCATAGATTGGTCAAACATTTTCTTTGCAGTGCCCCGTGTGCTGTGCTGTGGCTAAGCGGTCTAAGGTGTGGCGTTCAGGTTGCAGTTTCTGCTGGAGGTGTGGGTTTGAATCCCAGTTCTGATAGTTTAGCTGATGCTGTTTCACAAGGACAGATACTGGCTTGAGTATCTGCTTGCATGAGTCATGGTGGTTAAGGTGATGGATTAGAAATCCATTGGAGTCTCTCTATGTAGGTGTGAATCCTGTCAAGTATGTCAGAGTTTCTGTCTGCAATTTGACCTGCTGTGTAACAAGCTTCAAAATGATTGTCATACAAGAACAAAATATAGATCTGAGTTGAGAAGATTTCGAAGAGCAATGGAAAAAAATGACAAATTAAATAGTACAGCCTTTACTGAGTTCCATTCTTGCTGTTTTCCCAACTAGCCATGCCAAAAGCTGCTGCATTACAGGAGCTGTTCATGTCTCTCTAATGTATGCAACTTTTCACAAAAGTCAGGATAGCAGAACCATCCAAGGTGCAGTAGTCACATAGCAGTCTCCTCTGGAGGCGTGGGCTCAAATCCCCCAACGTTTAGGTTGCAGCCAAGTCGAGACATGGCAACCAGCAGGAGACACACTTGCTCTAACACCAAGACAACTGAACTCTGTGGACAGCTGGCGAAAGTGAGGCATTTCACGAGGCGGGAAATGCCTTCTAACAATCAAGTTGTCTTCACTGGCTTTAGGTGAATTGTGACTGAGGAAGGACCCCGCTCTGCTGTGACCAGGAAGACTGTATTTTATGTTTGTGACAGATGCTTGGCAAGAGGATATGGTTTTTATTAATTTCACCGAATTTTTAAATGGAATAGTCCACCAGAGTATCCGTAAGCAACCCTCAGTTATCTGGCAATGGTGCTGGTCTTGCACTGGTTGGCAGGACAACGTTTCCATGTCAAAAGGTCAGCACTAGCTTTGGCAGTTCCCTCCAATTGCGAGTGATTAATACTGGTTGACAAAACTAATGATATAATATTAAATTTAACAAAATATAAATTACATTTTGTTTAACAATGTTTAGTAAAGACTGATATCTGATGGAGCCTGTGTTTAACCTGCACACATGCAGAGGAATTAATGTTTTTAAATCATATTTATATACCGATAACAACCTGTGGTATAGAATCTACTACGAGAATGCTGCATACCTTATACCTTTTCTAAAAATGTAAACTTGAGAAAGATGTTGCCCATCCAAATCAAGATTCAAGCCATGGGTGTTTTGGGATGGGATTCACTGGAGAAATTTGCACCCATGTACAAATCATGAACCATTTATACATGTTGCATTCTACTAGATGGTGGTCTGTGGAGAAGAGCTGTTTCATTGTGGACTTGAGACATATGGTTAACTGCAGATGTCCATAAAGAAACTCATAAGCTCTACATACATCTGGGAAGTGCCCAACTCGAGTTGTATTACAGTTGTTGAACCGACTTTCCAGTACTTATGTTACCTTTACCCATTAGGTTTCAGCAATGCATTCGTGATGACTTACGATGGGATTTGTTATGGGGTGTAACTTAGCTTGGCACTCTGTGTATGAGTTTGCAGAATCCTGGGTAGCATAGGTAGTAAGGCATCATTGGGCCTCCCAACAGGATATAGCACCATCTGCTGTTGTAATTGCGAATGCCTTCTGGAAGCCAAGTTATTTTGAACCTCTAGTACCGTGAAGTCTTCATAGGGTGAAGCTAAATTCGAACTCCATTTCCCAGGTGGCTTTGTGATTTGACAGTACAGGCTATCGAAGAGAGCACAGGTAGAGGGAACGCTTTTCTTTTGAGTTCGGTATTTAATTACAGTAGTTATATAATATAATCGCCTTAGTCTGTTTAAAAGAAGCTGCGAATCTTTAATCTCCTGCCGCGCTAGTTTTTTTTTTTTTTTACGGAATATGAGCGGCAGCGGGCGGCCCAGGACGAGCTCGTTTGCTGACCCTCAAGGGGCTCCCGGCGCCGCTTCATCATCCAATGGATCCGCCGCTGTCGTGGGGAGTAACACAGGAAAGTCCGGGGTCTCTCAGGCCTTGGGGGGCAGCTCATCTCACCTAAAGTTAGCTAGTGAGTATTTTTTCAGTGTTTCATGGTGAACGTTTTAAAATCTACACGCGCTTATCGGGTTATATTAAATCAGCATGTCTTCGCTGTTTGACAGAGAAAGATATTCAATCTGTATTGACAGAGCTTTCGTACAAGTAACTCAGCTAATAGGCTAACTTCACTTGATCTGCGCCCGAAACAGCATTCAGTACTTAACGTCAGTGTTCCTAATCCAGTGGCGACACAGTGCTTTCTCATTACCGTACTTTTTCTGCATTAAACTGTAGGAAGTTTAGTGTCTTTTTCGAGTTCCGCTGTTGCCAGGCAAATCAGATAGCTAGCAAGCAAACTAGCTCATGCTATGCAGCAGAGCTACCGTGACGTAATTGGCAGCACGGCTAGCATCGTTACAGTTCCAGCCTATATGGATATTAAATTAGCTAGTCCGTGTAAATTAAAGGTACGAACGCTGCGTACCATCTCTCAGCTTTCAGTATAAGTTATTGCATATTTTACCTCACTAAAAGCCTTTCCTCTATCTAATCTGTAGGGAGCAGGGAAGCGTTTCGTTACTATTTAATCCAGCCGGTGCTAAGTCCCTGCAGCTAGCAGTTTTACCGGTTAGAAAAACTGACCTGTCAGTTCTCAGCGTTCGCGTTTGAGTAGAATTACTTCACCACTTACTCACTTGTATTGTTTGCCTGTATGAACACTAATCAGCATTTGTTACATGGTTGGTCGTTTTTTTTGTCTTTGCAAAAGTTAGCTGATGCACCCAAATGCGTCCAGTACTAGAGCATGTTATGGCTATCTCCCATTATTGAGCCTTTGACCAGTTGTACAAGAACGTCTTTAAGTGCAAGGGTTTAAGGGCGGCAAGACAGAACATTGGGTCGCATTCACTAACTGTTCACAAGAAGAATGTCGTTTTTAAAACAAACTTTGTAATTGCGAATACATCACACAGTGCGGTGAGACGTGACCTCCGCATTGGACCCATCCATGAAGGAGCAGTGGGCAGCGCCTGTGGAGCAGTACTTGGGGACTGGTAGCTTGGGGATGAGTACCTCAGTTAACTCCCTAACCATTACGCTGCCAATGGCCCCAAGGTTTTGATATTCAGTAGAACCCACAAATGCTGAAGAGCATTCTAACACAAATTTTATTGCATGCGTGTTTGTGCACGCACTTGTTACTTTACCAAGTTTTCTACAGACCTACAGTTGTGAACAGTTTTGTAGTTGTACTCTTAAGAACAAATTTCATTTTAATGCAGGCCCTGGTTAGGCAAAATAGTGGAAATGGTAGATACAACATTGCCAGAAACACATATGTGACCCGATCTGCCGTAATGAGTCGGAAGTCGGCGTTCTGTTTATTTAGATATGGGCCGATTATGTTGACAAAAATATAGTTTTTTCTTTCTTGGTCTTATATGAAAGAAAAGGTCTTCAAAATTAATCTGGTCTCCAGAAAAGAAAAATCGATATTTTTGTGATGTTTCGCAACATAATCGGCCCGTACCTAAATAAATAGAACCCCGACTTCCGACCCATTACGGCAGATCGGGTCACAAAATTTATAGTGCGTGAGAGTTATGCATTGTAATACTTTAAGGTTGATCGAGCAATGTTGGTGCTGTGGCCAAAGTGAAATCCATCAGACTGGGGGGTTCAAATCTGTAACCCCAAGTTGCTCCAGGGAGACTGTACCCTGTAATTAGGAAATAGAAGTCACATTGGATAAGAGCATCTGGTAAATTCTGTAAATGTAAACTCGCTATATGATATGGCACAAATGGCCAGTATCGGAAGCCTGGGTAAAAGAAGGAGAAAATGCCACAGGTGCTTGCGTAATGACAAAGCTCTACTTGAGTTTTTTTGGCTGTGTGACTAATATTTGTTTTCTTTAAAGCATCTCATAATCTGGTGTCGCTTTCGGCCTACCTGTTTTTTTAATCTTTCTTATGAAGGATCAGCTGGGGAGGTGACGACAGTGGTCGCCACACCTGGCCAAGGCCCGGACCGGCCACAGGAAGTGTCCTACACAGACATCAAGGTGATTGGCAATGGCTCCTTTGGTGTTGTGTATCAAGCACGGCTCATCGACAGCCAGGAATTGATTGCTATTAAGAAAGTTCTTCAGGACAAACGTTTTAAGGTGCGTGATCTTTTAACTCTCACAGACACTCTCTAATTTAACAGTCTTGGATTAAATGTTAAATATAAACATAGTTACATTTATACAAATGTCATTGTACCTCTCTCGAGCGGACATGAAGTCTTGTTTTTGAGATGTTAAGTAGCATGCCTCGTGGAGGTTTGTGCCCTTTACCAGAGCTTATACCAGGGTCCTGGTGAGATCTCTGAATCTGTAGTTCTCCCTTATGCCTGTCTGCATTTGTAGAATCGAGAGCTACAGATCATGAGGAAGCTGGACCACTGTAACATAGTGAGACTGCGCTACTTCTTCTACTCCAGTGGTGAGAAGGTAAGATAATATGCTTCTTTTATAGACGGGTCTATTCAGAACAGCATTCAGCATACAAATAAGTGAGCTGTGCTGAACCTCTCTGCATTCTTTTTGTTTTGTTTTAAAAGGACGTTGATTGATTATATGATGTTTTCCACAGAAAGACGAGGTTTATCTGAATCTTGTGCTTGACTTTGTGCCGGAGACAGTGTATAGGGTGGCACGGCACTTCAGCAAAGCCAAGACCATCATTCCTATAATTTATGTAAAGGTAAGTGTGTCTAAATGCTGCAATTTTAGTGACTGAATAGCCTGTTCTGGGAGTAGGATTAGAAATATAGACCTTAGTTTAGGTAAATACAAAATACATACAATTTTATAGGTGGCAAAAATCAATGCATTGAATAAAAAGCATTAAAAGTTATATAATGAAGATGCTGATTGTTCCAGATTTTTTAAAAATGTTATAATGTGTACATAAATCTCCAAATGGTTATGTTCAATTAGTTTTTTAAGGTTTGAGAAAAGGTATGTAAACCTAAATAAAATAAATTCCCCTAATCATTCATTCATTATCCGAACCACTTTAATCCTGGGCAGGCACCAACACACCGCAGGGCACACACACATACACACCTTACGGGGCCAGTTTAGAATCACCATTTAACCTATTAATATTGCATGCTTTTGGACTGTGGGAAGAACCACTTCGCCACTGTGCTACCCCTCTCCTAATCATAAAAATTCAATTTTGGAGAATGTATAATTTTTCTAGTATTTTATTTCTATGTTTTATCATTTAGCATCTATAGAGAAAATTAGAATGCCTCATTAGACATGAAACTAACATTTTTCCTTCATTGACCTGCCCAGAATGGCAAATGTCAAACTGTGATGTTTAAACCACAACTTAATCTACACAGCAGATCCAATATTATGATTGGGGGAGATTTGGCACCTTAGGTGAACAGTGGGTATTCAAAGGACGGTTGTTAAATAGTTGTTTGCTTATAAAATGATGGACAAGGTAATGCTTTGTGCCAATAATTTCTTCATTGCAAAATTTTCAGAATTTGCACACCCATTTAGCAATTTGTGGATAGAGCTCATGTTCTAAAAGAATCAAACCTGTTGCCAGTGCTGAGGTTGCCGTGCATCCTTTAGTGGGCTAACACTCATAAACACGGTTGAAGGATCGATTTTCCCTGATTTTGTACTGTTTTCACACGCCTGGGAGGCTTACCCACCAAACAAAAAGCCAGTTTGTGGGAAAACGCTGCATCACAGACATTATATTTTTTTGATCATTATATTTTATTGATTTGTCCTCATATGTTTAACCTTCACATTTTCTCTCTCTCTCAGGTGTATATGTACCAGCTGTTTCGCAGTCTGGCTTATATACATTCCCAGGGTGTGTGCCACAGAGACATTAAACCCCAGAACCTTCTAGTGGACCCAGAGACAGCAGTTCTCAAGCTATGTGACTTCGGCAGGTGGGTAAAACATCTTCACAGAACCATATTCACATTTAAAAGCGGAATATGGCAGGTGGCACACACACCACGTGACTCTGCAACGAGCAGAAGTGAGGTTGGTTCTGTGATCACTGGTAATGAAACGGAGAAATTCAAGTTTGCTAATGTTTCGGGTCTTTGTTTTTATTTATCTTAATTTTTGGTGTGTAAAAAGGAAGAGACAACCTACCTACGGACAATGAAAGAGATAATACAGACCAACCTAGCTCCCGAGCACGACTATATGTGCCTGTGCTGTTTCGTGTCCAGTTTTGTTGTGTTGTTCATCACATAGCAGGGTGCAACCCTGACAATGGTGCAAGCTGTGTTATGTCCAAACATACATAATGTACAGGCATGTTATATGTAGCTTGCTGAGTTTTGCTTTTTGTCTTGAGTCATACAGTCAGCTTTGCTTTACTCCTCCACAGTGCAAAGCAGTTGGTAAGGGGGGAGCCCAACGTCTCCTACATCTGCTCGCGGTATTACCGCGCTCCCGAACTCATCTTTGGAGCGACAGACTATACCTCCAACATAGACATTTGGTCAGCGGGCTGCGTGCTGGCCGAGCTCTTGCTGGGCCAGCCCATTTTTCCTGGGGACAGTGGAGTAGACCAGCTAGTGGAAATTATTAAGGTGAGCCTTGCAATGTTCAGTGTATTTTTAAACAGTACGTATATTTCATTTACA
This sequence comes from Distichodus sexfasciatus, assembly GCA_032718565.1. Classification (NCBI taxonomy): domain Eukaryota; kingdom Metazoa; phylum Chordata; class Actinopteri; order Characiformes; family Distichodontidae; genus Distichodus; species Distichodus sexfasciatus. Next base: position 3,918,717 of record JAVGVS010000023.1, on the reverse strand, counting down.
CAACACTAGCTTTAATAAGATAAATACGATTATATGCATATTTTCCCTACCCTGTCCTCTCATATTTCATTATTTGGATCTTTACTTTATAGACATAAGCAATATACACACATTAACGTAAACATCTCACTGTACTAACCCTAACTGTGCTGTGGTGTAGAAGTAGGTGCTTAGTTCTTTACTAAATTTCCCTTTTGAAAATGAAAAATGCCTCAATCTTCCCCTTTTAACCTTCATTTTGTAAACAAATTACCAATGGCAAGAACAAGCATTCAAGCGACTTCACAAGCTTTTGTGCAAAAAACGTAAGTTTATCAACTTCCACCGGCTTTAAAGATGCCAAGAAGGAGTCGGGTTTACGTTTAGAAATTACACTCTACACACTAGAGGTGTGAACCTTCACTGGTGTCATCATTCGATTATGATTATTAGGTCAACATTTCGATGTGAAACAATATCTCGTTGCATTACGAGGCAACGCATCAATTTTGCAACATAACGCGTCATTGCACGCAGATTGGGAAGACAAAGCTGCTACCAGGATATTCTTGAATATTTATGCCCTCACCAGAAAATCACCTGGCAATGTCATTATGATATCATTTAGGGGTTTTCAACTGCTGCTGTCCCAAAGACCAGGGGAATTTTTTTTAATTATTTTTTGGATGTACGCATTAAACCCATTATTCATAAAGATGCCCAAGTCATGGAAATGTTTTGAAAAATAACAGAGGAATTACTTAAGTGATTTCAGTCGTGCAACTGGATTGCGTGTTATGGACCACCTGCAATGCCGCCACAGACCACTAGGGGGCAGGGGATCGCCGTTTGGAAACCTCTGTTGTAATCGGTTTTGGTCCGCCATTGCATCGATACAGAATCATCCATGTCTGTATCGCGATGCGTCGATTATGCAATTAATTTCAACACCCCTAGTACACACTGGATTTGGTGGAATCTGGATATTAATATATTGCGATACTTTTATTTTCAAACAATGGATAATAAAATATTCATTTTCGTGGCACTTGATATCTTGCCCCAACCAAGTGTGCAGTAATTCTGTATGTAATGTATGTAGGTAAACGGTGTACATATTTCACATTTTCAGTTGATCTATTTTTCCTTTATGAAACATCATTATCTTTAAGCATCAACAAGGGGCACTGTAGTGTGGAACTTAAAGCAAGGCAGTATCACGCTCCAATCCTGTAGAGCCACAGGCAGGGTAAAAATTAAAAAAAGAACACCTGCCAGATTCTAGAAAGGAGGAGATTTTTGTGGTTAGCTGTAAACGTTGTAAATCTATTGCATTTTATATTTATGTAGCCCATTTCTAGACACTCAAAGCATTTTACAGAGGCAAGGGCAAAGGCCAAACCTGCTTCGTTTCATAATAGAACTGTTGCAAATCGACTTGCGTTTTATAATTATTTTCTAATCATTTTCTATACATGATAAAGCAGTTGATCCCAAGCAATAAGACTGAAAAACATTTGTCTGTCCTATGTCAGGTGCTGGGCACCCCAACACGGGAACAGATTCGTGAAATGAACCCCAACTACACAGAGTTCAAATTTCCACAGATCAAAGCCCATCCTTGGACAAAGGTAACATATGTAGAACATTTGGAAGTGATTTCCTAAATTGGATGATGATTGATATGTTAAATGGTAATTATTATTATTATTTATTATGTATTATTATTATATACACATGTTCCAGGTATTTAAGCCACGCACTCCTCCTGAGGCAATAGCACTTTGCTCTCGGCTGCTCGAGTACACGCCAGTAACGCGTCTGTCACCGCTTCAAGCCTGCGCTCACGCCTTCTTTGATGAACTGCGACAACCGGGCACACGATTACCCAGTGGGCGCGAGCTACCGCAACTCTTCAACTTCTCTGCAACTGGTTTGTTTCCAACCTGTTCCCACCATTCCCTTACCCGTTGCAACGGGGGTGTATGTCATATGTTGCTGCTATTCAGAGGTGTCAGAAGTACACGCGTTCTTCACTCAAGTAGAAGAATAGATACATGTGTTTAAAAAGACTCAAGTAAAAGTTGAAGTACTGACTCGACTTTAGGCTCTAAAACATAAAAGTATAAAGTCCCTTGCGAAGGACAAAACCACCATTTTAGGGCAAAGATGACTGGACTATATGTCCAAGCGTTATGTAAAGCGCAAGCAGAGAACAATAAAGTGACATGAATACATCCTAAACACATCATACAAAAAATATTATAGAGAGATATTATTTCCCACCGAGTTGCCGCCAGGTTTTAGTTTCTTTCCCTCTCGCGTGCTTTATTGTGTCTATCACATTGTGCGTCATGTGCAAAGACGAGTACAGTTTCGGGTTCTAATTATAGAACCACCTCTGCCAGTCAGTCAAGTTGTCTGGATGGTGCGCATTATTGATAAGGAATAGGTCAAATGCATGACAAAATGGCCCAATAAACGTCATTTAAATAAAACGAAACAAGAATAACGAGCCTGATTTGAAAATATAAGGAGTAGAAAGTACATTCATGCTAAAAATGTACATAGTAAAAGCTAAAAGTTGGCACAAAAATAAATAGTCAAGTAGAGATACCCGAAAATACTACTTAAGTACAGTAACCAAGTATTTTCTTTGTTACTTCCCTTCTCTGCCTGCCATAATATCTAATACTTAGGGCTTCTTGTCATTGATATTAAAAGGGTCATTTTAGGAATTATATTAAAAGACTTTATTGAATCAAACATTTACTGCTTCTAAATAATAGAAGCCCAATCAGTTCACAGTTAGCTTATCAGACAAATAAAATCATTTTGGTGCTATCCAAGCTCAGGATAACTACACTGGATAGCTGTGATGTAGTTCAGCTTTTGTCTCAGCATTTGTGTTAATGTCCTTGGCTTAGTGGAGAGTTTAGATTTAGGAGTTCAGTGCTAGTTTTGTCTTGTTTGCAAGAAAATGTGTTCTCTTTCCCTCCATTCTTCTTTATCTGTTTTTGTTTGTTTTTTCCTGTTATTTCAGAGCTGTCAATTCAGCCTCAACTAAACTCCACCCTCATTCCACCTCATGCCCGTGTACAGACCACGCCGTCCTCACACGGTACTGACGCCATCTGCCATCCTGCTCCAGCTAGCTTTAGTAAAGTGGCTGAGGTTAATGACAGCCACTGGGATCTGTGTTTGCATTTTATGTGTTAATTTGTTCTTATTTGACCGACACGTTGACCACAGGCGTCTTTTCTCTTCATCATTATAATCACCCCCTTTTTCTTCTTTCCCCTCCTAGATGGCTCGGCTGGTTCTGTGCAAGCCAACTCAACTTAGGCCAACACTACCTGAACCAGTACCACTGACTCATACAAACAGACAAAAGCAAAGCGCCCGAGCCACCGTGTCAGTACAAACTCACAAAAACACACATACCTCATACATGGGTCTTATCTCCTAATTGTGCTAAATGTACAAGAAAACAGCAAATGCTCATACACTCTATTTTTCAGGATTTTCTTTTCCCCTCTCTGACATTTCAGTGTCGTCAGTGACTGAGGGGTCTGTACTGTTTAAACACGGTAGTGGCCGGAAAGTCTACATCTCCTGCTGATCAAATTGTCTAAGAAACGCACATTGTTTTTCTTCTAATGATTGTTCTTGTTAACGGTGAAGTTCTTTGTTTTAGAGTGAGTGTCCTGAATAAGTTATTAGCACCCTTAACACAGGCTCTAGGCATTTTAACAGTTGCATCTCTAGTTACTGGGGTGGGTTGACATGGCAGGAGGGGCAGGTCCTCTAAAATCTCTTAATATTATTTTGTTTTTAAAACAAACATGTTAATTTATTTGACTGCACAGTTTTAAGGGTTGGTGAAAGAGCTATGTTTTCCCCTCGTTCAGGAAAGGAGTCCATATACATATAAACTTTCTTTTTATAAGAATTTTGTCACTTGGTTTTAAAGACAAAATAACAAGTTTTTTGTTTTTTTACTGTTATTAAATTATACTTTTAAGCTTTATGATATGTATATACTCATTTTCTTGGACATGTATGTATAATGTGGGAATGGGTGGAGGCATGGGAGATTATTAGTGATGGTGGTGTGTAGAGCAAAGCACGCTTTAATCGAGGTAATGGTGTGTGTTGAGGCTTTTATCCGTCTCCTGTAGTTGATGTGTTGAGTCTTAATGACCAAATTGTGGGTAGTGGTCCTTTTCCAGAAGGAAAAACTAGTGTCATTTCCCCACATTTGTGATACAAGTACATAGATACAAGAATAGAGCTTTACTTTCATTCTTAAAGAAGGGAAATGTATTGGATGAAGAGGCATGCATGTTTTTAAGATGCCGTAAACTGTGCTGGGAATCAGGGTAGCATCAGCAATGACAATGACTGTGTTTCTGAGCGTGTTAGAGAGAGTAAGTCAACGTGATTCGTCCTGCCTGTTCAACACAATCTACTAAGGGTACATGTACTGTAATTAACAATTGAGATAGACTGACTAATCATTCTTATGACCCAGTCTTACTGGATTTAGTTATGTTTGCACTCTTAATGTCAATTTCTCTAGATTTAGTTTAGACCTCTATCTGCAGCACAGCAATAATTGAATTTTAGCGCAAAATCCCATCAGATCTGCTACAGTTTTAATATCACTTGTAGAGAGCCAATAGTTAGCCATTGGTGTCCAAATATCCAACTACTGTCTTCTCTTTAAGAAAGCTGTAAAAACAAAAAAGACACAATTTTCTTGTTTAAATAATTTCCTAATCCTGAGAAGCATTACCTGCGACAGACCTGTGAAGCGCTAATTCTGATCTTCCTTTTTATTTGGGTTTGATTGTGGATATGCCACCACATGTTCATGTGTAAATATTTTCTTTTTAAGACATTTTTTTTGTAAATAGAGAAATTTTAACCACCATCCCTTCAACACCTAATCCCTTTTTTTCTGCTGCTGTCTCACTGTTTTTTTCCCTCAGGTTTAATCAGGTTTCCACCTTTTTATTTATTGTTTTTCACTGAGCAATGTATTTTTTTACGTCACAGGATACAATGTAACCTTGTCTTTGTTGTACTGTACTCAGGTCCATATCCTTGGTACCTGGAACCATCTTGATTTTTAAAGAGGAAAATTTTTGATGAAAGATTCATTGGGATAGCTGTGTTGTGTAAATGTAAGATTCGGAGGTACGCATCTGACTGAATTTTGTGTACTCTTGTCTAATTGTAAAGATGGATGTTTTTAGAAATCTGCAGTGTGCTTTGAGAAGTATCGTCAAATGTTCTGTATCACGGAGGGAGCATTCTCCTGATGGGAGATTCTCTTAGCTGCTTGAAATGCCTATAGCAGACTGAACTGGAGTAACTGGTTGACACTGAGCCATGAACATGTGTTGGCAACAGTGGGTCGTGGGTGTGTTTCTGCAACATTTACTGAACGGAATCCCTGCAACCTCCAAAATATGTTAACTTATCTGAACTTCACTAGACTTTTTCTTATGAGAGATGGTTGTATGTATGAAACCTTAGAGTAAAGACACTGATTCTGATCTTGTCAAATCCTTTTTTTGTAAGATTTATTATTTTTGACTGTTATCAATATTAATATTATTATAAGTGTCAGAGGTTCACAAGGCAGATTGACTAAATGTAAAAAAATAAAGCAAAGTAGAAGGAGACGGGACAGCTTCTTATTTAGTGTCATCTGAACTGAGGTGGAAAATCTGACTTTGAGAAGTACCACTGGGGACCAAATCCAACTTTTTATTTATATTTCTCTGGCAGTTATGGCCCGGGTTAACAGTTCACTACATAGAAACAGAAATATGGTTGGAAAGAATTTGCTTATCCATATAATTTAAATTAATAATGTGGAAACTAAGCTGGTGTTGATGTTTTTCCTTTTAAGTAATAAAGCAATTTTCAAATGCTGTGCCTTTCAGGTACCTTTAAATGAAATGCTTGGTTCTTTTGTTGGACTCGGAATTATAATCCACGTGAAGCTTGTTTCAGTGTATGCTGTCGTTTGTTTTTAAGTTGTGGCCCGAATTAAAATATGGTGTCTTGAGAGCTTGAATCAAAAGCAACTGGGCCTGATATCAAAAATGGAAAAGAAGTTAATTTCTCCTTGATTTAAACTCTCAGGATTAAAATCTGTTGAACGACTGAGAACCTACACACACACAAAATAAGTGATTATTCACATTTATTGGCTTTAGCAGACTCTTGTCCCAAGCGACTTGGATTAATCAACGGACGGACAGTCTCTCTAGAGCAATTTGGGACAAAGGGACTTTGCTGAGGAAATCAATTTGGTAATGCATTAACATTTTCAGCTTTTAGCAGCTGTTTTAATCCAGAGCAACAACCATTTCCTAATTTCAGGGACCAGACTTTGTAGGTCTTGAAGTTCCTGACAAATTTGTTGTGGGATATGCATTAGATTACAGTGAGTATTTTAGAGATTTAAATTCTCTCCCCAGAGCAACTTGGGGTTAAGGGTATTGCTCAGAGACTCTGTTGGTAATGCTGATGGTAGGATTTAAACCCACAAGCTCTTGGTCCAGCGGCAAATATCCTAACCACTAGAACACCATTGTGAGAAATGTGTTTGAATATCTGCAGTTGTGCAACTGAGGCATGTAAGAGGAACAACGTGAAAATGCATCGTCAGAAATGGAATTCAAACCTACACCTGCAGGGAAGACTGTGACCTCAGCGCAGCGCCTTAGCCATTATGACTTGTTGAAGAATCACCTCAGATGAGATTTCAACCTGTAATCTCCGCATTTCAAGGAAACAACCTTACCACTGAGCATCAAGAGCTTGTAATGCTGGAGGTAAGGTTTGAACCCACATCGTCTTGACCCAGAGACATTTAGCCGACCACTAGACCACCATTACGTTGGCACCAGTTGCATGCTCAGATCAATTTTATGAACTTGTAAGAAAATAATCTTAAAAAATTTGACAAAGGATTATTATATGTGACTTTATCGCGTTTCTTAGCTCCAAGCTGTTGTGCGGACCAATAATATAGGGCTGAGTGTAACGTGTTGCTTTATTCCACTGGGGGGCAACATATCACAAGAAATCCAGTTTTTGAGTCGACATGCACGTGCTGTCCCGGCAGAGGTTGGTTGGTTTATTTATTTACTTATTTATTTATTTATTTATTAGGAATGTACCTCTTCGTGTCACCCAGACCGGGTTCAAGAGTCTTGGGGTCACTGTGAGCTTCCAAGCTTTTAAATCATTACTGGGTTGCCCTCGACCTCCCACTTACTGGCACCTCAAACCTCTTTCCTGGAAACAGGATCGACCATCTCCTGCCACATTTCCACTCTCATTCATTCTAATCAGGAAAATAAAGATCTTCCTGTGTAGGCTCTGCGTCGTTAGGGAGCCCATCTTAGTGGCAAGAGGTTTGTGGGATTTTAAACAAAAAATTCTTGCCTGTGCATTGTATCAGGGCGCAGGGGCTCTGTATCGTAATCCAAAAGACACAGGCCTCGCTGGGCTGGCTTTGCCAATAGGCTGTGTTTATTTGTCTTGCCCAGGTATTCCATCAGTGCCGGTTCAGCAAGCACCTGATACCCTGCTCGCTCCATCTTTTATACTCTCCCCGATTCGTCTTGGGGGCTCTCATGGAGAAACATGGCAGATTACAGAAAGGCAAATTCGCTCAACGCCCTGACAGAGCGGAAATGTAGGTTAACATGGATTTATGACTAAAGAAGGCTTCTGCGGTGGCTGGAAGATGGGAGTAATTAATGATTTCTCACATTCCGTGGCAATATATTCGATGCTCTCCTGTTGTGAAACCTTACAATGGAGCCTTACACGTGAAACAGACTTATCTCTACAGTAAAATGGTTTATATTTTAATGATATTACATTTTTTCTCACATTGTTCTCTGTTTCATTGTGTACTGTAAAAGTGAGGCTGAAAATCAGGAACTGTCACTCACATCACATTTCATTTACTGCATTTAGCAGACACTCTCATCCAGAGCAACTTCCATTTCCTAATTTCAGGATTAATCCATTCATTTTAGGGACAGTTCCTCTGAGAGGAATGTGGGGCTAAGAGCTTGATCAGGGACCCAGTGATGGTAGTGCTTTTTAGTCCCAAAGCGAGTGTCCTGTCCTGTAGACCACCACACATACATTTACATTCAGCATTTACTAGATGCTATTATCCAGAGCGACGTCCATTTTCTAATTTTAGAGACAGTCTCCCTGAAGGAACTTGAGGTTAATCGTCTTGCTCAGGGACCCAGTGATGGTAGTGAAGGGGAGAGTCCCAACCTCTTGGTCCAGAGGTAAGTTTCCTAACCACTAGATCATCACCACTACACCATAAGGGAATGCATCCACTTTCTTTAACATCACTTGAGTGATTGTTATTATCGTGATTGCATTGTTCTCTTTGTTGTTTCTTCTTCATCTTCTTCCCACTTTTTGTTACCTTAACTACTTTCATAGTTTTTGTCACCATTTATGACCTGAAATTTTCTGCTCATTGAAGAGACCTGGGCTTTTGCATAATTGACAATAAACAACTGCAAAACTCTGTTCCCCCATTTTTACCCAGGTAAAACAGTGTAGTTCCCTAACTTGCCTATTGTCTCTAACTCGTCATTAAAATGATTTTCTATTTTGCCACATAGGGGCATTTCCATTAAGGAGTAATGGTATTACTTTTCTTGCTATTACCTTTTTCCGTTTTCTGACATGAGCTTGACATTAATTCAGAAGCTCATAGTTCAAGGTCGGCTATAATCAGCATGAACATCTGTAAACAGCTGTAATCATCTCTCTTTTTTTCCCCACACAGCAGGCAGTTTCTCACTCAGTTAAAATCTTTCAGTGTTGATCATGGGATCCAACACTCTTAACTAAACGAATGTTTAAATTTGACATTGCCAGGTGCTTTGGTATCACAGGAAGTCCACACACATTGTCTGTATGTGTTGTGTTTTTTAAATTCCCTCCCAAAGGCATTGTTTTTGTGCTGCATATGTGATTTGTGGGGTGCCGAGTGGTGTCCACTGCCAGTGTTTCAAAATGGCCATCTGTCTTCAGTGTCTGTCAGCACACACACACACACACACACAGTCCAATAAGACAGAATGTGATTCGCACAAGCCCTTTCACAAGTCAGGAGTCCTGAGGGAGTGCTAACATGCTGTAGGTTTGCAGCCAGCATTCATTTGATTTCAACATGTGCTCCGTGTGATAGGGGTATTGAACCAGCACAAACATCAGTCCTTTATGACTGTCTTATTATTCTGTGCTTCTTTCTTGAGCAAATTCATGCATATACCAGTTCTTTTTTTCATTTTACTCTGTGCTTGAATTTACTTTATGCTTCAGTGTATGCATTTGTCTGTGCATGTCAAACAATCTCTCTAAACAACACATTTTATTGCAACACCTCCCTGTACGTGTTCTGTCTGCATGGGTTTATTTTTTTCACTTCTGGAGAATGTTATGGTTCATCACCTTTCCAACAAATATAGAGCCATGCATTTCAGCCCTTGCCCAGATGCCGAACCAGTTATGCTTGCTGACCTCTTTTTGATCGGCAAAGTCCGTTGCAGTATTTCTGTTTTTGCCTCCCAACGCTCTGCAGAGATTTGGTGTTTCCCGCACCATTTAAACCCGATCACACATTGCGAATAAGCTAATTTGGTGGATCAGGTGTGCTGTGATATACAGTACTAGACAGGCTTTTTGTGGAAGTGACTGTATTCTTTTGCAGCCACTGCTCACTTCATTAATACATTTGAGCCCTATTGCATTTTGGCCTTTAACATCATCCCAGATAGCTCAGACGAGTTTAATGCAAGCTGTGTGGCTTGTGGCTAATGAACATATAGGCATCTTCTTGCTCTTCATTTTGTACTGTAATTATTTTCAACTGCTGTGTCAGTGTAATCAGGAGTTATGTACCTCAAGGGTACATAAACAGACAGTTAAAACGTTTGCAGCATAGTGTGATCAAACACCACAGCTGTGCTTGCTCAAGAGGGAATTGGCTTTCTCAGGGTATGTAAATAGTGAATTAGGCAGTGCTTTAACGGTTGTGGGGAATGTAAAACTAACATGTGCCTTAGTGAAGCCAGTGGCATTAAACCAATATGATTACTCATTGTATTTGCACTGAAATCTAAGTTAGTATTCTGCATTTGGATATGTGTTTACAGATGCCTCTAGTTTGCTGTATGTGATGTGAACACCATGCAGGAATAGCTGCAGAAAACAAAGCCAATACTAGAAAAGTTAATGAGTCTGAATCAGACTAACTCTCATTGTAATGTCTAAAGTGAAGAAAACATTTTTGCAGACTTATTTCCCCTCCTCAAAATCGAGTGCCTCCTGCTTGGCAAAACATGACACCAAGAATATTAATTTGACATGCATAGTAAAAATAAATGAATGTGCAGCAAGTGCAGTATAAAATACCAAATCCCCAGCATAAGTTAATTTGTGTTTTTTATTTTTAATCTGTTGGGAGTATTCAAAATGGGAAATATTTTATTTTGTGAGACATTTTCTAGCTTGTAAACACACGTGCACTTTCTCCATATAACTCTTCTTCCCCATAAAGGCATTATTAGGTATTGCACAGTGAATAAATCCCAATAAAATGTAAAAAGGCTAGAGGAGCAGTTATTTCATTAAGAATTTAATAGTCATTTGATCTTTGTAAGTTTGGGGATATAAAGGTGTATCAAATTTTATGCATAGTTCGCACTGAGGCATCAAAGATAATATTTCTTTTCTATTTAAGCTTTTATTTAAATTTTTATATTTAATCATTATTTTATTATATTTTGATATAAATGAGGTAGTCTTTGATGTGAGCGAGGGAAAAGCTGCATATTTCCAGTATGTGAGTAATTATTTTGTCTTTTTCATTTCTATATTTGCATCTATAGCGTTTAGAAGACGTCACTGAAGTGAGTTACTTGCACCTGCTAACAACATGGACAGTCTCGCTGGAGCAAGTTGGAGTTAATTGATTTGCTTTGGGTCATAGTAGTGGTTGTGTGGGAGAGAGGACACAGATTGGCTCAAAGCCACAATCTCCCGTTTAAATGGCGTTTAAATGTTTAAAGTATTTTACTCCTCACTACAGCCACCATTTTATTCCTAGATATACAGACCTTATAGCTAGTACTACCACTTTAGCTGAAATCATCTCAGTGAGATTTTTTTCCTGTAACCATCAACCACTCTCTGACATCGACTGGCAGAGACTGTCCTCATAAATGATGAATTCTTTCAGCTGTGTGATGTTTGAGGGGTTTCAAATGATAGTCCATCTCTAATCACACCATAGCATCTTGGAACACTCTCTTTCTTTCTTTTGAGCCATTTCTTGGTAAGTTTTGCAGAATGTTTTGGATCATTGTCACCTTATGTATACCACCTCCGCTCCAGCTTCAATCTCTGAACAGATGGTCTCATATTTTCCCCAAGCACCCTCTGATGCAATGAAGAATTCATAGAGCATTCTATGATGATGAACTAGTCAGGCCGTGCTACTGCAAAGCAGGCCCACCCCATGACATTTCCACACCTGTGCCACCATCACATGCATTCCTTCCACAGAGCCTGTGTGTGCCAGAAGTGCCAGCAGAGTTTTACCTAGTCAGGCACTCTCAAGATGCATCAGATACTTCATCTCCAGAAAAAAGAACAGAAGAATTGAGGTGAAGGAGGGGAAGGAAAAGAGGAGGCAACAATAACATTTTTTTGTCTATTCGGACTATTCCAACAAGTAACACACTCATATGCAACTTCTAGTGCACAGATGAGTGTTCCACATTTCTGGTGTTTCAAGTGTGAAAGTGTTTACATAAAGTGTGCAGATCATTTTCATTGTTTCGTAATAATATTATACACGTGATTTTGTACCACAGTTCAACATTCATTTTGCCATTAATTTTTTTAACTATTTCTACAGTATAAGCTACTAACCAGTATAACATGTAATACATACATACTGTACACACACACATACAGTACATACATACATACATACAGATCATTAGTGGGCTGTTTCTTACACCTTATAAGACCACCTGCACGAAATTCAGTCTAGACGTTAGGAAAGACTCACTTTTATCTATAGAAGATTTTGCCGTTCAGACTGTGTGGAGAGTAAAAAAGCTATCTGTGATGTTAAAGGAACTGCCTGCAGAGTTTATAGAGACAAGATCCGAGCACAGTGACCTCCATAATTCTTAAATTCACAGTTTTCATTTTCAAGAGCACAGTGACCCCCACGATTTTTAAATTGAAGGCACTTACAACAATTGCAACCCCTCCTAAAATGTGCCCTCCAGACAACTTGAGCAGTGGATGAGTAGAGTCATTGTTATAACAGTGACCCAATGGGCTCTCTGGCTGATCAGCACAGAAGCTTTTCAGCTTTAAGCCAGACTGTACAGGCCTACAAAACTCCATAAAAGCCTTAAGTAAGGAAAACGCACCAATAAGAAGGGAAAAGTCATGACACTGAGTTCCAGAACTTGCTTTTGCTTTTTACATGATCTGCTGGCCATGCCTTTTGACTCTTTCTGGTCATAAAACACAACATTAATCAAAGTAAACTTTATTTTCATCTCTACTGTATACAGAGAGACAAGACGACGTGGCTCCAGCTTCCACAGTACAAAACGACAGAGTAAAGCTCATAGAGTGAGCAATATATAAATACAACTACCAATAAGGCACAATATAAAGCAAATATGTGTATATATAAATAGCTTTATTTATATTAGAAGGACACAACTGCAAGCATGAAAACATCATATACTTCTTCATTCCTTGACCCGATTAATCTGGCTAAAATCTGCCTTGTACTATGTGACCTATTACCCCTCCACACTTCCAAACAGGATGGCAGAGACTAGCAGAGATCGGGAGAAACCTGTCTTAGTTCAGCCATGCAGACATGACCCGGCAGCAGTCGGGGTGTATGCTTATGTCTCATTAGCTTTCATGGTGTGGAGACCCTGTCATGTTTCTCCGCCACTTGGGTTTGGTGTTGTTCACACTGAGTTGCTCTGCATCCCCAGCTGACCAAGCATGAGCAGAGGAGGAGAAAATGGGTCAGTGGGGTTGTACACCCGCTGCCCATGACAACAGTGAGCAAAAGAGTTGGCTGGCAGGGGGATAAGTAAAAAAAAATGACCAAATATGGCACTGGGGAGACTGTGTGTGTGTGTGTGTTTCTAAAAGCATCAGGCAAAATGTCTTATATGAGACTTTCACTGAGCAAGCACCATTAAGTCATGCCCTCACTTAAAAGAAAAAGGGCAAAATAACCATAGTACAATGAAATTCTGTCATTTGTACAATGTTTTGACAAGCTTTTCTTTACAATATTCATTCATTCATGATCTGAACCGCTGAATCCCAACTAGGGTCGCAGAGGGACCGGAGCCAGTCCCGGGAACTTAAGGGCGCAAGGTGGGAAACAACCCTGGGCAGGCGCCAACACACCGCAGGCCACACACACAATCACATTCACACCTTACAATTAACCAATTTCCAATTAACCTATAGTGCATGCCTCTGGACTGTGGGGGAAAACCAGAGCACCTGGAGAAAACCCACGTGAACACGGGGAGATCATGCAAACTCCACACAGAAAGTTCCTATGGCCGTCCCCGCCCCCAGGACCTTCTCGCTGTGAGGCCTCTTTACAATATGCCTTTTTAAAATATCATTTTCTCTTCTGATAAGTGAATGTCCTAGAAGATGTGTGTGGGACACCGCTCTGTTCCACACCACTTAGGGCCTGTTTACATGTAAGCGGATATTTTAATGAACGCATATTTTTTTTATACGTTTGAGTCTTTTGTTTACACGTGAGAATTTTAGCTACCTCACACGCATGTTTTTTTAAATGCCCGCCAAGTGAAGATTTTTCGAAACGTCAGATTCTGTGGACAAGTGTAAGCGAAAAGCCCAGAAGTAGAAAAAATGCAATTAAAAAAATATCTGCATACATTTAAACAGGGCTTTTTTAAAATTAATGTCGTGTAAACACAATTTAAAAAATAAATGTATTTAAAAAGTGTGTTTATACAAATATCTGCATATGTGCAAATCTGCATGCACCCAGTGTGCGGGTTTATAAGTTGGTGTAAAATCAGTTTCTTAGCTCATCTTTACACCGTTATATTCCCACCTGCCTTGTGTACTTGTTGCATTTCTTTTGCCAGTTCTTCATGCCTGCTGAGCTCCACTTACACACACTAAACAACTGCATGCTGCCCGCAGCTCACTTTTACCTTCTTCGCCCTGGATGTCAATCCAGTCGGATAGAAAGGCCTCACTCCTCTGCCGCTCCTTTTTTGCCATAATTACATTAATTTTAAAAAACACCTTTTCCCCATCTTTAAAAAAGCATTTAAAAAAACACCAGCAGCCATGGCAGAATGAAAAGATGAAAAGGAGACGTAGCGGAGCAGAAAACGTGAAAAGTCGTGTCTTGCCTGGCGGCTCTGCTCGTCTTACCGTTTTCCCAGTGACGCACACCCAACTTTGCTATGCGTGACAGATCCTGAACACAGCACCGCTGCCTCCACATTCGCCCCATTAGCCACTGATTTATGTCGTCACTGTCTTGTTTTGTTACCGTTATTAAGCCGCTTCTGTGCGGCATGGAACACCAACAGATGTCAGGGTGATGTAGCAGCAGCAGAGAAATGGGCTTATGTGAGCGTGCCATTGGCCTTTAATTTTCTTGTTGATTAATAGCAGCAATGACAGTCATATCTTGTGGGGGGGTGGTGGGGGTGGTGGAAGTGGTTTTGGTCTTGCGGTAGAATAACGTTAAGAACCGAGAGGTTGTGGTGGTAGAGGTTCCTACTTACAACTGTATTGTCTCTAAGCCTCTGAGCAAGGCCCCTTAACCCCAAGTTGCTCCAGGGAGAATGTCGTCACTATAATTAGGAGATGTAAGTTGCTCTGGGTAAGAGCGTCTGCCACAAAGTGTAAACAGGGACGTCACTAGAAAATGTGGGCAGTACTAGGATGTACTGGCATTTGAAAATGAATTTTAAAAATACACATAAAATAAACCATCAAAGGGTTCTCGTCAGTGCTGGGCCCCTAGAATGTCCAAACTCCTCAACCACCCCCATTTGGTGGAAAATGCAATATGTTCATTGTCAAGATATTTTTTTAATATTTCTACTGCACTTACATTTATAGCAGTTTCAGAGACAGTCTCCCAAGAGCAATATTGAGGGTTCTGCTCAGGGACCCATTAATGGTTTTGCTGGAGGTAGGATTTGAATTCACAACCTTGTGGTCCAGAGTTGAGCATCCTAACCACTAGACCACCACCACCAGCAGCATTCTCATTTACTGCATGCAACTTCTCAGAACAGCATCTAATCACTTGCTCTTCATGCTCTGACCAGGTCTTCAACCAAACCACACTGGACTCCCACTTGCTACTCCCCACCTGATGAGCAGAAGTATGCTACGTGCCGCAAGACAAACCCCATCACAAACTCAAAAGAAGGACTAGACCTGCCTTGCCTTTCTCACTCTTGACAGACACCTATTCGCAGCAGCGCGAACTTTGGTTTACCACAGACTCTGCTCTGCAGGTGCACATGCTTAACCATGCCTCATCAAATCTAGAAACGAGTAGTGGCACTGGAACTGACCCAAAATCTTACGCCCACCAATGCCGGGATTGTGGGAAATGTTTTTCTCTTTTTCCCTTTTTTTTATTATTGTCTATTTTTTTGTCTTCCTTTTTGCTGTTTATTTTCTTCTTTTGTTCTGCTTTATCTTTATACTTTTGACTTTTAAGTATGATCAACGTGGAAAGCGTTTGCGGCAAATGCCGCACCTGCGGGACCACAAACGTCTTCACACTGGCACACGTCCCTTTTGTGTGCAGCATGTGTGACTGGTCCTTCTTGCTGGCTGCACGTTTGGCTGAACACACCCGGACACACTGTGTCTTTTGTTCTCTCACCAACATGGATAAGCATCGTAAAACATGTGGATTAGCCGTCAGTAGTGATCCCACAAGCGCAAAATGAACAGTGCAGAAGGATGCTGGAGGACGCGTCCACAGGGCAAATGCAGACTGTTATACAGACCATATTTTTGTCCCAAGCACCTGAGTCCATAACTCAAGACATCGACTGTAATTGTCACAATGCCTCCTGCAATTCTGGTGTTTCTACATCTTTGGACTGGCAAAGGGCTGCAAGGAGTATTGGCTCACATCCTGGATCAAACCATAGATGTTGTGCTGGCAGAAAAGGATTAGACTTGAATGGCTTTACCAAACTGGCATGGGAACTCTCTCAAAAGCTTTCTTTTTGATGCAAAACAGCCTTAGAAAACACCCGCAGAATATTTGTTCAGATTTTTTCCTAAGCAAGCTGTGTGATAATGTAAAAGAGGGAATGCAACTTCCCTCTTAAACACTCTTAAAAAGTTTAGGATTGACACAGTAATTTCTGTACACAGGTCATTGAAGATTTTATAAGACTGGAGTGTTACTTAAGTGTTACTCAAGATTAAAATTCAAAATCTGCTAGCTTTAGGGGCAGTTGGTTAGGGAGTTGTGCCTGTGATCAGAAGGTCGCCGGTTCAAGTCCCTGGCTGGTAAAGGTACCATTGCGGTATTCATCAGCAAGGTACTATCCCCAAGCACTGGTTCAAATGCGGAGCTTACATTTCGTTGTAGTTCACTGTGTGGTGTGCTGTGTGCTACAACTCACTTAGAAACGCACTTAATTAACATTTGAAATGAGACACTGCATTTTATAATTTATGTAAAATATGTTTCTCCTTATCTAGTTCTGTGATAACTATTTTTTACGTATTTTAGTCAGTGTACTAATTCCTTTCCACAATTTGTAAATCTGTGTTTCTCATGCTGAAATATCACTTATCAAAGGGCTTTGAAGCTGGTTAGACACTGGCATTCCAATTATAATAACAAAATGTCTTTTAGGACTAAAGCACTGCAACCTGCTTCTCTTACTGTGATAATATCGGCTCATACCCCTGTGTACAATGAACGTTCAAAGAGGCTTGTGTGTGTGTGTGTGTCTGTATGTGTGTGTGTGTGGGTGGGTGTGTGTGAGTTTTAAAAGATGAGTATGTCTAAATACGGATGGTTGGCAGCTGCTCTGGGGAGACAGCCAAAGCCTAATGGTGTCAATCTCGCCAGCCATTTCCCTCCTTCTGATGCCCACCATACTGACCTCAAAGTGGTGCAGAAGCTAGATTTGGCCCTCTGCTAGTGGTCAGACACAGGTCTGCATTGCAGAGAAAAAGAGAAGGTTTTTTTTCTTCACACAGGGCAACGGCACCATCCCACAAAGCCCCGAGGCACGGGAGTCTCCTCCAACGTTTATTACCAGCGCAACGCTGCACACAAGTGGTATTACTTGAAGCTGTTATAGGCCGTTGAGGCTCATTTCAGATGCACAGCCAAATTACACTCGCCATTTGATCTCTTTTTATGCAATTCTCTGATCTTTCCTTAGGGGAGAGAGGCAAAGTAGCCACCTTGTGCAATTACCAACACTTACTTTTTATGTTCATTTCTGTTTGGGAGTGTGCATTCATTGAAACGAACATTAAAGCAAGTGTGGTACCAAGTGTATGGCCAATATTTTCAGGATAGGGAGGTCCAGATTGTTGTATTTTTGTGTTTCACCTCCAACTCATTTGACTACACAGTGAGATAGTGATACAAATCAGTTCCTTTCTGAGTAATTCAGGTTTAGGTTGATCTGTAAGCACACAATTTGACATGAAAGTGAAAGTGAGTGATTATTTGTCACTGTAGACACCACACCACAGCACAGCACAGAACACAGTGCACAACAATGAAATGTAACCTCTACACTTGATCCATCCATGAATGAGCAGTGGGCAGCTGACATGCAGCAGTGCTTGAAGATGGTACCTTGCTCATGAGTACCTCAGTGGTACCTTTACCGGTCCAGGATTCTAACCAGCGAGCAAGTTGTGATTTATGGTTGTAATGAATGGTTTAACACAGTAGTTGCCAAACTTTTACTGCAGAGTCCCCCTTTTGTAAACAAGAATATTCTTATTATTTGCATTTAAAAAACGTATTAGTAAAACATAGCTAAACAATTGGGTAAAATGGAGTTACAGCTTTTAAAGTCAATGATTATTTGTCATTGTGAACACCCCACAACATGGCCCACAGTGCACCACGATAAAATGTGACCTCTGCATTTGACCCATCCATGAAGGAGCAGTGGGCAGCTGATGGGGAGCAGTGCTTGGGGACAGTACCTTGCTTTTGAGTACCTCAGTCATACCATGCTTTAGTTTCCTTTAGACACCAGCACTCAAGGCACCAAGATAGCCACTGATGTGATGAGAGTGACAAGAGACGAGCAGGAGTGAAAGAAGCGTGAGCAACACTCGTTTGGATGTGAAAGGACTGAGGGTAAACAGGTGAGACAGAGCGTTTAACCTCAGCATTGGGCCGCTAGGCTCAAGAGGCCGTGCTTCACATTGCTTCGTGCTGATTCAGTGTCAGGTTTGATATGTAGCAAGCTTTGTCACTGGTATATGGATGTGGTGGATGACAAGAATGGCAGTCATTTCATCTTCAGACACCATTAACTACTGCTACCAAAATTCCCTGTTTGTATCTTACTTTATAATTCTAAATTTTTAGCGTTGACCCTTGTTTTGCATAGGCATTTGCTCCTCAGTGTAAGGTATATTAGCAGCTCGGAAAGAAGGAGGCTGTAGTCAGCAAATGCAAAGAATATTTGGATAAATGTTGCCATACACATTAAAGGACACTGCAGCATTAGATATTAACTGTTCCTTATTGATGCATTAATCACCACACACTTCTGCACATAAATGATGTCTCCTGTGGATTCCCCCTACTATAGTTTCCTCTTCCCTATGCTTTCACACACACTACACACATTCTACCTCCACCTACTCACTTATTGACTCAGTCGATGTTCCCTGTGGTTGGAATTTTGGCCTTGTGCCAGTGTGTACTTACAATATAGTATATAGGTATATGGTTAGATAGGAATAGGAATAAAGCAGTTGTTCATCTGGCCTTGCACTCTATATTTCATCCAGTGTGTATTTTTCCTTTAATTTTTGAACTGCATTCCCCAAGTGGACTACACATCAACCCGTATTTCTCTCCCCTAAGTTTTGTTTCTAATTTTTATGAAGCCTGCTTTCTTCTGGACAAATATTTGTGTGTGTGTGTGTGTGTGTGTGTGTGCATCAGTCATGCTTAGAGCAGCACTTCTATGTTTACCTTCACTTTACCCCCAACGCCTCTGCTATTGCTATACCTCTTTTCCTGCTCCTCTATATCCATCTTTCTGCCCACCCTTATTCACCTCGGTTCTCCCTCTCTGCATCTCTTCTCCCAATCGCCCATACCATGCTCACTCATTGATAGTAGAGCGTATGTGACTAGAATGCTAAACTACTAATCACCAGTCTACAAGCAAAACCCTGTTCAGAGACCGAATGTCAATTCTTGCGTTCTGTCTCATGCTCCGACTCCCTGCACTAACAGTGGAACCACACATCCTGCTTTGTGAGACTGAAAGGATTCGAGAAGGCCAAGGCACGTTCAGGCACACACTTAAACAGGAGTTTATGGCACGTCCACTGAGAGGCTAAATAACTTTGAGCTCTTGTGTCACATTCATATTTTGACACACAAGGCAGCGAGAAAGAAGTCAAACAAACCAATAAGGATTTTTAACTTTTTTGTACATTTTATTGGTTCATATTGCAGTGCTTATTGCAATATCATTGCAAGCAGTCAGAAATACTGCTTTTCAGTCTGGGTGATTGCAGAACACCCAGAATTATGCATTTAATTAAAAAGGCTCTGACAAAACCTTGGTCCGGTGTTTGTTTATCTAGCAGTGGATGGGAACATCTGGAGGTAGAGATATAATTATCTTAATGTTCCTTTATTGTTACACTTTATTGTTGAATTACTGAACCTTACTGAAAATTTCAAGTAAAACCTCCTCTGAGGTCATTAGGAAGAAACGGAAAATAAGAGAGAGGGTGCATGAAATGCAGCACTTAAAACAGGCAAATACACAGTGGTTCTATGTGAGTATGAGCCTGCTGACACCCATTTTTAATATGTCTCTTGGGTGATTGTGTGAAGTGGACAGCACAAAATAGAAGTGTAAACAACCATCAAGACCCATTGTGATCGGATCACTCAAACCATGTGCGAAGGTGGTCTGGAATGCAATCTACCAGATATCTTTTGCTGTGCAAACACTAATGCATCCTGATGGGTCCCCGACAAGGATGTAATAGGAAAACGTGTTATCATTTGCAGGACAGGGGGATTGCTTTAGTGACATTGTGGCATGGCTGAAAAAAAAAATAGAATGGAGCACGGCTATACATGGTTGGAGTGCAAGTAAAACCAAATTCCTGAATTCAATTTGGACACAAGATTTTTCAGGGAAACATCTTTGAATTCTGACTATTTAAGTGACATTTTATGTACAAATATCACACTCCAGTCAATTTACTAACAAAGTAATAAACAGAAATACAGCAACCATCTTTGCTTATTCAATCTTTGTGTTCTTTGAAAAACAAATATCTTGGAACTTAAGTGTGCAAATTATGTGCTTTCTCTTTGTAATTTACTTCAAGTATAAACTATCTATCAGACAGGTATCCTATTGGTCAGCAAATTCAAAGCAACATATGTAGTATAAATGTGTCCCTCTAACAAAATTTCAGTCAGCAAACAATGAGTGTATGAATAACATCATTGTACATTTTAAATGATTTTCTTTATGTTCATTTCATTCATTTATTCATTTATTCATTTCTTCTGCCTTTCTGGGTCCGAGTAATTTCTTCATCTGTAATTCATATCTTATGATGTGTTTCAATGATACCAAGCTACTCCAGCAAGGTAGAAGGGGCTTAATTGGTTCTAGTTGTATTTCATCAGTAACAGTAAAGTCATAAATTTATTCTGATTTTAATCTAATAAAGTGTAAAGTATGCACTTAAAATAATATGTGTAAATGAATTACTTGAGTATCACAAAGTATCTAACATTTGTATGTATGAATCCATCGTCATTGACAATCATTTATAGATATTGTGGAAACCCTATCAACAGTATTGTCTAGGTAATAGAGGGTATTGTACAGGAGACATGGCCAGCACGCAGATTCTTTGTGGTTTAAAGGAGTCATTTTAATTCCTGTTGTCATAATCACAGACAGGGCACGATTAGCTGAATACAAGGCTGTGGTGCCCAGTTGTCCAACCCTGTTTATAAGCATAGGATTCCCTCCAGGGCTGTGTTCTCTCACTGCTCATGTTTTGACTTTAGACAAATGTCTGATTTGCCTAAAGACATTTTGGATCTCTGTGACTTTTTTTGTATTTTTACATTAATGCTATCAAGAAAGTGTTCTGAAAAAAAGTTCCTGGTCTGCTGCCTTGAAATTGTACTTCAATATATTATGAAATATACTGACTCAATCTTGGGCAAACTGCTCAAAGCAAGTGCAACTGCAAATGGAACCAAGATGCATTTGATGTCCTTTGGCTGAAGATGCCGCTGGAGGGACCAGTTTCTTATTTTGGATGTCATTGTTGCCACTTGTCATTGTGATCACACAGCTGACATCAGCATCAGGAAATCTAGAAAGAAACACATGACTTGGCAAACTGGCAACGAAATACACAATATGTGGATGCATAAATAAGCAGAAGAATCATCTGATGCCTTTAATAAGCTTGTGATGACAGCCGTGAGAAAGAATAGGTGAGATATGATAAAAAATACACAAAGCATAGAGGGGGGAGACAGACGTCATGCCGCCACTGTTGTCACAATTTCCCCAGGTCAGAGTGTAAAGCTGATGAGCTTGCTCGAGCTTGATCAAGTCAGGTCACCTGGACTAGACCCATCTGCAGGCTCATTATTGTGTTTTAACCATATACAAAACAGTACTAAAGCATTAAAACAATTAAAACAATAAGTGTCAGTAACTATTGAGCACAAAAATATAATATGTAATTTGATGATATTACAAGAGTAATATGTCATATGTTCCTTTCCGAAATGTTTCACATCTGACTACTGTACGTGCTGGAAACGCCAAAGACCTCTTAATCAAGAATCAGCACAATTCTTCCTTCACACTCCATTTATCTTTATAATATTATTATTACATTTGTCTACTTGTCTTCAGCATTCAGCAGTGTTTCCTACAAAGATTAATTCCACAGTTAAAATCTATGTCCTTGCACAATAGTCATCTTTGATGACTTTATTAGTTTTTTCACATGCTATTTTTTTTTAAATCTGCCCTTTTCATGCATAAAGTCCAAAAGGAAGTCCTTCTTCTTTTTTTATATTATTTTTATTTTTATTATTATTATGTAACACATCATTTCTCATTCTATTAAAAGCGTTACACAATATCTTACAACATACAAGTACAAATGACAAATGATTAACCCTCTTTAAAGTATTCACATTTTATTGCATAAGAGTCTAAACTGAATGTGAAAGATATAAAGGCAACAGTTAGAATAATTGAAAACAAAAGTCACTGAGAATGGCAAAGGATCACCCACCGCCACACATAACATTTGTATACTTAATCAGTTGTAACTAATTATTCTCTCCATTTCACACCCAGGTAATTGGCTTCCACCTGTGATCAACCTGTAACAATGTTGATTAATTCAGCATGGAAACAGTTATTCCTTAAAGCATTCCAGTTCTTGATAATGCAACGAAAAGCAGACTATATGCGTGGCAGGGTGCATTCAAAACACAGAACAGGCACATGTCTGGAGATGTGTACAAAAAGATTTCAAAACACTTTAGCAATCAACAGTGGAAAGGCTTTGATACTACAAGGATCCTTCCCAGATCATTACTATCCTCCAAACAGGAGAAGCTACAATGAGGCTCCTGTTGGTTTGAAATGTCTTTTTGGCAAAAAAGTGATTACTGTGTATGTGTAACGTAGAAGAGATGTAAGATAAAAGTCACTCCTCAAAGTTACATAAAATTTCATTTAAACACCTTGAAGATTCTGAGACCAAGTGAAAAAAGTTTTTTACGGTCAGATGAGACCAAAATCACACATTTTCGTTTCAAAACCAGGTGGTACATTTAAGTGAGTGATTGTGAACACACCACAGCACACACCACAGTGCAGCACAACGAAATGTGACCCATCTTTGTAGAAGCAGTGGGAAGTCTTGTTGGAAGCACTTGGAGTGCAGCCTTCATATCATGGGAGCTACCCACAGTCTCACCTAAAGAAAATTGTGTTTTGGGGTGTTTCTCTTTAACAGGAACTGAGGCACTTGGCAGGGAAAAATTAATGGGAGAGCATGCTGTCAATATTCTGAGAAAAATACCTGCTGCTCACTGCCAGAAAGTTGAACTTTACTGAAGAAGGTCCAACTTTCAGCCTGACAGTGATGCACACGATCAGATGTCTGCACAGTGGCTGAAGGACAAAAGGGTGAATGTAGTTGCATGGCATCATCAGAAACCAAACTTGAAAAATAAATGTGAACTTACCCTATTTTTGGAATGAATCCTGATCCTTTTACCTATGCCATGCTTTGTTATTTACATGTGTCCGTGTGTGTAACAGCAAGGCAGCTGGATTTAAAGAATAAAAGAAAAATGCCTTACTAAAATGAACACCAACCAGAAATCCTACTGAAATAAGGTAATCTGGTAATCAGGAGTAAACAGGATAGTACATGGAAGAAGGCAAATGTTGGCTGACCAACAGGCGATTCTGAAAGAACCTTACCTCAAGGAATGTCTTCTGACGTGGCAGTATGAGTGTGGTTCGGGGAATTTGGAGGCCAGCAGAGCCGACGAGGGTGGCATGGGAAGGCACTGCAAGGCACTGCGTGCCGACTCTGGAGCTGGTAGCACAGCCGTCAGCACTACCTCTGGAACAGGAGAGCTGACACTGTCTTCATCGCTGGAAGAAGAAATGAAAGGAGTCCAGGGTCCGAGTTCCTGCTCTGCACTGTCCACCTCGCTATACATAAAGTACGCATGTATTGTCTTTATTAACAGTGGATGAAATGCTCTGATTTTTTGCTTTCTGAGCTAAAAAGTGCCAGGCTGTCTCCCTGGTAACAGCAGCATTATGCATGACAGTAAAGAAGAAAGATGGGACTCCTGACTGCCATATCTTCATTCAGTTACTCTAGCTGCAGCTAACCGCACACTAACCAACAATGACACCTAGAACACACTGGAAATCTTAAAAAGAAACACCAGTCATATGTTAACCGTGTGATTCTGTTTGGTTAAGTATATGCAATATCCCCTTAGATTGTGGGGGGAAAAAATCAAGCATGTGCATTTATCTTCCAAACCTTTAACAGACAAGATGCAATGTTTTTGTCAAATTCATGCTGTAAAAAGTGTTAAATCTGTAAAGAGAATCAGGAATGTGGCTTGTGAATTTGGCACCTACCATGTCTAAGCTGAAAAATGATATACACTGTTATTGAGCTCACAGATTTTATTTTGAGGATTCCATAATCCTCTTAACTATTCATTGCATTACTAGAAGTGTTATTTGCAGTGAAGAATTGCACATTTGCACATCAACCTTAGATTGAAACCCTAACCCAGTGCAACTCTCCCTATTTATAGGGACAATGTTCTTTATTATGTGTATGTGGGATTCACTGCTGAGTCTCTACCTCAAACTTTCCTAACTACATTGCACTTTAATTAAAACAACCCCATTTTTAAAGTTGTAATATTTAATAGGGACCTGTATATCATTAAGCAGCTACCTGGTGTGACAGTATACAGTTTGAATAAGCATGAGAGAAACAATAAGAGAGAAAATAAGTCTGGACAACTTTTGTCATTTGACTACCACTATAAAGACACCTAAACACAAAGCAAAGTAGAAACTGAAAAGGGCTAAGATGAGTCACTGATGACAAAACAATGAAAATAAAGAGTGTGAGATGAAGGCATGTTCTTGTTTTTTTGTTAGCTAAAAGATAAAGGTGATAGTCATCATCAAGTATAATGAGAAACATCAGTTGCATTGTTCTTCTTTCACTGTTGGAGCAGTATTGAAAGCTGTAGAAGTAAGAGTGAAAGAAGGAGGAGGAGGGGGGGCAGGCATAATGAGAAGCCTCTGAGGTATCAACCGCCTGTGGAGCCTACTTACGGTGCTGTCACCGCCTCTCAGTGTTTATGTGTACATCTGTGATGACTCTCATTTATTGTGTGACGAGTAATTTTCCGAAGCAACGTGTTTGCCTTTTGTTTTCAAACCAATGTCAGCCATTGTCGTGTTTTTTTCCCAATCTGCCTTTATTTTTTGTTAACATTTGTTTCTGTGTTCATCTTTTTGGTCTAGGCTCTCTTTCCATCATTTCTTCAATGTACTGGTGCACGCTAATAAAAGCCGCTGGCTGATCTCTCCCTCTCTCTCTCCCTCTCTCTCTCTTTCTCTCCCTCTCTCTCTCTCTCTCACTCACTTTCTCTCTCACTCTCACCCTCTCTGTCTTTCCGCCAGCGCAGTAGGCTCAGCGATTCACAGCTCAGTCTTGGCTGTGGTAGAAAGGGGACAGACATGGGTGAGTGTGTTCCTCTTTTTTCTCTTTCTCCCTTTCCCTCCCTACTTTCTCTCCCTCCTTTTTCAACATGACATGCTTGTCAATTGTTCCCTGAATTAGTGTGTTCTGCTTCAGTCCCTCAGTCTTTCTCGGCACTGCCGGCTTTCCCAAATCTCCCCATTCTGTTGTCCATCAGCCATTTTATCCACCCCTCCTCCTTCGCACCATCTCTCTCATCCCCTTTCTCTCCCCATTTCTCCACTCATCAGTCATGTCCCGTTCTTACTCTTTCAGTCACAACATACACCCACCCTCAACAGCTGTTAAGACATGTTGTCATAGGGCTGCTAAAACCTAAATTAGGAACCTGGGTCAGATATATCATTTCCGTTTTCCTTTGCATCCCCATTCTTCCTTTTCTTAAACACACACACACACACACACACACATTGGCAAACACACAGCGTGCTAATATTGCCACTGCGCAATATATGCCCATATCTTTAAGGCTGAGTTGATTTTTCAGTTAAGGCAATAGTATTAAGTTGAGTACAGGCTTAGATTCTCTTAGGTATTGATTTTTCGCAGTTTGACATTGGGGCTTATAGCTATGCTGGTGCTACATTTACTGCTGTGTTTCTGTATGTGAAAAAGAGAGCTTGTGTGAAGGTTATTAACTTTACCTCTAGACTGCACGCAGTGGAAAATGGAGGGTGGTGGGGGAAGGCTGGGGGGAAGCGAAAGGCAAGCATATAATCTGCCTACGCCTGGTGAGATGTATACACACACACCCTGAGATAACCACCTTAATTTCTATGCTACACCATACTTAAACTCCTCCATATTCTTGAAAATCAAATCTAGTCCATAATACTTTCAAAAAGATACCAACATCTGCTGGAGCATAAATGTATTAACACTCATTTAAAAGGAAAAGAATTCATCATAGTAAAATGCTGTCTCCTACAGCCACAAAGTTTGATGAAATCTGGAGAGAAAAATGCTGTCGTTTGGGCCTTTTTGTAATATGCCTAATGAGTTAACTGCCTAATTTATTTAGAATTGATTTTGTAATTCAAATCATCTTAGGAACATCTTGAAATACTGAGAGAGGATTAATAAGGTGTGTGAATTTTTCATTTCTGCATTTATTATGACATATTTGGTTTATTAACTTAAATGCAAGTACTCACATTTTTACATCAATGGGAGCCAAATTGCTGTAAATGAACTGAAGCAAACTGGAGAGTCTAAATCAGAGATATAACATTTTAAACTTGTGCATCTGTGGAGGGAAATCTGCTTGGCAAGCTGGGAGCTACAGCGAATTAAGTTTTGATAAGGTTCTCTGTCTTCTTTGTCTACTGAGATATATTATGTATATTGTCTATTAATTGCTAAAAGGCCATTCCATTTAGTGTATTGATGCAGGGTAGCTGCCATTACATCCTCTAGATGAAGCTACAAATTGGTGGTGATTGAAAAGACTCCACTCTGACTCTGTAATGCCCTTTGACTGTCAAGAACAAGTAACATTCATTCCATTATTCATCCAGCAACAGTCTTGTAATTAATGTAATATATGTATGAATAGTTCAGATTTATTAGGTTAGATTTAACGCCTGAAGGCAATAATGTATTTGGGTAATAAAGAGAATTCGTTTCCATGACATTTGCTTGAAGCATGGAGGTAAACATCCAGGTGCTCACTCCTCATTTGCCATGGCATTCTGAACAGTCTGGACTACAAATACTATCAAAATCAGACTTCTTAGACACCTACATTGGTATAGTAACTGTTGTGCAATAGAGGAGACACATGGACACTACAGTTGAGGAACAGATGCTATTAATCAGACCTTTCCACTGGTTCTGAATTTTATAGTGCATGTCTGATGTTACACACCAGCACACCTAACAGAGAAGTGCTCACTAACTTCAAGGGTACCCCATTTAAACCATGGCTCATAAAAGCAGCACTCGCACACACACAGATTTATAACACAGTACATTACCATATCCACCATCAATGCAACAGAAAATCCAATGAAGCTGCTTTAACTAGCTAGTAATTCATGTGGCAAAATAACATGTACAATTACAGATTGGCATTACAGTGACTTTTACAGCCATACGGCATTCAGATTACAATGAATTAACAGATGTAACACCATTTGCTAGAGACACAGTTTTATTTGTTTCTAATTTTTGGAGCTGGAGTATTGTGTTTTGTGGCATAAAAGATTTTGCAATGCTTTGTAACTTTTATGTGATATATGTGATAGTTAGTTAAGGGACACATTTACAAAAAGTACCCTGCCAAACTTAATAACTATTAACAGGACTCTCACATCCGGCATTGTAATGTCAAGAGCATTAGGATCATTACACATTTGTGTGTGTGTTTTCTCCCGTGTGTTTGTGTGCTTAGAGCATAGTGTTGGCTGGTGGATTGATACATTTAGAAACATGGCAGCCACTTCACTGCCCTTCTCCCTCTCGCCAACAGGCCTCTATGCACCAGCTGAAGCTAATAGGCTTACGTAACGAACCAACACACAAGAGTAAACGCTGTAGCGGTGTTTGTCACTAAACTTTCTGCACAAATACACGCACAATGCCACTCCAATCTGCAAAACGACATCAGTGCAGTTTTGTCTCCGCTTGTCTTCTTTTTTGAAAGGCAAGGATCTAGGATTTGGATTCGGGAGGAAATGTCAAGGGATGTGTTAAGTGGACCAATTGAAAGGTGGCATTTTCCAAATGAATAACATCTATTCTTGGATGGTATGAGAATGATGATTTTTTAGCATTTCACAGATTAAGAAAAATCTCTCCTCATTTCCTCAAGGAAATTCCTCATTATATTCATAGTTATGAATAAAGGTAGATCAGACAAAGGTGCCATGTGTCAACCTGAGATGAGAGATGGACAGAGAAAGCAATGAAAAAGAATGTTGCAATACAAGAGAGCAAGGTCACACAAAATCGAGACAGTGAGTGATGACATGAGTATGTAGTAGAAGACTAGGGATGAGTAAAAAGATCCTGAAAAGGCAGTATGTTAAGAATCAACAAGTAAGGAACATAGACAACAACTTCATGAAATAAACCCTCTCTTTTCCACTTTTACCCAACATCATTTTTGTGTTTAATCATTGATTGCTGCTGTTTCTGCATGTGATGCTATCTAAATGTCTCTAGTATGTTACATATTCTTTCTTCATGATCTTTCTCTCTCTCTCTGTCTTTTCGACATTCAGGATATTTTCTGCAAAATCCCACTCCTTCAGAATCAGATTTTCTTGTCTCCTCTGCCTACTAGCCGTGAACTCTCCCAGCATTCTTTGCACCTTCCCAGATGCTACCAGAGTGCATCTGGATTTCTGCCAGCAGCCAAATCTGCAACAAAGACTGGCCACAGGAATCCTGTGACTCCAGAGATGATTTTGGATTTAATTTTGTGATGCGCCATGACAAAAGATCTTGGAATTACAGACAGAGGCAATGCTCAGTGAGGGCTTAAATGCTTGTCTTCTTACGGTGAAGGACCATCAACAAGTCAGCTTCAGCTTTGCATCCTGGAAAGCAAAAGAACACGTTTACAATTTTACAAATAGGAAAATAAGCAGTATCATTCAACAACAAATTACTAAGCATTACGTCTGGAATGACATTGATGGAAGCTGTCTTTTCCACAATGATATGGTTACATTTTGTACAGTTCATTGTCATGATTTAGTATATTCAGAAGTGAATTATATGTGGAGGTTTTCAAATTCCTGGCTAGGACACATTTGACTTTTCCCCCATTCTACTGAAAAACAGAATAGAAATCTGCTAAAGAAACATAGAAATAAAAAATTAAATAACCTGGTAAAAAGGAGAGAATTTCAGCACCTTAAACAGGAGACTTTAAGAAGGAAACCAAGACAGAGAAAGCGGACAATGCTTGGCACAGGCAGTAATCTTTTAAACATTCAGTTTAAAACTCAGTGTAATTAGATGCCTTAGGTCTTTCAGGTGGAAAAGGAGAGTGAAAGAGGCAGAGAGAAAGAGATGCTTTAGGTTAGGACTTAGAAAAAGAGGAACAGGTGGCATAGCGATACACTGTTTCTCTCTCTCTGATTTGTTACCTACCAGTTTTTACCTACCACACCCTCTTTACTGGTTTTGATTGCCCCTACAGACTGTGAAGAGAGAGAGAGAGAGAGAGACTTTCACTTGAAACAGAATATTCTTTTCTGTCTGCTTTTTTCATATTCTACCTAGTCCTCTGTCTTCTCCAAGTTTCGTCTCTCCAACCGTCTGTACTTAAGAGAAAGCCAGCGGAGGGAACCCCCACCTTTGAGAAATCGCTCATTTTTCTCCCTCACTAGTAGAATTTTTATTTTTATTTTTTTCCGACAGATATATATATTTTTCCTGTGCTGTCCTGGTTAATGTTGTATCAGTGGCCAAACCTGGGAATCTGGTTGCATTTGGGAAAGGTGCTACCCTTCTACAAGCGGCCGGTCGTGTGGGCGGAGGAAATCCTTCAAAGCCACAACGCTCCGGGTTTTTGGAAAGGCGTACGGTCAGGTCCCACGCGTTTTCCTCAGTCTCTTCAGCTTTCAAAGGGATCCTCGGATATTTGTCTGTCATCCCCCTCTTCCCCCGAATCTGTCAGCATTCCCGAAGGGACGCAGCCGGCTTGCATCCGCGCCAATCTTTTGCTATTAACTGCTGGTGTCGTCTGCTTCATTCTGTGAGTAGAAACGTCCCTCTCTTTGCCTTTGTGTGTGTGTGTGTGTGTGTGTGTGTGTGTGTGTTCATGTATACGCGTGTGGGGTGCGAGGCTCGCCCTCCATATAGTGTCCTGTTCTTGGTGAAATGATATTAATGTGTCTGTGTTGTGATATTTGTCGTATTTCGTATACGTGTGTGCCTCTGCCAGGGGTGTGTGTGTGTGTGTGTGTGTGTGTACATGTTCATTTAATTCAGTTAAAGTCATTATAATAGCTGCTTTTCAATGAATGTCTGAGAGTTTACGGGCAGCATGAATGGCAGAGGAATTAAAATTGACTTGTCATATTGCAGCTCTGGTGTGTGTGTGTGTGTGTGTGTGTGTGTGTGTGTGTGTGTGTGTGTGTGTGTGTGTGTGTAGGTGGGGGTGTGTGTGTGTGTGTGTGGGGGGGGTCGGGTCCTTGCGTGTTTATTATACGCGTTTTAGGTCACAATTTCTTGATGCAGTGTTTTAACAGATTTTTAACAGGAGAGTACAGGAGACCGTTGCCACTAATACTTCACCAGCAATGCCTTAGAATTAACTATCAAGACTAATGCAGAACTATGTGTGGAATATATGTGGAGTTCTACAAAATGATAATTAGTGACATCACAAATAGTGATGTTAATTTCCATAAATTATTTGATCAGAGTGTTGACGTTTCTCATGTAAATGGACAGTTAAATGATCTCCATATAACACTGACACTTGTTATTTCTGTCTCATTGTCTGATCCGAAGCTGATAATTGAAAGCCATATTGTTTTTTTTCCCCTGTAATTGAATTTAGGACAAAAAGGTTTTTTTAAATTAACGTATTAAATCTGCTAAAGAATTGTTATATGGAGGGCAACATTGAAAACATCTGGCACCAAATTACCTTATGCTTTTTAAAGTTTGCCGTGCTGAGTACAGACAAACAAAGTCAAACGTGGCTTGTTTCAGGCTGGTTGTGACTCTTTGGAAGTAATGGTGCAAGAGTTCTGCAATATTGCCATACTAGTAACAGAGTAAGTGTTTATGCAAAGCTATAAAGTGGGGTGTTCGTAGGTTTGAAGACTGGCTTGTTAGTGAAAACCTAATAACCTGGTGTTATTTTTTTCTTTTTTGCTAGAAGACTGACATTGATCGATCTACGTAGAAATATTTACAATATTACTATTATACCAGTGACATATGAACACACTTTTCTTTTAGATTAGTATAAAAAACAATAAATATGTAAGCTTTGTGTTATAGGTTGTTTTTAATATTGATGTGCTATAAAGAATTACAGTCAAAGACATGCAGATTTAAAACGCTTATTCATTCATTTATTATCTGAACCGCTTAATCCCAACAACAAATAGATTCTTCATCTATTTGTTGATTTACCCAGACATGAGAGCAAAATTATGTTTCCAAAAGTTTAACTGTAAAAACATCTTGTATTTTTAACATAAGCTACAATATGAAAACACTTTGAAATGCTTTGAAAACACCAAAACTAGAATATCTTAGTACAGCCCTTATTGCATACATCCTGGGCAGCATATGTACAATGTCTTATCATAAGGATGAGATAAAGAACCTGAATTAATGGGTCTGTCTCATTTAAACACTAAAAGCATCAGACAATAGTCAGACGGTGAAGTCAAAGTCAAGTTGCACAACAGCAGGTTTGTGGAGTGTCTGTACTTAAGTAAATGTAAAGATTGTGAATATTACTTAAATTTGATACTACTTAAATGTACTTAAGCATTATGATTAGTAACGATTAGCAATACAAATAATAATTGATTCCGTCATTTTTCAGTTGCAAAAATGAGGAGCACAAGAATGCGACACAAATCACCAGTTTGTGATAACATCAGATTTTACTTTGGCATATTGAAAGAATTCAAGCTATAAGATTTTCTGCAGATGGTGATTCCACCTCGTCAGTGTGAATTTCAAGAAAGAATTTTTGTTTCTTTTTCTATCACTGCAGACAGACAGTTCAGGGTAAGAACTGTAAGAAGTAATGTTGGTTGCCAAAAGAAATAAACTAAAGTAGTCTACTAGTCACTTAGGAAGTGAGAGTTATGTCAAAATACAGAGTACCTAAAACAAAACTTAGGAACAGTAATAAAGCATAATTACTCAAGGACTATACCTTCATGCCCAGTATTGCACCTTAAATGAGCACTGTGGTAAGACTGCATTTGGCCAACTAAGTGGTTCATTTACAGAATACTGTGGTTGCTGCAGCACATCCCCTTTGAGCAAAGGTACAAGGCCTGAATGTTAATGCCGTGATGCTTTAGTATTAGTTTGTACCTTCGTATTATTTGTGTTTGTAGAGGTCTTGGCAGACATCTGTTAAATGTGGAGTGACACTTGCTGACTTGCCTCTTAATCCTGTGCTCTCCTTAGCATCAATATGTGTAGCAATCAGCACAATGCCTTAAGGGATTAAGACAGCATTGAACCACTCCTGAGTCCTTATGGGCAGTCATATGGAGCTCTGTGAGCTAAGGTGTTGTGAGGCTGCTGGGGAAGCCATGCTTAGTCAACACTCTTCTGTGGAGCAAGACATATTTTTACTGCAGCATCCTTCCCCCCACACTTAATTACCTTTCTCTTCTTCCATTCTTCACTGCTGGCTCCTTTATTTCTATAACTCATTTCTATACTCTCCCTCTCTTTCTCTTTCTCTCTCCCTCTCTCTCTCTCTCTCTCTCTATACACATATACACACACACACACACTTCATCGTTCATGGCTTTGAAGCATCCTGGGGTCAGCAGTACCCATGTCATGCTGTGGTCGCATTCTGTGCAACTGAGAAATGAGATGAAGAAGAAGAAGAGAAACACAGAGGGAGGCGAAAGCGCCTAGAGCTCATCCATCATCTCCATCACTGTTGGCTCCCTTTGTGTAATTTAAGAAAGAGTAGCAGGGAGGTAGAGAGAGGGACAATGTCAGAGAGGGCTGAGTGAATGAGAGTTGTCCTAAGCAAGGGTAATACAGCACACATCCTGTCCAAATTTTAAACAGGTGAACCAGGCAGCATAGCGTAAAGTTTAAACATCTCATGCCAGCAATAAGCTGCAACAAAAAGCGTGATGCTGCAGAAAACTATGCCAAAATAACACTTGGTACTTGACCCAGCGTAATAATATCTGGAGGCCCAAAATGAATGTGTCAAAACTTTGGGTGGACTTTTTTGGTTTTTTAAACTAGTTGAATTGTATTTCCATTTTGAAAATTAATTCTGAAAGTTACCCATTCATGGCCTCTGATATTTACAGTACCAGTGTAGAATACAGTCGTCTGTGGCCCACTCTATGTCTGTGTGGGGCGGGAGGTGTAATTTTTTCCTATTATTTTCCTATTAATTTTTTAAAAATTTGCATTAAATTCATTATCTATAAAGATGCCCAAACCGTCTGGAAATGTTCTGAATAATAAATCAAATGAAATAATATTTAAAAGCAATATCAGTGGTGAAACTAGTTTCCATGTCATGGACCACCTACCATTTAGTCAAAATGGAATTACTTTATGCTTAAGCAATTTGCATTGATTTTATTTATTTGTTTGATGTAATTTATTGGTTAATATGGTATCAGTACAGGTAGGAATGCTAACATTATAAGAGTTGGATATTTATCAGGGTTTGGATAGCTATAATAGTAATTTTTGTGCCAATTCTATAGAACATTTCTCACTGAATTAAATATTGGCCTCAGAATGGAAAATTAAAAGAAGTGAATGAAAGTACGAATTACGCTTCCTCGATTAGGGGGTCCAACTTTACGAAGTCAAGACTTTCAAAGTCATGACCAGCTACTGCACTTAAGCATAACACTTAACTCATTAAAAAAATGAGAATGAAAACATAAGGAGTTGAAAAACTAACCATGACTGATTTTACCTCACCAAAATGTAAACCTAATGTAACTAGAGTACCTCTACCTTACCTAATTTACATTGACTGAAGCAGCCTTGCATTATTCACCAAATCAATGGTGAATAATACAACTTATAGACCTCAGCTCTCATCTGTAGAGGAAACACTTAAAACACCTAAATGATGGTTGTAAAATAACACATTTTCAACAAGCTAGACTAGACATGTTGAACAGTACCATGACAGATAATACAAAGTCACTTGATGAGAATAAATGAACAAGTTGGCTGGTTCTAGCAACGCTGAAGAGGTAAAGACATGGCATGGTCCTCATTAAGGCTGTCTGATGTCATATTACATTACCCTCATATTACATTATAATGATCCCTCATGGTGAGAATGGAAGGGGACTCATATATTTTACAGTAACAGAAGAATATACTAAATACTGAATGTTTCAGCAACCCCCACCACTGTTGTTTTTGTCTCTTTGGGAGGTCTGGGTCTTGATTGGGGGGCGGCGACCTCCCCCCAGTACCCCGGTAATCCAAGTCAAGTAATTGCTTACTTAAGACATTTTACATGGGACGAAGAATTATTTCTATTTTTCACAGTGTTCACTTTGTTTCGTATTTGAAGAATGTCCAAAGGTGTGTAAGCCCATCATCTGTGATCAGTTTTGGGAATAGAAAGCTCTCTGCATATTTATACTATGCAAGTACTGTATATAGAAGTGCTGCTGCTATATAACTACCATCTAAGTAACACCAGGTCAAACTGGCCTCCAGGATAAAAAGTTACACTTTTATATTACAGTATAGACTTTATAAGCAATAGAGACACTTCAAACACTGTCAGTGTACACAACTGATCTGGATGATAGACATTAGCTTATCGTGCCGTTACCACGATCCACCAACGCTTCTTCTGTCTTCACTCTAGCGGGTCTCCCATCCAAATCCCAACCCAGACATAAGCTGCATTACCTTTATGTGGATTATCTGTTCCTGAAGTACAGGTGGTATTCATCCTGGCAGAGGGTAGATGACAGATGCAGAGGATGCAATGCAGTCTGTGCTTGTACAATGAAATAATTCATGTATAACTTCGTACAAAAAGTCGCAACCAAGGTTTACATAAAATATGTGCATAGTTTATATCTTTAAAAATGTATTATTCAACAAACTGTCTTGCTTTTTAAAATTTGGAGTATATCTGAGATGAGATTTCATACTGTGGAAGCAAGATCATAATTTCAGTGAGCAGAAGAAAATGCTTTCTTTAGTCAAAATAAAGCATTGCTGCGGTCTGCAAAGCACCGGTTGAAAACCCCCGATATAATCGATTATGGTCTGCCACCGCATTGATGTAGAGTCGTCCACATCTACATTGTGATGCATTGATTATGTGATTAATTTCAACACCCCTAATAAGCATACATGGAAGAATTCATGTGAGTACCTCACAAAGTTAGTAAGACCTGAATGTGTACAGTATGTGTTTACAATGCTGACCTGCAATGCTGTGTTTACAATCATGAAAGTTCCTCAGTAACTATTATGTATTTATGCACTGTTAATCTCTTTTAGGTTGATGCCCAGAAACAAACCTGGAATTAATTTTGTTGTAAGCTGACAGACAGACTCCGTTCTTATTTTGGGTACAGTGTGATGTGGGTTAGTTTTAATTACATCTCCAGTTCCCAAGGCTATGAGAGCCAATCACAGGTTCATCTAATCTGGCCTTGGAAACCCATTCACTGTGTGGAAACTGTAGCATGGTGGGGGTTGGACAGAAGAATGGAACGGAAAGTTAAAAATCAATATCTTCCCGTTTAAAGTATGCATGGCCGGAACGCGGCTGCTCCCTTTTCCGTGCTTTATTGTGAGAGATCAAAGGGGTCGGAGAGAGACGAATGCCGCCTCTTATTCGGAAAGGATCAGGAAAAAGACAGACGAAGAGCGTGTGAATGGTGAGTGCACTTGGACAGGCCAATTAAAAGTTCCATCATGAGTCTTTTGTTCACAGCCGAGAGGACCGAAGCAAATTATTTGGAGGGGAGAGCAGAGATGCCAGTCAAGCAGATGCTGGTCATTTACTTTGTGAGATACAGCATCAGTGCATTTGAATGCATCAGTGGTTAACTGTGTGGGTGTTTACGTGGGAGTAAAAGACATGTTTTATGAGGGTAAAAGGCAACTTGTTAATGAGTGTGGCT
This sequence comes from Distichodus sexfasciatus, assembly GCA_032718565.1. NCBI lineage: Eukaryota > Metazoa > Chordata > Actinopteri > Characiformes > Distichodontidae > Distichodus > Distichodus sexfasciatus. The sequence continues at coordinate 3,882,190 of JAVGVS010000023.1, read as the reverse complement.
CTGTTTTATTGCATATTAAGTGATAATAATTTAATAATTGAAATCATTCATTGTTAATGTGATGAACTGATGAAATAAGTAATGTTTCCCACAATATTTTTTCCACTATATTTTTTATTGGATTTGTTAAACGGATTTCTATTTTTCAGTTGTCGTGGTTGTCGTGACCTATCTGGGATATTTTATCGTGTTCGGATTGCATCAAAAGAAGTGATAGATGAAAGAGAGTGCTATATTATCGGTTGGTGGCGTAACTGTTGGGCGTTCGCCCCGTGATCACCAGGTCACCAGTTCGAATCTCAGACCGGTAAAGTTACTACTGAGGTTCTCATAAGCAACGTACCATCCCCATGCACTGCTCCCCAGTGGCTGCCCATGTTAGCTGCCCACTGCCCCTTCACGGTTGGCTTAAGTGCAGAGGCCATATTGCGTTGTGGTGCACTGTGTGCTGTGCTGTGTTCACAATGACAAATAATCACACAAAAAAATAATTGTTTAAAAAAATGTCATATATTGAACATTACACAACAAATATACATCTTTGAATTGACTTAATCAATACTAAGATATACAGTATATCATTAGTACTGAGGGAATGCTGTACATTTGTCATCCTGATTATGTCAGAGAAATCCAATTTCCTGGCCACATGAGACGCTTTTTCACAGGAATTTTAACTCTAACTGAGACATAAATGAAGTCTAAAGTGGCACGTTGCCAACTGTCTTCCTTGCCCCACCGCCTTTCATTTACTATTTTAGTGCTCCTTTAAAGTGGGGTATAGCAGGCCCTGGGCCTGGGTCTAATTTGGGGAGGTTATTTCAAGGATGTTCAGCTGCGTCCAGAATTCCCTTTGGCCTCGGCCCCCTCTTTAAGCCAGGGCCTGACAGAGCCGTGATGGGGCCCAATCAAAACACATCGATCCACTGTCAGAGCCAAGCTCAGCCAAAGAACGGTTGGAATTGCAGGTCTGCGTCGAGTTTGGCCCATGGTGTATATTCAGTAAAAGTATGATTGAAGACTGCTTGCGGATTAGGCCTGGGATATACGTCTGTGCCGTGAGTGACAGCCCATCCTCGCTTAAGGGGCTATCGGCGCCGTTAACGATTTGGCCGTAAAGATTGAGTCATCATACCATCCAGTGTCTACGGAAAAAAAGATTCATTGCTGTCCCTCTGCTGGTGACAAAATATCCAGCGGCTCATGCTTGAAAAGGGCACAGGAGAAGTGTCCTTGCATAGGGAGTTTATTCCTGATTTCTATGCAGAGGATTGCTGGATGACGTTCGGCGAGGGCTGAAGGTCTAAAACATGCTAAAGATGAGTGAAAAGGGGCTCGACATCTGTTTGGTCTGTTGGCTTTGGTCTGGTTTCTTTGCTACTCATCCTCAAGCTAATCTTAATTGACATCTGTTGCTATCTGGCCAGGCTTCAGGTGTCAAAAAGAACAGTCGGTGACCTAAGTCCGAGCCAACATGTGTTTAACACAACAGGAAAAATACATTTCAAAATGCCTCTCTGGCTACTCTTCTAGCTATATTTGCCAGGTCATTATCTTCAGATTTTTGCGGTGTATGTGTGTGTCGCCTTTTGTCCTATGTCTAAGGTTGTTAAGATTTGTTGATGTGGATGTAATCTTTCTCTTAATTTCCATGCGGTTTGGATTAGTGTCATAATTGATGCTTTGTGAGTCACTGGTGAAGCTGGCTTCATTGCGTTGCCAATGAAGACCTGCTGTGTACGAAAAGCCAGGCATTCACTGGATGCTGGAGTGCTGCCAGCAGCTCTGTCTGTTTTGAAAAACAAGAGACAACGGTTCAAACCATTTGAGTTTAGTTCAATATATCAGTCTGCCACTGCATTAGCCGGTGTATTGGTCAGTGTGAGTATGGATATTACTAGGATGTTCTTGCTAAAACAGGTTTTAGATGTTTACAAGGACTCATTTTGCTAGTTAATTACTAGAGGTCGACCGATATTGGTTTTTCAGGGTCTATGTCGATACTGATTATCGCTAGTTAACGGGGTCAATAACTGATATTTGGAACTGATATTGGAAAAAAAAAAGAAAATCTCTGTCAAAACTTAGAATTTAACAAACACCAAGCTTAGCTGAAACTCTCCTCTCTCCTGTTCTCCTTCTCAGAGCTTCACACTGCGCTTATGTGTAAGTGACACCAAGACTTCAGCGTTGATTGGCTCTACTCTTGTGACATATAGCCAATCAAGAGACTGTTGTGGGTCGGGACATTAAATGAAGAAGCGTGTCGAGAGCAAACGGCACAGAGAGAAGAGATGGCAGTGGAGTCACAGTAGCGCACCATATAATTACTCAATATCAGTGATGGTCAAAATTAAACACCAATACCGATAATCGGCAAAATTACTAATATCCGTCCCTGATAATCGGCCCGGTCGACCCTTATTAATTACTGAACTTTCATTCATTCATTACCCAGATTGCTTAATCCCAACTGGAGTCACGAGGGGACCGGAGCCTATCCCGGGAACTTACGGGCGCAAAACGGGGACCAACCCTGGGCAGGTGCTAACACTGCAGGGCACACACGGTCCTACTCACATTCACTCCTTACGGGGCCAATTTAGAGTCGCCAATTAACCTACAGTAAATGCTTTTGGACTGTGGGAGGAAACCCACGCAACCCAGGGAGAGCATGCAAGACTTGTGCTTTGCTGTGGGTAGTGAAAACCTCTATGGAGTGTCAGTCTTGGCCAGTTCCAAAAGGCAAGGCAGTTTTTTTGGAGTTACTCTATAATTCTAAGTTGCAAGCATTGCAAGGACATCTTGGGAATTTTTTTAAAGGGGGCTGGACTGGTCTTTGAAGTCTTGCATATTGGCATATCATGCATAAATATGAAGGATGTTTGTGGCAGCACAAGCGGAGATGTGAAATGCTTCAGGATGTTCTGGCCACTGTGTAACATGGGTTTACTGTGTTTGTTTGTGCTCATTTTATGTGTCTCTGTGTGTGTTTATATTATTTTTATATATGTTAAGAGTAAAAAAGTCAGCTAACAGTGTTGCTCTCGTGCTTTCTATTTGATTGTCTCACAATTGGAAAATCGATGGAGTTTTACAGCCAAAAGATCTCTGTATTATGAGGAAGGTGGCCAGGCATGTGTAAGAACTTGATATTTTTTCTGAAAAGAGATAGGTTGAACCATCAGCAAAATCCATCACTACTCATACGAAAGTGTAGTGTTGGCAAACAAGCCATGCTTTGCCAAATGATCTCATCTACTTCACATGAGTTCAACTCATCCATGAGCTGTTCACATCGATGAATGCGTGTAGTGGCTGCTTTGCATTGATTCTATTTGGCAGGCAGGCTTTTAGCGGTCTTTAGAAAGTGGGATGCTTTGATTCATCTAGTTCGCTGCACAAGCGAGAACAAGCCGAGTGGCGTCTTCGACGGGGCTGTTTCTTTTGAAGCACTGGTTTGGGTAGAGCTCTCTGCTTTCAAGTGATCTGGTGTCTCTACACACAACGTCTCAGTGCCACCCTGTGACTACAGCAAAGACAAGAGCTTTTGAATGGAAAAAATAATCTTCATTTAAATTTCTAATAATCCCAAAGCTTCTTTTTGCATGGGTGGGCTTATAACGTGATGAGTGATGGATGGTAAAATCAAATGGACAGAGGGGCTTTAAAAAGGGCAAGATTGGCCTGCAGGTTGGACAGATAAATTCGCATGGAAGCTTGCGCTCTTGGATGCAGTGAAGTTTGTTAAATACTGCCCTGCTGCAAATACGAGTACTAACCGGCGTAGTTTTTAAAACGGACATTTGGTGTTAACTGCTGGTATGATGCTGTATAAGATGGACAAATGTTCAAATCTCGATAGGTCACTAAAGTCAACTTGAATGGGTGCAAATCGCTGTAAAATCTAAGAAACTGTGAAAACTGAGAGTGACAGTAATGGAATTGCTTTCCCTCTGAGCCCTGAAAGAAACACACAAACAAACATGTTTCTTGTCACAACTACTGTAGTAAGTGTGGACCGAAAAACTCTAATCTGATTATGTGGAAGGTGTGTTGGAGCTTGCCTTATGTGTGGAATGGCGACAAGATTTAGTCCTCTGAGGCTAGGCTGACACGTTCCATTTATGCCAAACCTTTGCCTTAGGTATGAATGAAGCTATCAGCAGTCGTTCTAATATGTATACTTCTAGCACTACGCTGTCAGTTGCCTTCCCCGCGCTAAGTTAAAGCTCTGCTTCAGGTTTGCATTTAATCAGAAGTTTTAAAATGAAGTCTAAATTAGTTTACATCAACTAATGATTAAAATGGGGATGTAGTGGGTTTTTAAAATATTCAAGTTCATTTCATTTAGCTGCACATGTCCTACATATATATTTATTCTATGTTAAAACATCCTTCTTTTTTCTTTTTTTCTTTTTCTGTTTGATGATACACACACACACACACATCCTTATACTTATATAGTAGTGAGGACCTCCACTGACTTCTATATTACTGTATCTAAATAATACTACACCTCACCCTAAACATAACCCTAACCATAACCTCAGTAACCAAAAGCTAATCTTTCTACACTTTTAGCTTTGCAAATAAACTTGTATTTTTTTTGTAAAAGCAGTTTAAAGAAGTGAGCACCACTAAAAAAGTCCTCACTTCCCAAAAATGTCCTCACTCTGCTGGTTAGAAACTCATTTTGGTTCTCACTAAGTAGCAAGTACAAGAACACACACACACACACACACACAGTGATGGAGCCACTTCAGCCCAACAGACTAGTATAAACTTCTCCTCCACTATTCATGGTAGGATCAAGTCAAGTTGCCATATGTTCATTACATGTACATTTACAGCATTTAGCAGACGCTCAGTCCCTGGACCGGAGTTAGGGGTCTTGCTCAGGGACCCAATGATGGTAATGCTGGAGACAGGATTGCAAAGCCATGAACTTTTAGTCCAAAAGTGAGGATCCTAACCACTCGATCATCACAACCCCCACCATTCTCAGTCAAATGTCATTTCAAGTGAAATTTGGGCTCTATATGTGTTTGTGCCTTACTCTAAAAAGCGAGTCAACATGGCTGGTAGGCTTGGACACAACCTGAAACTGCCTGCTGGAGACAGATGGAGGATACTGTTCCAACAAATAACAGCTTGTTTTCATATCTGAAATATTTGTTTTATGACAACTGATGAAACAAAGTTAATTTAAGTGTAAAATTCAAGGTCTACTTTTTTAGTAGTCAACATGAAAAGAAAAAGATGACTTGTTGGCATTAATATAGTGTGTTTATATTACAGTGGGCACAATCTATAAGAGTATTAACTACTTAAAGTGAAAAATAGCCATTGTTTCCTCTTTAATTAAAGGAGTTAAGCTTTTTTGAACTTGATTTGCTTGACCCGTGTAAGCTGACAATAACTAACAAACGACCCTCATGATTTAATTTATTATATATCTAAGATTAAAAAGAGAGAGAGAGGGAGAGAAAGTTGCTTCTTGATTGGTTTGACGAGCTCTGTTATCAGGGCTTGTTCCCTATACGGTACGGTCTGCATTTCAATTGTCTCCTTTTTGCCCCTTAGTGTCCCCCTTAATTTTCTCCTCCCTTTCGGTCCGCTTTTCAAATAAAATCAGTGCAAGGTTGCTGGCTGCAACGGTGTGTTGCCTTGTGTGGTGATTCTGGGTCTGTGCTCCCTGATTCCCTTTGATCACCAGTTAACTTAGAGTTTGAGGTATGAGGGGATTTTTTTCATTCACTTATTAATTAATTTTCCATCAAACCGCATACTGGAGTGAGAGGTGGGATTCTGGCCTGCTCTAACCCAAGCGGTCGCGTCTGAGCCGACCGAGTTTATCCGCAGTCAGCCGTCAGCCAAACACTGGCAGGTGTGATGGTGTCAGATCCTTTTTTTAAAGAGTTCATCTTCGGACAGCATATGATGCTGGTGAGGTGCATGAAGGTGCAGGAGCTTTGCATTCACTTCTGCTGTAAACATGTGCCAGCTCTCAACTGGGACTTGCTGTTTGCTGTTGTCAGGCTATCTATTGTGAGTGAGTGATGTGCTTAATCTCCTATCTTAATTACTGACAGAGTGAATAAGTGGGGGGAGGAAGAAGAAAGACAGAAACAAATTGTGGAAATAAATCCGGCACTGTGGGTGAAAGCTCACGCTGTCTATCTGATTACTCACAGTGCATACTCTTTCCAGCATGAGATATGCTTTCTAAAAACATCAGTCGAGTTTATTCCGACGGTTCTAGTTCTCTCCACACAGCCCACCGCTGAGACTGCAGGTGTTTTTTGGCCAGTCAGTTAATCACATCAATGTGAAGTCATGGGGAGCTTTTTATTGCAGTGCATTATGGGCCTGAAATATCTATTTATTTTTTGTGTATGGTTTCCAGTGGGACTGTAACTGACAAAAGAAGTGAGTACACATGGAAAAGAACTAAAAAAACAGAAGACAAAGCATAAAGGAATATATACTTATACAGCTCCGGAAAAAAGTAAGAGACTACATCACTTTATTTCTGATTATTTGGATTTACAATTTGTTGCTGTGTGTCTGTGTAAAATACTCAAGTCGATGTTTTTTTATAACTTTACCATGCTTATTTCAAAATCCCAAACATTTTGGAGTAAATGATCTTATCTATTATCTTATTATCTTCTGGAGTAAATGATCTTAATCTAACCTGAAAGTTACTACACAAACTACACATGATCCACAAGTCCACGGTGTCCAAATTTTGCTGAGATCTGTTTCTTCTTATCGGCAAATTGAATCAGTTGTATAGACGTTGGAACATAACACATGGAATAGATGCTATAAAAACAGAATTGCAGTTATATTCTAAAATATGGACTGCTTTCATGTTTTTCGCAACCTTTACATTTAACACTCACAACCACATATTGCAACTGACTTAAAAGGTACATATGAACATTTCATCTGTAGTCATATATGCCTATATGAACCTTAAACGTCTGCTGAGGGTCTTGTGAACCTTGTGCGTTAGAGACATTTTTACATGAGCATGAGATCTTTTCTTCTGCATTAGAAATGTTTTTACTTGAGCATGAGATATTTTCGTGTGCATCAAAGTACTTTCGTATGAAGATATATTTGTCCCTCTTTTAGATGTTGGATGGAAAAAAACGATGGAATTGAAAAAATGGAATTTCAGACAGTATACCACAGAGAACATTTACATACTTTAGTGGAGTATATTTAAGAACAGATCCATTGTTTTGAAGGTGCTTCAGTTTTGATAAAAATACATTTCTTGTGCTGAAGTTGACATACAGTGCTTTGAAAAAGTATTTGCCCCCTTCCTAATTTATTCTTTTTTTGCATGTTTGTCACACTTAAATGTTTCAGATTATCAAAGAAATTTAAATATTAGACAAAGATAACCCAAGTAAACACAAAATGCAGTTTTTAAGGGATAATTTTTTTTATTAAGGAAAAAAAACTATCCAAACCTACATGGCCCTATGTGGAAAAGTAATTGCCCCCCTTGTAAAATCATAAAGTAACCGTGGTTAATCACATTTTTTGGAAAGCTGAGTGCAATTTCACTAGCCACACCCAGGCCTGATTACTGCCAGACCTGTTCAATCAAGAGATCACTTCAAAAGTAGCCCAAAAGATCCCAAAAAAGGAAGACATCATGCTGCGATCTAAAGAAATTCAGGAACAGACGAGAAACAGAGTAATTGACTTCTGTCGTTCTGGAAAAGGTTACAAAGACATTTCTAAAGCTTTGGGACTCCAGCGAACCACGGTGAGGGCCATTATTCACAAATAGAGAAAACATGGAAAAGTGGTGAACCTTCCTAGGAGTGACTGGCCTATAAAAATGACCGCAAGAGCGCAGCGACGACTCATCCAAGAGGTCACAAAAGAACCCAGAACAACATCTAAAAACTGCAGGCCTCACTTGCCTTAGTTAAGCTCAGTGTTCATGACTCAACTATAAGAAAGAGACGAGGCAAAAACGGCCTGCATGGCAGAGTTCCAAGGCGAAAACCACTGCTGATGAAAAAGAACATAAAGGCTGGTCTCACTTTTGCCAAAAAAACATCCTGATGATCCCCAAGTCTTTTGGGACAATACTCTGTGGACTGACGAAACAAAAGTTGAACTTTTTAGAAGGTGTGCGTCCTGTTACATCTGGCGTAAAAGTAACACAGCATTTCAGAAAAAGAACATCATGCCAACAGTCAAATATGGTGGTGGTAGTGTGATGGTCTGGGGCTGCTTTGCTGCTTCAGGACCTGAAAGACTGTTGTGACTGATGGAACCATGAATTCTGCTCTCTACCAAAAATCCTGTAGGAGAATGTGCGACCATCAGTTTGTGACCTCAAGCTGAAGCGCACTTGGGTTCTGCAGCAGGACAATGATCCAAAACACACCAGCAAGTCCACCTCTGAATGGCTTAAAAAAACTAAATGAAGGTTTTGGAGTGGCCTAGTCAAAGTCTGGACCTGAGTCCAATTGAGATGCTGTGGCATGTTCTTAAAAAGGCAGTTCATGCTCGGAAACCCTCCAATATGGCTGAATTAAAGCACTTCTGCAACGAAGAGTGGCCCAAAATCCCTACACAGCGATGTGAAAGACTCATTGCCACTTATCGCAAACGCTTAATTGCTGTTGTTGCTGCTAAAGGTGGCTCAACCAGTTATTAGGTTTAGGGGGCAATTACTTTTTCACATAGGGCCATGTAGGTTTGGATAGTTTTTTTTCCTTAATAAATAAAATCATCACTTAAAAACTGCATTTTGTGTTTACTTGGGTTATCTTTGTCTAACGTTTAAATTTGTTTGATAATCTGAAACATGTAAGTGTGACAAACATGCAAAAAAAAAAGAAATCAGGAAGGGGGCAAATACTTTTTCACACCACTGTATCTTTAAAACAAATCCACTGTTACCTTTTGGTTTCTTGGTCAGGAATTCAAATATAGGTTTATAAAAACGTTATGTTTGTTTTCATACCAAATGTTCACTTTTATTCTCCAGTGTTAATGGAAGCAAACCTCAAGTGGAGTTTATATGCAGTTTAGAAATAATCTAGCTGCCACTGTTTGTCAAGTTATCTGAGTTCTCTGACAATGCTGTTTTAAACTATTAGGTCCATCATTCTGTAGGCTTGAAAGTGGAGGCAAGAAGCACATGTCAGGATTAATTCAGTCTAATGAGCGAGATAACTTTGGAAATGTGGAAATGGGGCATTCATCTTGGAGCACTCCCTGAACGAATGCGGGCTCGTGGCAGATTTAAAACAGTTACATAAGTTGAAGTCAACACACATGGCTCTGTATAAATGCACCAAAAGCACAGGTTCAAAGTCTTGGAGTCTATACTGTTAGATAATGACTTGCTGCTTTGATACCATCAATACTGAGGTACAAGAAGGAGTTGGCCCTAAACCACAGAAGGAAAAAGCTCAGAGTGTTAACTCCGATCGATCCATTTGACAGGAATGTCACTATGCTTTCAAACCTGACCGCCAATCAATGGTGAGAAAAGAAACTATTCTGAGATGCAACGACAGCCAGGTCTGCTGAGCAGGTGTGTGTGGGGGTTTTCTCTGTTGACTTGATCATAGAAAGACACATGCTCTGTTCACATTTTAGTTACAGGGCATTTGTAGTGATTCAGACCTTATGATGCATAAACTCTCCATGATCATACAGCTGTCCATGTTTCACAAACACTGCTTAAGCCGAAGGGGTATATGCTGGACCATCTTAATTATACTGATTCTCACTCATATTTCAAATGACTTTGGTTTTTACTCCTTTGATAGTCACTCATTTAGTAGTTTAATTATGTAGGTTGTTAATCAGTTGATCGTCCCTAATTCAGTTGTTTCATCATACTGGTCGTTACACGTTTCATTCTCAATCATTTAGTAGTTTAATCATGAATTCTTTTATCCATTATAACATTACATTCTCTCTGAACTCTCTTATTATCGACACACACTTCTTCACTAAAATTCAATCAAGTCATCATAAATTCACTTACTCATTCGCTCATTGTTTTACCTCTTTACTGCCTGCTGTTGCTTTTCTCATTTTATTACTGTCTACCTCCCGTTCTCTCTGACTGCTACCGTGGCAACAGCAGACCAGAAACTAGAGACAGAGTGATGAGATTTCTGTTAGGGCTCAGCAGTGTGTGTGTCTGTGTGTTTAGGGGGGTGCAGCTGGATGGTAACGTCTGTTTTTATGATCCTAACTATGTACTTTGGTATCGTTGACCCCCTCAGCTGTGTGTGTGTGTGTGCATTTGGGTGTGTGTGGCTGAATTTGTGTGCATATGAGTGTGTGTGGCTGTATCAAATCTAGTGAACAACTAAATGAAAAGTGGCTGCCTCCATTCAATCCGATGACACAGGCTTAGCAGAGCACGTTTCCAGGCAGACTCCTGCTCTGCTTTGTCTTGCTAATTTGTCGTTGAATTCACTGCCAAACATGGAATTGTTGGCACATTTCAGATCCAGCAGCACCACACAGAGACATACCATCGGTTATTTTGAAGACGTGGTCATTGTGCACGCATTCTCAGGGATTAAAGTTCTCTGTCGCTACGACGGATTTACGCCTATTGGACTTTAGCTGGGACTGATTTACGTCAATCGAACACGAAGGCGTATTTGAGATAACAGCAGATCCATGAGAAGTATTAAATGGTGATTATGCAGGATCGCCGATCAGCTGTGTGAACATGCGCGCTGTGTTTTGAGCGTTCGCGGCTCTCACTAAAATGCTCCAGTTTGGTCAAACCTTCCCTTTATTACCGACAAAACTCATATTTTAGCTGATAAATAACAACTACCACCGTTCTACTCACAATTAGAGCTGAAACAATTATTAGAAAACTTCTAATAATTCGAGGCTTCGTTTAAGTCATTTAAATCGCTACAGCATATGCCGTTCGTGTTTCACACAGACGCTTATTAATGACGCACGATATTTTCAGTGGCGCGATCAAGGCGAGAATAGATCCCTCTGTATGTGAACGTATTTGTGAGATATTCCGTGCACAAAAACAGAAGTAAATGCATAAAAACACATAAATGACATTTTCAACACGCACGCTGTTTGTAAGCGCCATTACTCGCTAAAACGCTCCGTTTCCGTCAAAACGTCCCCTTTATTACGGACAAAACGCATATTTTAGCTGATAAATAACCACAACAACCAGCGTTCTACTCACAATACTACGGTGACCGGGAGGGGACACCTTCCATTCACTTAAGTTTGTCGTGGCCACGATATATAAACCCGTGGGAACGTGATATCATGTCGTGGCCACGAGATATTAATTCGTGGGAACGTCATATTAACTTGTGGGAACGTGATATTATGTCGTGGCCACGAGATATTAATTCGTGAGAACGTCATATTAACTTGTGGGAACGTGATATCATGTCGTGGCCACGAGATATTAATTCGTGGGAACGTCATATTAACTCGTGGGAACGTCATATTATGTCGTGGCCACAAGATCATTTTGTCGAGGGAACGACATCCTTATGTCGTAGCCACGAGATGTGAAGTCGTGGCCTCAACATTATTTATTGAGGGAACGACATGACGTTCCCACGACTTCTCGTGGCCACGACATAATATGATGTTCCCACGAGTTAATATGACGTTCCCATGAATTAATATCTCGTGGCCACAACATAATATCACGTTCCCACGAGTTAATATGACGTTCCCACGAATTAATATCTCGTGGCCACGACATAATATCACGTTCCCACGAGTTTATATATCGTGGCCACGACAAACTTAAGTGAACCGAAGGTGTCCCCTCCCGGTCACTGTACAATACAGCCATTTATTAAGATTTTCCCATCGATTTTTTTCATAGTTCGTTCCGGAACGCGCTGAACCCTTTATTGTGACGCGGCTCCGAGGCGTGCGCAGGGGATTGTGGGAAATGCAGTTCTCTTCCAGAAAGGCCAAAAGCAACTCATTTTATTGGCCAAATTGGTTCAAAATGACCCTTGAACTTCATGTTTCTTCATTTTCAGTTGAATATAACAACATAAAGCGTATATGACTAACTTCTACTCACAGTAGAATAAGCCTAATAACAAATGTATTGTCATTTTTATTTACATTTTTTTTATCCGATTACTCAATTAAACGATAAAATAATCGATAGATTACTCGATTACAAAAATAGTCATTTGTTGCAGTCCTACTCACAATACAGCCGTTTATTGATATTTTGTAGATTTCTTTTCCGGAAACGCGTCCAACGCACTATTGTGACATGGCGCTGAGTATCGCGCAGGGGATAGTGGGAAATATAGTTCTCTCCCAGAAAGGCCAAAAGCAGCTCATTTTATAGGTCAAAAATGAGTCCAGATTGGCTCAAAACTACCCAAAAGTTAAGTATTTCTTCATTTTTGTTACTCGTAACACGTTACTACCCCCACGTGCTTATTAGCGTGTGTGTGTGAGTTTGAGTTTGAGAGTGTGTGCTTCAGTTCTTGTCGTGTTTAACTGGATGTACAGTTAAATCATTAATGCTGCACAAACCTGTGCTTTAATGTTTGCTTAACACAGGAAGCGGAGCTTTGTTTGTGAGTGTGTGTGTTGCAATATAGATTATAAGTTGCTGGCATGTAAACTCATTCTCGCGATGCTAGCATTTCCATATGCTCTGCAGGTATCTCCCAAGGGAAAGCCAGCGTTCTTCATTAAGCCAGACGCAAACTGTGTTGCTCTCACTGACTGATGTTTGGAGGAATGTGTGCGTTTCTGTGTGCTTTTTAGTAGTTAGGTCAGAATGACTTTATTTATCTATCGATTTGCTTTATAAGTGCACCGCGCTATCTGGCAATGTTGTTTTATGTATTGTTGCGCTGGTTTGCATTTGAAGCAAAAATCTGCATCGGGTGGCTGACCAATGTGAGCTTTATCACAAGGATGTCCTACTTTATGCCTGGTTTGACAGTAGGTGATGAAAGAGAGAGCGAATGTTTGTCTGTGTGTCTGTGTCTGTGTGTGTGTGTATTACCATCTAAGTATCTATGTGTGGTAGGCAGAATCTCAATGAGCGGCTTGGCCGTCCCTGTTGCAGCATGTCTGTGATTCAGCATTTCGCCCCCAATCCTATTTCTCAACACACACGCACACACACACACACACACACACACACAAACACACACACAAACACACACACCTGCCTCCCTACAGACCCCGTCCCCTGGGACGTCTCCCAAGGCCTCTCTACCTCCCCCATCCCCCTTTGATCACCGGCATCTATTACAACACTTCTCAGAGCAGTGGGCCAGCATGGCTCTGTGCAGACACCATATGCTCACTTGAAAGTAGGAGAGAGACAGACAGCATGTGTGCGCATGAGATGTGAATGAACCAGACTTGCATGCAGACAGACAGAAAGACACGAAGAGAAAGTGGTAAAAATGGTGAATGCAGTGGAACCCAGACTTAGCTGTCGACAGCAAAAGAACGTGAGCAATGGCGTCTCTCAATTTTTTGTAGTTTCAGGAGCTGTAGTAAATGTTCCACCACTGAAACGTGGGAAGTGGCAACATGAACCATATACAAATACGTTCATTCAGGTAATTCTAATATTTTTGTGCTTGTGTGTGGTTTTTGCCAATGAAACCAATAAAAGCATTTATGTTATTTTTGATGCCAGACTGAGAGAAATAAAAAATGTTATTCTAAGCTGCAGTTACCATTTTATGGTCAACACATAGTCTAAATTAGTTTTGCCCTTGACTACTAAGGCATGTGACCATTTGATGGACGGTGTCCCTGTTTCCATGCAGGGATATCACTAGGATTGAAAGATTTGAGGGGGGGATTGGAACCCGAACCCTAACCCTTTCCCTTACCCTAACTCTCCTGCTTCACACTTGCTCCCTTAAGATATCGTCATATATCCATCTGGCCAGTGACTCAAAAGATACCAGTACAATAGCGTTAACAGGGACATTATTCCATTTTCCCGTGCAAGAACTGATGGCACTATCCCATTTTAGTTTTCACTGTAACTGTTTCAATAATTGATTATAACAACAACATTGTTCTGATATCAATGGAGAGATGGGAAAGATGGGAAAGAATGCTAGCTAGCTAGGTTTTCTATAGCTAACATTCAGCTTAGCTGACTAAATTAATGTTAAAATAGCCAACTACGATGTCGCCTTTTCTTTCCCTTAAGTAAGGTTCAGCAATGAACAATTACTGACATCAAATTACAATTTCACTATGTGTATCATTCACTGTGAATCAATTCCTTTTCTTCTTAACAACTGTAACATTCCACCAATTCCGTATTCTGCAGGTTCTACAAGTTGGTCAGAGGCATTAGGTGTTGTAAGTGTTGTGGCGATAATGCAACAATGCGGTACTTTTAATAACATATATTTCAGGACTTTAACTTAAGCAAAAATTTGACTGTATGACTTTCACTTTTATTGGATTAACATTTCACTCGTGGTATCTGTACTTTCATTTAAGTAATGAAGTTATGTTCTTTGCCCATTTTTGGTGTTCCTGTACACTGTAGAACAGATTATGATTGTGTACAGCAAGATATTTAAAAAAACAACTCACATTCACACGCTAGGGGGGCATTTAAAGTAACCAATCAACCTAAAGTGCATGCTTTTGTACTGTGGGAGAAAAACAGAGCGCCCGGAGAAGACCCACTCAAACACGAGGAGAGCACACAAACTCCACACAGAAAGGCCCTTAGGCCGACCCGGAAATTGAACTCAGGACCTTCTCGACAATGCTAACAACCGTGCCACGTGGCGTCTAGGAAAAGCTTTTCAACACTTCAAGCGCACCTGTTTTTTAATGAAATGGGAGAAAACTAGCTGACAGTATAAAGCTAAAGGCCTATAGTTTTTGATGAGTTGTTGCTTGTTGACGATCAGGAATTCTACTAAAGCTCTAATTAGTGGTTCTCTCTTTTAACACACTACATACTGATAGGCCTTCTCACTTGACATAATTAAAAGTTCAACTGCTTATTAACACCTGTTTATTTAAATATGAAGAACGTGGGCTTGACAATGTAATGTTCAGTTAACACATATCCCACACTATGCATTATAGGTAGATGAAATATCATGCAGGTGAAAAACTGTGCTAAATGAACAGAATTACTGTATATTTGAATATGACTCATAGCCTGGGCTCCAGTCTTATAGAGGGCAGCTGCTTTACAATTCATATCCTTTCGAAGTGTTGGCTTCACTGCATCACAGTTCTGCGTCAACATATGTCATCGCGTCTAACATTCGTTAATACATACAAAATGTAGTCCCATATTTTACCCTTAAATTAAATGACAGGTTACCAGAGCTGAAAGTAACACGTCATGGAGTCAAATTGACATTTTTATATGCATTACTGCTCCATAACGAAAAACAGCCATCATGTTCCATTTATGTATTTTGAGAGGATGTGTTACGTGTAACTGCAGATGGCACCGATCTGATATGTACATCGGTATCAGGCTAATAACGACTCAAATAGCTGAATCGGGTATCAGTGGCTTTGAAACGATCTATGGAGCCAATCTATAAATGCGCACACGCTCAATTCGTTATGTATGGGAAGTGGCAATGCAATAAATCTGTTTTATTCTTTATTCTTTATTCTTTATTCTGTTTTTAATCTGTTTAAATCTCCAGCTCTCGTTTTCACTCTCTGTGTTCCTGATGGGCTTAACGTTGCAGGATTAGGGACCGTCACAAAATTACAGTGTTTAAACGAATAATTTTTTAGATGTTATTTTAAGAATACATAATTTTGCATATACATATACATAACAGTATTTAAGTATTTCCTTAAGCATAACAGAATTATCTGAATCATGTATTCAGACATATTTAAAGCAGTATTTTCTGCTTTCTGTTTAAAGAGACTGTATTGGATTTGTATCATATCGGCAGATATCCAAATTTACAATATCGGTATCATATCGGACATAAAAAAGTGGTATCGTGCCGTGTCTAGATGTCATGAAATGCCTCACAAAGTGAGCTGTAACACTCAATAATTATTGCTATCTTCTGAATCTTTTATAAATGTCAAGTAAGACATGGAGTTTGGTGAGTCGATTTTCCTTCATGTGACCAAAGTTCAGGTGTTATTGTGAGTCCTATCACATTATCAATTATATATTACATACTGTGATACTCTAGAAATCTTTTGATCTAAATTACTTCAGCCGTCTCCTAATGTGAGCTGGTAAAGGTTACAGCAAGGGCACTTTTTCCGATTTCTTCCAACATATGAGAGATGGTAGAGTCAAAATGGCACTGCTTCATGAAATAATGATTTTTTTCACATTTCTCCTGAGAAATAGCATGATCACCCATTCATTATCAAACCCCACGACAGAAGTCATGGTCAATGTATCTAGAAGGTCAAATATGCACGTAAGCCTGGAGGATTTCACAACAACCCAGAATCCTCACTCAGTCATTCCTTCAGACATACTTAACCTCTGAACCCTGAGGCAAAGGGTGAGGATGCTGTCTGCCATAAGCGTATGAACACATTGTATGTGTGTGTGAAAAACATTAAGAGGAGTCTAATCAAAGATCAAAAGCTGTATTACGGTTTCAGCCAAAATTTGATCACAGACATACAAAAGCATAAATGGACAGTAGGTTTTTGATGCGTTACAACCTCGGCCAAAGATGTGAAATGAGTTGAAATTGGCCCTCGACTTTCCACCAATGAGACGTGGAAAGTTTTGCGATGGCAAGATGATTTCCGAGGGGAAACCAATTGTGGCGAATTCAAAGATAGCAGTGATGAGCAGAAAAGACACAGGCAATATTCAGTCCAAAAGAATTCACTTCAAACGGCCAACTTGAAAAGGCCTGAAAATGCCTTAAAGAATATTTTCTTTCTTTTCCTCCCTCTCACCATCTCTCTTTATTTCCCTTTCATTTTTTTCCTCTTTATCGCTGTCTCTCTCTACCTCTATTGTGTATAACAGATTTTATCAGTCGTGTACATGATCATGTAAGCTCATAAATAGGCCATATAACAGGTATAACACAATTACACACATTCTTCTGTACCCTTTTCATGCACAATAGAGCTGATTCAACTTTTCAGTTAAAAATCTATGGGAAACTTTGGTGTTGAATCAAAGCAAAGATCCTAGTCCTTGACTAGACTGAGTGGGGCTTGATTTAATGACTGAGACCATAAGTAGTAATAGAATGAGATCAAAAGTATCTTTTTGAAACTATCTTTGAAAATAAAGAAGCTATACTTGTTCTAAAATACCATCTGGGTCAATATTTTTGGAAAATTATAATCTTGGATTTTATGGAAGCCCCAGCTTGGGGTCTTAACCAACAGCTCGTGTGTGTGTATTAGTCAAACTGCTTGGTTACATGATTTTGGAGCCTCTGAACAACTTGGCTCCAGACATTAGTTAATTTGTCTGATCTGGCACTGGAGGACATATTGCCCTGGTAGTGCAGATTTCATGGGCATTCATCAATCATGAGGTCCTTATGACTTTGATTAAGCCAAACATGCACTCAAAAGTGAAAAGAAACTTTTTGTTTTTACTTTCACTCAGTTCTGATTCATTACCAATTAAATGCACTTTAAATAGAATTAATAACATTTTAAATATATATTTAATTATTAGATATACACCTTCTAATAATCTTTGTAATGTCTTTACTTTCATTGGTTTGTGTTTGTTGATTTGCAAAACAAGATTTATTCATATATAAAGTCATGGACTTGTGCTGGACTGTTAACATTGCAAATTGGCACAGTGGTGGAACCTTTTACGATGGATTACAGCAAATCTGTGTTGTGTTGGTCTGTTTGTGGGAGAACAGAATGTGTTTATCTGGTAAACGTCTAGTTTGAATGGACTCCACAGAGGTCCAAGGAGCTTAGAATTTGACTGGATTGTGATATGAACTGTCCCTAAAATTAGATTCTCATGGTTTCATGAGAATCACACTTTTCAGCAGCAAAGCTTTTAGAGTTGTTCTCCAATCCAAAAACTGGCCCCCTTGTCTGTACTACAGGAGATGTACATGATGGATCGCATGCAAAGGCAGGATTAATCTCAGTCCTAAGTACCCACCGCACTACAAAGTGCACCTGCGTTTTAGTTTCTTTTCCAGTTTGTGGAGTGAGGTTTCAAGTTATCTTAAAAGCTCAGATTGAAAAGGGTCTGTTCAGGTCCAGGGAGCACTCCTTGAATATGACCAATTATGTATCCAACAATATATATAAGACTGCAACAGTATTCAAGACGATTAAGATTATGTGCCTCACTATAAAAGAAATGTCTCCATTTGCTTTTGTGCTCCTGACATGTCTCTCTGTAGTGCTCCGCTTAAGTCTGACATTTTGTACAAGACCCTGCGGGACTGGTGAATTGATCATTTTATTAACCTTATTTAACCTATTTAGGCGCCACATGGACGAACAGACGCTCAATATCTCTTTCTGCCGTCCTTCGGTCTTGCTGTTCCTCTTTAAATGGTCAAACCTAACGATCAATTACACACGGTGAAGCCAGTGGCCTCTAGAAGGTGCAACACCATTAAGGTTGCTATGGGCAACTGTGACAAGTACAGACTGCTTAGCTACAGTTGTGCTGGCACTAAAACAGAACTGTTTAAAGGGCAACAAGTCAGTGGTATAAATTTGTTGACACTTTTTGTGCCTTTATTACAGGGACTGAACAGTACATTACTTCCATACATTAATTGTCAGTGAGTGTCATTGTGCATGTGCAGTAGACATTTTGCAGGACGGACCGGGTCAAGTAAGGCACATAAAACCGAACCTCGTCACCCTCTGTATTCAGACATCCCAACTTGCAACCCCCGCCCTTTTGTCCAGCACGGGCTACATGAACAGGCACACACGCAGTGATCCACACATGCGCACGTTCTCTCTCTATGCGGGAGACTCCTGGAACTTCCGGGAGACTTGGGATGTCTGCGTATTTTTCCTGCTTAACACAGGTTACCTGTATGTGACATCAGCACAGTTTTAAGAGTGAGACATGTTAGGAGATGAAAAAGGGCACATGTACAGCGCATAAAGAAATTGTGAATCAGTGTCTGAACATGTTTGTCTGCTTTGGTGGCGGCTTGAGGAATGTCAGAGTGTAGAAAACTCTTAATGTCCTTCCAATAATAAGTAGTCTCTTTCATCTAATAACCCACTGGACAATTGTGAGCATTTGTTTTTTATTTCTTTGTTCTTTGTTAGGCTTATTATATGTCTATGTGTAGGTTAGCCATTCATGCTTTATGTTTTTGTTTGACATTCTGGGCTATTCACATTTGTCATAGTTTGACATGGAAATGCTAAAACAGTCAGAGAAAAATTGACTGCACCCAAAGAAATTTCTGTATTTTTTTTTAGCTTTATCTTATTTAAAGATGTGCTGGCACTGTAGATATAACCTTAGGAATTGTGAGAACAGTGTTTGTGACATTGGCATGCATTGTTTTTATTATGAGGTTTAGTACTGTGAAGAAAAATAAGTTTAGTGCCAGACAGAAAAGAATTCTTCATCCATTTGGTATCTGAAAGGATACAGAATAAAGTTATTTAATATCTAACAATGCATTTTATATATTTTCTTCTAAGGAGATATCTTACAGCCCCTGTTGTTTGAAACTTACTCAATTACAAATTTATTTGCAGTTGCTTAATTTATGTAGGTTTATGTCATTTAATTTGTGCTCGTTCTACCCTTAAGAATTCTACTTGTGTTTTAAATCATATTTATAACCTGGATACATGTTAATTAGGTTTGGTAATGGCAAACGCAACACCAACCAAAAACATAGCTTATAAAAGGAAATCATTCTCCTTGATTACATTTCTTACATAATAAGAAATCAAAATCAAACTAATGAAACTAAAGGAAGCCAATTAATCCCTCAATAACTATGGAGGGCATTTTTATCTCAACAATTTGCTTCTTAATATCTCTGGGTCGAAACCTGAGACATGATGAAACAAACACAACTCTTTGGTGTGGCAGTAATCTGTTGGGCTTCACTGCTCCCGATTCCGTGCCTAATTGCTGAATGACCTATTCAGACAATCAAGCGTAGCAGTTCCATCTCATTATCACTTGTGATTGGTTCTTGCACACAGTTTTTAAGCTGTTTTTTTAGCTGTAAGTAGTGGGGCAAGTTGAGGTTAAAATAAGTAAATCTGGAAGAGAAGGCTGTGTTCTAGTCAAACTTTTCTACACCATTTGTCTTTGGAGGTTATAGTAAATAGTAAATGTATTGACCACTGACCAAAGTCTTGTCAAGGTCTGGTCCTTGGTGTTCTCCTGAGTGTCCTACTTCTAGCTGCTTTTGGCCTTTCTGGAAGAGAACTATGTTTTTGTGCATGATGGCATCCCATATAAGAGACATGAACGCTAACGCGTTTACATTTCAGTTTTTACGCAATTACTTTTTTGAGTTTTTGTGCACGGAATTACTCAGAAATAATTTCACATACAGAGTAATGAATATAATGTCCGGTAAGTTCAAAGTCTGTTATCGCAACTGTTAGCGTTAAGATTTCATTCACTCTTAATGACTAGCGGAGGTGTCAAAACACTGACACGGAGATCGCTAATCACAGATGGCCATAGGGAGCGCACATATCTGTTTACATTTGTGACCCAATCTGCCGTAATGAGTCGGAAGTCGGCATTGTATTTATTTAGATACGGGCTGATTATGTTGAAAAACATCACAAAAATAGCGATTTTTCTTTTTTGGAGACCAGATTAATTTTGAAGACCTTTTCTTTCATATAAGACCAAAAAAGAAAAATCGATATTTTGATGTTTGTCAACATAATCGGCCCGTATCTAAATAAATAGAACGCCGACTTCCGACTCATTACGGCAGATCGGGTCACATTTGTTGCCAGTGTGACGTGAGGGGCCAGATACATCGCTTGCTCGGGCCGGATCTGGCCTGTGGGCCACCATTTGGGGACCATTGCTTAAATTGTTACACAGCTGAGAGGTTACTAATAGGATACTGCTAGACTACTACATTTACATCTACGTTTAGCTGACACTCTTGGCCAGAGTGACTCGCAATTACAAGAACAGTCCCCATGAAGCAGCTTGGGGTTAAATGGACTTGCTTAGGAGCTCAGTTATTTTGGAAGTGTTTGGAGTAGGATACAGCCGGGCTAGAACACACATCCTTGGTTCGTGAGCAAGTATTGCACCACTGGGCCATTAAGAAGTGCAGATAGTTCTCTATATGTCCCTTGAAGAGGTGGATCCTCAGATGATGTTTGATGCTGGCTAAGTTACTCAGTCATTATTATAGCCAGTTTAGGCTGCTACCCAACCTGGAAATACAGAGCAGTTTTCAGCAGCCTCATCTTGCCATCCCCTCCATCTGCTCTCATATGTTTGTTGGCAGTAGCATTAGTGTCATCGCTGCTACCCTGCGTCACTCTCACACGTCATATGCCATCCAACTTCAGCCACTGTTCACACCCTGATCATCTTTTGGATAGGGTGATTTAGGGACAGAGAAAACTTAGGGCATGTAGGATCAAATGAATTGAGAGGACAAGCAAAACAAGAGAGCTGGACAGTTTGGGGAAGTGGTAGTGCAAGAGTGAGGGACTCAGTAGCATATAGGATAATTCACAGTATCCGGATTGCTGTCCTTTGCAGGTCCAACTAAAAGGTCCTATGAGACTTGTCAGGGTATAAGGTTGAACAGGAATGTGAATTTGTGGATGACAAAATTAATAAACATAGCAACCGCCTAGTGAGCATCATCAGCTATTTGTTCAGTCCGTGCGCAATTCTGCCAAATCTTAGTAGGCTCTTTCCACAACATAAAAAGGGACACAACAACCAGATTATGTTTTTAGCAAAACTGCAGTTTATTAAGAAACAGAAAATAGTAAAGATGTGAAGCAATGTCTAGGGAATTGTGAATATATGTAGTGGCACACTGTGGGTGCAGTGGAAGTGTCAGTATGTTCAGTATGTTGTATGTAACAAGCTACAAAAAGAGTCAGGAGAGTGTGAGATTGAGATTATAGGAGAGAAAAAGAGGGGAAAAAAGATGCCCTTTTATAACCCCACCCCAATTACAGGTGTGCTCAATAATGATATTAACCTAACTAGGCCTAACTGGGTGACTTACAACTTTTACTAGAATATTTTCCTTTGTTATAAACAAACTATATAACAATAGTTTAGTCCATCGCCCTTATAGGCAAATACAATGCAGTTCTTCAGTCCATCAGAAAGAAAATACACTGTAACTGAAAGTCTCCCCAAGTGGTCAGACAGGTTAGATTTGTTAGATTTGAAATTTTTATCTCCTTTTCATCCTTGGGAATCTGGTTTTACACTGCTGTGTCAGCTTGATCTGTACAATCTGACTTTATGTCTGGAAAGGTCTGATACACCTGTAATCCATGCTTACACCTCTTATCTGCAGTTTGCTTTATAATCTCTGGGTCTGTGATCTGCCTGTCTGCTGGTGGAGATGTTTTATCGATAGCATTATGCTATTGTAGATGTTAGCCTTTATGGATTTTCTTTGATTTGAACCACACTTGATGTACGGGGTGATGCTTGCCAACTGGCTTTACAGGCTTTATCTGCAGTCCTAAATGTAGCGCCTAGTGAATGCTTCTAGTAAGCTCCGCCATAGGGATAAATCAGAGATTAGATTCACAATAATTGATATGGGAGGCTATTATTGTGATGTATCATTGTAACGGGAACTGCAAAACATTATTGTACAGAGGATAAAGCATCTTCAGATCACCAATAACAAAAACAAGAAAACAGATTAATCAAAATTTCCAATGATACAAGTCTGCCTCTCTCTCCCCTGTCACTTTGTCTCGCTCTGTTTATTGCATGTTAATAGACTTGACTTTTGTGTTTATTTATTTATTAAGATGCCCCTGTGTAATCACAATCTACCTTCCGCTTCCTCCCACATCACTATGCAAAGTGAGGCCATACTTTTACCTTTAGCCATCTATATTACAATCAGATATTCATGGAATCCTTTTGTGACTTAATAAATAAATAAATAAAAACACCACTGATGGCGCAGCAACAAGACATACGATGCAGCAAACACATTTATTAACATATCTTCAGCTGTCAGAGTGTGCTAAGCCGTTATTCCTGATAGCGGTTAGATGTCATAAATCAAGCAGTGAAAATGCATTGAAGAAGGTATTTCACAACAGTATTTTTTTCCAAATATCACCTGAAAAAAAGTAAAAAGTGAACGGTATTTGTGTGTAGTCCTCTTGAGACTAATGATTAGGGCTGGGTATCGTTGCTGATTTCCTGAATCGATTCGATTCCGATTCACAAGGTCATGATCCAATTCAATTCTCGATTCGATTTGATTCGATATCGATTTATTTAGAGATTTCTTTGCGTCAATACTAGTTTTGCTTGGTTATAAATAACTTGTTTTAAAACCGAAGTGTTGCCAAACATCGGCCTTTAGGCCAGACGGTGATTTGAGCAGAGCAGCTTCAGCCATGGCTCTATTTGGTTTCGGTTTCGCCGGTCTCACGTTTTTATAGCTCTCCTTGCGCGGTCGCAGGAAAAGATCGATCCGCGAATTTTTGAATCGATATCGTATTTATCGATATTGATCGGTGAATCGATTTTTTGAACCCAGCCCTACTAATGATGATGTAGCTCCAATAAATGTTTAGTTTCTTATCTTTACTTACCAAAGGAATTTCCCAATAAATTGTAAGTAATATAAATGGTCTCATAGACTAAGTTAAAATGATGAGTAAATGTGCACTGTGTTTAAAGCTATACCTGATGGATGTAATTTGATTTGTACTGGACGACTTTATGTATAATTAACTCTACAACTCAACAACACCCAAACTTTAATATTTGGTTTAAGATAAAAGTAAAGAAAGTGGATTTTTATATTTCTTGTGTGAAACACATGATGTCTGTCAACTGTCAACTTTTGTCAGAGCTCAAGGCAAAACCACAAAGATACAGAGATCCTCTACATTAGAGTCATCAAAAGTGATTTTCATACAACAAATACAACCAAATCCACTGATGATTCCATTATTGTGGTATTTTTTTTTAAATCCAGTGACTTTTCAAAATGTAGTGTAATATCTAATTTTTGTTTGAAGTACTCTGTATAACAATTAAACGTTATCATAATTAGGGTTAAATAGTATTATATTGAGTTATCTTGGTAAAGACTCCACATGACAAATGAGAATTAGGGTTAATTAGGGAACATCTTTTAATGTGATTCTTGAAATTTTTTTATTACCCTATTAAGGGTCCCACAAAGGTACTCATGAGCAACGTATTGTCCCCAAGGATGGGTCAAATGCAGAGGTCACATTTCATTGTGGAGCGCTGTGTGCTGTGCTGTGCTATGTTCACAATGACAAAAAATCACTCACTTTAATTTGAAATCTCTTCATTCCTCATCAAGCTGTGAATTGGAAGCCTTACAGTATATAACTAATAAGCCCTTATCTCATGGAATGTCTGTAACATTACACAAAAAAATGACAGCGTGAACAATTTGCAGTTTGCAATGACAATGTTAACCCCTTTGACACTCGCCTTTATAGCGAATGGTCTAGCAGCTGGAGGGCTCTTTTAGTGTAATTTTAGTTCGCTTGAGCTAAATCTCATTCCAACAAAGCATCTGGATGGGGTTTTGTAATATGAAATGCGAATGACGCATGAAGCCTCGGGCAAGAGGCAGAGGTCTCAGCATTCGGCTGTCCTCAGAAGAGGTGGCGAGCAAGAGTCAGAGCAAGAGGACGCCGGGAAGGGAGGAGAGATTACAGACGGGCGAAAGCGGCGGCACGATTCGCTCTAGGTTAAATGAGTGCCGGAGTTGCTTCGGAGCGCTCGTGCCCGAGGCAGCAGGCGAAACAGACACTCTCGTATCAGGGAGAGGGGTGGGGCAGAGCCGGGAATACAGAAAGGTTGAACTTGTGTGACTTTGTGGACTTTGGCGGCCGCTGGCGAGCGAGGCATCCACTTCTTTTAACATCTGATGCCGCCTTACGCTTTTCATAGACGCCATCTTCCCAGCTGCAGAGGTCAAGGTCACTCGTTCGCTTCTGACCGCCACTTCCCTTTTTGTTGCCG
The DNA here is from genome assembly GCA_032718565.1 of Distichodus sexfasciatus. Taxonomy (NCBI): domain Eukaryota; kingdom Metazoa; phylum Chordata; class Actinopteri; order Characiformes; family Distichodontidae; genus Distichodus; species Distichodus sexfasciatus. Next base: position 3,856,977 of record JAVGVS010000023.1, on the reverse strand, counting down.
AGAGTGCAGTCAGCTTCTCTCTCTCTTCCTCTGCAAGCCTTTTACTATTTTTTTCTTCTGCTCCTTTTTAATCTCAGACTTTTATTTTGCTTTCTCTGTGTGTGCATGTTTTCGTTCAGTCTTTCAGTGAACAAATGTTATTGAACCCTGTCATGGAGTGCCTTTCTCTCTCATAGTTTTGATGTTCTTTCTCATTCTACCCCCTGTATTTTTGCAGTTTGTAACACACACACATTACGTTTCATCCCTCAGTGAGAGAGAGGAAATATGTTGTCTGTCGGCAGCTAAATGAGAGGATTATCCTGTCATTACAGCGTCTGAGGAGGAATAGTTGCAAAGTTGTGCACAGCCTGCTTCTGTGAGGTAAACAGATTCTTTTATTTCGTGCTGGAGCTTTGGAGGATGAGCCTCACTAATGTCCCAAACACAGAGAGGCATTACAGCTTATTACCATCTAGGTGACAGGTGATGGGCAAGCAGAGCGTGCTCTTGTAACACTTTACCCTTTTCTTTTTTCTCCTTCTTCTTCTTCTTCTTCTTCTTCTTCTTCTTCTTCTTTTTAAAAACATAGCCTGCAGTAATGAAACTAGGCCAGCTGACTGTGAGTGACAGTTCACAGGGAGAATTCGATGAAAAGGATGGTTGAAAGAAGAAGAAAGTGAAGACAATAAGGGAATGTTGATATTGGATTTGACACCATGAGTAATTCGTGTCCCTGTGCCATTCCCTAAGCCCTATTCCAATTCCGGTTTTAAGGATCTAATGGAATTTGTCACTGTACAGTGCGCTACTGTTAGTAGACAGCTGTGCAAAAATCTTTCAACATAGAGCATAGCTGTTTGAACAGTGCATTTAATGATTTAGTGGCGTGCTGGCACCCTGTGCAATTTCAGCAGGACTCGATGCATAGCAGATCCATTTTTCTTGTCGTGTAATAAATGACTTTTTTTTGCCCACTCATTCACTTTTCTTTAGATAATCAGATAGAGACCTCTGGGGATCTTTGAATTGTACCATGCTGTAAAATGTAGTGATTTAGTATACTGACTGAAACATTAACACAATGTCTGCAGATATAAGTTCAGTAAATGAATGTTGCATTTATATGAAACTTTTCGAGACACCCAAAGCACTGGCTTTCGATGCCAGCCATTCTGCTCTAGGAGTGTTGAAATTAATCGCATAATCGATGCATCGCTATGCAGACATGGACGATTCTGCATCGATATGATGGCAGACCATAATCATTTATAACGGAGGTTTTCAACCGGTGGTCCGTGTCCCCCTAGCAGCATTGAAGGGGGTTCATGACATGTAATACACTTTCACCACTCTCTCTTTTTTTTACAGTTCATTTTTTAATTCTTCCAATCATTTCCAGATGAATTGGGCATCATTATTTGTAATGAATTTAATGCAAATATCTAAAAAATACTCCTTCCCACACTCAGACTGTTTAGTGGTCTCTGGGAGAGAACCAGTTGAAAGTCCCTGAATTCTATCATAATGATATTGCTCAAGTTAAAAAGAACATCCCGGTAGCAACTATGACTGCCCGATCTGCGTGCAATGTGAAGTAATGTAGAATAATTGATGGCATGCATCATGCTGCATCGAGATATCGCATTGAATCCTTGACCTAATAATCGTAATTGAAACGAATTGTGAGACCAGTGAAGGTTCACGTCTCTATTCAGCACCAGTACACTCACCACACATTAGCTGGAGGCAGTGAAGGGACAGGAGCTAGAACCACAAATTTAGAGTCCAAGTACGAAAAGACCATGGTGGACAATTTTGGCAGGACATCAGCATTCTAGCCCAACTCTTCTTAAAAACCTGACCAGGTATATTTTAAGTCTTCAGATTATCAAGACCTCGGTTTAACATCCAGTGGACAAACCAAACCAAACCTTCAGATGGAACACAGAGTCTGAACTGCAGGTGTTATAAATGCTGGACTGTGTGTTGATTTTGTACATTTAGAAAAAGTTGTCTATTGTATTCTTGCCTAGTAGCGACCAGCAATACAGCAAGGCACCACAACTTGCCAATCAACAAAAAAGGTCGCTGAGCGCACTTCTACCTAATGAGGTCCTGGGGGAACAATGCCTACTCACATCACTCTTTAAGAAGCCCATAATTCAGAGCTCAAAAGACTATAATGAGTCTGGTTCTTATGCAGTGTCTTGAATCTTAGGAAAAAAAACCCCTGAATAGACGGAGGCCCACACAGCCGACTGGCTAGAACCAGACAGAGAGAGAGTTGAACCAATCAGCAGTGGCACCAGATCCTCTGCTTGGGTGAGCTTTATCCTGAACGAAGGGCTAGAATATGGACGAAGAGGGGAGCAAGCAAAGCGATGGCTGTGTCTAGGAAATGTACTCCTGGAGTAAGTGTGACACAGAGGTCTGCTTGTTCAACAGAAAGACCCAGATCTGGAGGATACAGGGTGGATGAGCGGCTCTATAGGGACCAGAGTGTACAGCAAAGCCAAGTTGGTAGAGTTTTTTGGCATTGCCTTGGACAGACATTTCCAAGGATTTCCAGTCTTGTGCAGCACTTTAGATGCCCCAAATATTGTGCTGCCTGACAGCAACATGAAATGTCCACTGCTTATTGTAGGTGAATTGAAGATCTGGTCATTTAGAATGGATGTTATGTTAGTAGCGGAAGCTGCAAGAGGTGAAGGTACTTTTCTCAAATGAATCACAGAAATGACTCTGCCTTTTCACAGGACCACTAAAACCATGTTCACAACAAGGCAAAACGTGTTCTCCTAATGTGCTTCCTTGAAGTTCTTGTTTGTCAGAGTGACATTTAATGACTTACTGCTTTGTTGCTATGTTGACATTTAAGACCAACAGCAAATGGTGCACTTATTATTATAAAGTAATGTATTTCCATCTGCTATATTCCAGCCTATCATTACTGTTTTAAAATGTGTATTCTGAAATGTGCAGTTTACTAATGGGTAGTTTTGCAGACTCTTTAGTCTATGTGATGCTATTTTAATGGCCTGATTAGTTAAGCATATTGATGGCCAATCACATTCTCTGTTAAAAGGTTGATGTGTGTGGGATGTGGGATGCAGGCATTTAAGTGGTTGAAACACTCTGGCTTGTAGTTTCTGCCGACTCAGCGTACTGCTGCTTTGTGTGTGTGTGTGCGTGCGTGTGTGTACTCTTTATCATCCTCCTCCTGCTCTCTATTTGCTCTGGTATATGTAACAGACTTTAACTGTACTGCTACCTTCCCTACTTTTCTCACTTTTCCTACTGTTCTTTACTAACTCTGCTCTCCCTAACTTCAGTTAAATTAAATACAGAATTAAATCTTCTTTAATTTGAAGAGCCTAATTGGCTGGAATGATAAGCCTTTAAATTACTGCAACCTATAGACCATGTTCCTGAATCTGAAATTAACGCAGCACATTCTTGTAGAGGAGACTTTAATGATTTAAAAGCTTATGCAGAATGCTTTTGTTAAGTATCTTTGCTTACGGAACAGTTCAAAACTAATTGTAATTATTTATAATATAAAATAATTGGCTGATAAACTGAACAAGAAAAATGCTTGGGTTTGTATCCATGAAACAAAATACTGTACAAAATGGTCTCTGCATATGATTCAAGGGCAGAGGTGTTGACTGTAATGGGAGGAAAGGGGGAATAAGGCAGTAAAAGACAGTGTCCTAGAGATTTGAATATCTGGCTTCGTTCTACTTGTTCAGTTCACCAGGTGAAGTAATTATTAGTCATAATCATCACAGTTGGTTTTAGATGTTTCAAACCTGATGAACTTGGGAACTTGCTTTTTGAAGTTAAAGTTACATTTTACAGATATCCTACCCTTCATGTAAGGTGTTTACTTGAGTGGACAGCCAGTCACTGACTTTGACTTAGTGAATCTAATCTTTGCATTAAAGTTTAAAATACTGGCGCAGTCGGTAGCGTAATGGTTAGGGCGTTTGCCCAGTGATGGAAAGGTCACCAGTTCGAATCTCAGACCAGTAAAGGTAAGACTGAGGCACTCATGAACAGAGGTGGAAAGTAATAAATTACATTTACTCACGCTACTGTAATTGAGTCGTTTTTGTGAGTAATTTGTCATTTTTTAAGTAGTTTTGAAATAGGTCATTTTACTTTTACTCAAAGTAAATTTTAAATTAAGTACTTTTTTTACTTTTACTTGAGTAGAATTTAAGCAAAGTAAAGATACTTTTACTTAATTACAATTTTTCAGTACTTTTTCCACCTCTGCTCATGAGCAAGGGTCTGGGCGCTGCCCATATCAGTTGCCCACTTCTCCGTCACGGATGGGTCAAATGCAGATGTCACATTTCGGTGTGATGCACTGTGTGCTATGCTGTGTTCCCAAGAACAAATAATCACTCACTTTCACTAAATAACCTATCATTATTAAGCTTTCATTAACTACCTTGTGGTAGAACGGTATAATAAAATGTTTACAATGAAAGTCACTCAGTCTCTAATTCATTGACACATGAGATTTATTGGAAACCAAGGAACCCACAAGAACAAAATTGGTCATGATCTCATTGGGTGGGAAGGTTCATTGTCTAGTCATAGATACGTATTAATAATTAACACTTAAATTAAATTTGTTGAGAAAATAATGAGAGTCCCTAAATGACACGGCAGATAGTTCTATTTTGTGAAACGGGAGTTTTTGATTATACTTAAATTTAAAAAGTGATTGATTCAACTGAGTTTTCTGAATTAAATCAATCTTGCCAATTAAAGATCTGAATTATCTTCCCCTCTCCTGTAGGTGGCGGTGCAGGCAGCCAGACGACCGTTCTCCATGAGGAGCAGTGGAAGATGCCGGCTCTGCCAGCGCTGCTGCTGTCGATTCACCTCCTCATCCTCCTCCTGCTGCTGACCATGGCCCCGTCCTCTTTTAGCCAGGCCTCTGCTCTCGCTGCTGTCAGAATGGGTAAGAAGGGAAAGAACAAACCCCTCTTCACTCTTCAAGCCTGTTGTATACAGATCTCAAAGTCTGCGTCGTATCGATTGGGTCAAATATAAAGCCTCTCTTTATTGTTAAAGAGAAGAGGCAGTCTTAGAATAGCTACTACCTTTTCTATCAACTGAGACGGACACTTGAGCTCTAAAAGAACAGCTTTTTTAAATTAACCACCTTGAAACTCCTGCTAACAGTTTATTGTGTGTCCAAGGCCATAGGTTATTTCATTTCCTATTGTTCAGTCTTCTGGTTGGGTCTCTGAGAGCTTTAATTTATTAATTCAATTACAGTATTTTCTGAAATTGAATTTAATTATGTGTAATCGAATCTTTATTCACCAAGAGACCCTTTGAAAATGTTGGCACAGAATGACTGAGAAAAGAAAAGAACACTAACAATGTAACAATCACAGATTGACTTGGGAAAAAGGCAAGATGCTGACAATAAATCCAGTCTAAATACAGCTGAAGGTCTCAGCATTGATCTCACTCTGAGGCACTGAAAGGGAAGCGTACTGGCATTAGATTCCTCAGGTAAGCCTCTTTTTCACACAGAGATTATAATGGACTGCTGCTTAGCTCACAGTTGGTTTCCACATATGCTGCCTCCATTGTTACGGGAGATACCAAGAAAAATAGATGTGAGGCAGCTAAAGTTTTAATGTGTGACTCACACTGTAAAGCTTAATAGTGTTATATATTTCAGGTACAAGTGTGAATGTATTCCCTTACAGTAATTGAGAAAAAGAATCAGATTACAATTACATCTCTGAAATATACTGTAGGATTACTTTGGATTGCAAACTAATTTCTAAATCAAAAGAATATAGTGAAAATGTATTTACATGCAAGCATTACAACAGCACCTCTCACAAAACCCTGTCTTTATTCCACTGTATATGTCTACTGTATTCAGAATGAATCAGTGTGTGGAAATTTCAGCATTATTTTAAATTATTTTAGTAGAATAAAAGAGCATTACAGCACATTATACAGTATGTTGTGCCATAAACCGCATTGTTACATTTGAGAATTTTGTAGTTAAATACAAAAAAACAAAAATGCAGAAAATGAGCCCTTCGAAACCTTCATGTGCCAGTTGGGAAAGCTAAGATTTTGTTTTTTAATAACCCCTTTTAAGACTCGATTAGTCACAAATGTCATACTATTAAAACAAAATTTGATGAAGATTCTGATTAAAACATTAGTCAAACTGAATTGTGGAGCTAGGTTTAAATAAATCTAAGATGTTTTACATGTACCTTTCAAAATAAATGTCTTTTATTTTGAACCAGCTCTGCCTTTGCATCCTGCCTCATCCTTCATTGACCCTCCAGGCTGACAGTAAAATGTCTTGAAACAGCAATCATGCTGTTGACTTTCAAGAAATAGATATAATTGAATTAGTTGGGAGTGGAAAAAGTAGAAACAAACAGCAGAAACCGAACATAAATAATGTAGGTGGATAATACCAATAATACTTTCATCCTTTTGAACAACACCAGATTTTGACTTCTAACATGTTGATAGTTACGGAAGCACAGTCTGTGCAATGATAAAGGCGGTGTAATGCAATCAGTTGCGCAGACACTTTTTTGTTTTCTTTATGTATATGTATTTTACACAACTCTATACAACTATTCAGCAGCCATTCTCGATGACCAGTCGGCATGTGGACGTGGGGAGCGCTTGGCACTGGCACTTGCTCGGGAGAACATCAACAGCATGATGGAGGGCTCGGCCCATGCCCGCGTCGAGGTAGACATCTTTGAGCTGCAGAGGGACTCACAGTATGAGACCACTGATACAAGTGAGACATGCATGCACACAGTCACAAACACACACACACACACACACACACACATATATACACACACTGAAGCGTAATTTACATGACTTGTATGTATAATACAACATGTAATCACTTCAGTTGGTACAGTATTTAAGTATTGCTTTATTACTTTGAACATGGCCTGAGTATAAACAATTTTGGCAACTTATTTGACTGCTGTTATAATGGAAACGATGCACTTTTTATTCTTGTGTATTTCTGTTGACGGCGGTTTGCCGTGACAGGAAAAAAACATTTTCTTTTATTAACAGGAAGTTTGTTTTCAATTCATACAGTGCAGGATGTCCTAGCCTTTTCCAGATATTTTGTGCTAATATGTAGCGATCTGTGCTAAATCCTGGTCCTTATGATTACTGGCTTTTAAAGTACTATACCATAATGTTTTTATGTATGAAGTTTCTTTTTGTTTTGTTTTTTTTTAGTTTTTTCCAGCTTCAGATACAAAACACACAGTCAATTCCTCCTATTCCTTTTTGTCTGAATGTGTAAGCGTCATGTGAGGTGAATGTCATACACATTTCCATTTATGTTGTTTGACAGACGCTCTTATCCAGAGTGAGGTACATCAATGTTTTTTAGATCACCAAGAGAATCTGTTATTCATTCTTATACCTCTAGACTTATGTCAGCCAACCAAATAACATGCCATTTCAAACCCTATCAGTAGTTCAAAAGACTTCCAAACCTGTCAAAAAGCACACAGTCAACAAGAAAACATGCATTAAAAAAACTATCGAGTGAGGACCCAAAATGCACTGTGTTTGGCAAAGAGTTTTTTTAAGTATAATAAGTATACAATTACAAGTGTGAGTAGTTAGTCCCTTAGGATCTCAGTGAGGAGATGGGTTTTCAAATGATGTTTCAAACTGCAGTTATGCTAACAAGGGGAAGTTAACTGAAGTGCTCTAATTGCCTGCACAGAAAGTCCAGCCAGTAGAGAATTGCAATACTCCAGTTCAGAGATGACCAGAGACAAACCATTACCATCAGTTGTGAGAAATGGTTGCATTCTTTGAATGTTCTGGAAAGTTAGTTAGTGTCAGGAGAGACTGACTATTTTTTGTCTAGAGTGATGCCAAGAGTTCTTGCTTTCATTGTTGAGGGTAATAATGGAATTCTCTAATGAGATGGCAAGGTGTCACCTTGGGGATGGATTCCCTTGGATCTTCAGAAGCTCAGTCTTACTAGGTTTTCATCTTGAGATGGTGGGACGGCGTCCAAGAGGAAATGTCTGCCATGCAGTCTGAGATGGGGGTTAAAACCTGTGGGTCATTGGAGCAGAAAGAGTGAATGTCTTCTGCACAACAGTGGTAGGTGATGCCATGTGAGGATATAACCTCCTAAGAAAACTAGTCTATAGAGAAAAGAGAAGGTGTCCAGGGCAAACTATGTTCTCATCTGTCATGCCACCTAATATTTCCAACTGTTTAGGCAATGAAAACCATTGCCAGGCTGTACCTGAAAAGCTGCAGATATGTCCAGAAGATTCAGAATTAAAGACAGGTTGGCTAATCTAGCTGTGTGTAGTACTTTCGAGACAGCCAGTTGTGTAAATTCAATAGAATGTGGAGCTTAGATTTCATGCTAGGTTTTTGCACATACACTATTCTCTACTTTTCCAGAATGATATTAGCAATTGATGTTAATAGCATAAATCTTCTATGTGCTTATTGATGTAATTAATCATAAAGAGTCTCACATTGACTCCTAATTTGATTTATCATCAAGGAATAGATAGATCTGGACTGCTTCCAAGATGTTGACTTTTTTTTCTCTGCCCTCTGTGTGTTTGTGTGTGTGTGTTTCTGTCTCTGTCTTTCGCTCTAAACTGTTTAACCTGTTTATCTTTTGCCCTATAAAGTGTGTCAGATCTTGCCGAAGGGAGTGGTTTCTGTGATAGGCCCAGCCTCCAGTCCGTCCTCCGGATCCACTGTCAGTCATATATGTGGGGAAAAGGAGGTGAGAGGAAGAAAGAGCTTGTGCAATAATTAAACCACTTCACTTTTCATATTTTTATACCAGTTCTCCTTTTATGCTCTACATATAAAGTAACCTTCCTGTTGTTTTCTTCTGGCTTCTAATGTCATTCTCCTCCAGCCTTCCTCTTTTCCTTTTTTTCTCTTAAAACCACTTTTCTCATTCTGACTTCTGCCCAATTTCTGCAGATCCCCCATATCAAGATTGGCCCTGAGGAGACGCCCCGGTTGCCGTACCTACGTTTTGCCTCAGTGACGCTGTATCCCAGCAATGAGGACCTGAGCCTGGCAATTGGCACCATACTGCGCTCCTTTAGTTACCCCACGGCTAGCCTCATCTGTGCCAAAGCTGAGTGTGAGTTTGCTGGACATATTCCATCCCTGCTAGTTTTCTATGCCAATACCTCTACCTGTATTACTGTTGTCCTCGAGATCATACTTGTCTGTCTTTATCATTAAATTTAATCGAATTTAAGATTCTATATGACTGTATGTTGCTGTATGGGATGGGTCTTGTCACAACCTGAAATGTAGAACTTGCCTTTCAGAAATTTTTCGCCCATTTCCCCTATTTATTGTGGTCAATTTAAACCAGAGGATTAATGTAAGCTGAATATTATGAAAGAAGCTGACCACAGAAAGCTGTTGTGTCATTAGTCCTTTCTCTTTGTGCTTAATTCAGTCGCACTGAGAATAAATAATTGGATTTTTAAAAGTAAGTGCCTTATTAAAACAGCACTACCTATTTGTTGTTTATTGTTTTAGTGCTGCCATCTAAAATTGTATTTATTAATTAACAAAAAACAATAGATAGTCGGTTAGCGTGGCTATGGAAAGTCATCATGCCATTTTGAAGTTATTTTATTTGTCATAAAGCCTGAAATCAAAACCCATCCTGAAAAGAAAAAAATATTATCAGCTTTATTTACAGTTTATTTGTCTAATAACATCAAACTATTGAAAAGAAATGACATGATCTATTGGATTTAAGTCAGAGATTGACCACTCTGGCCCTTCATTCTCCCTCTAGTCCTTAAGCCACTGTGTTGTTCTTTTGGCAGTAAAATTTGCTTAGGATTGTTGACATGTTGCAAAGTGAATGACCTTCTCATATTCGCCTGTCAGTTAGACAGACTACTGTACTTGACAGCATCCTTTAACATCCCCAGGACAGAATGTTGTCAGCACCATACTTTTCAGAAGTATGGTATGTTTTGGATGGTCAAACACTGCACTGGTCCATTTTTGTCTCAACTGACTATAGGAATGAGCATAGAGCAAATGGCACTGAATGTAGCACTCTTTTTGCCATCCTGCCCTACTGGCCAGCTATGTGTAAAGCTTGAGTAATTGTTGTGACATGAGGCCTTTAACTTTGCCTTTGACCTCTTGGTAGCACATTTGATCAATCCCCTTCTAGCTTGGTCATCCAGTTTAAATGGACATCCTGATCTAAGCAATTTGTTGGTAATGCCATACACAGACCACTCCTTAATAATGCTCTGAACAGTGCTCAGAGGGCAAACTGAAGCCTTTTAGCCCTCTCCTAACTTGTGTCTGTCTACAATGTTATCCCCAAGGCCTTTTGAAAGCACTTTGCCAACCATGTTGGTTGGTTGTTGGTAATGAAAACCACTGCTGTTGATGTCCGTTGCAGCAATTAGATTGATCTGGCAGCTGATCAGCATCTGAGCAAGTTTTAAATGGTTTATTCCAAAGGCTGACACCCAAATCAGGTATTTGATTTTTTATTGATTTTTAATAATTAAATTGGACTGAAACATTGGACTTATTTTATATCCCAAGGTAATGTGACAGAAGATTTATACTTTCACAGGGAATGATGACTTTCTGTTAGCACTGTAACTCAACCACAACACAATCTCTGAAGTCATTAAAATAGTGAGGATCTGGCATGTGAGACAACTTTTTGTTCATCATTGACTGTTCCATTCTAAAATTGACAATAGCTGAGAAATATATTTTTTTCATTACATGTAGTAGAACAAAATAAGCCTTGCTTACACCTAAGACAAGGAATATTAGCTGAAGTCAATACATATATCAATATATCGACTAATATTTAATAATATTTTTTACATGTAACAATATGTTCCATTATTGTTCCTTACATGCGACAATTTAAAAATGTAGAGACTGAAAATGCATCTAACCATGTCAGTGCATACTTTGTCTTTGCATACCCTGTTAGCATTTTGTGGTTTAATGCATTTGTAATGTATTTAAATATAGTTTACAGTTTTATTAGTTCATTCATTAAAAGTAAAAATTCTTTGACATAGAACCCACAGTTTGGGGTCTCGCACTAAAGGGAGTTCATTCACCCTCTATTTGCGCCCGACATGGGGTTTACAATGTAAAGTGATTCATAGGGTTCATTGGTCCAAAAGCAAGTTAGCCCGTATCTACCCTGGCACCGATCCAAGGTGTGATAGGTGTCTCCTTGGCCCAGCCAGTCTCGGCCATATGTTCTGGTCCTGCCCTGCACTTACTTTGTTCTGGAAGGGTGTATTTAATTCGCTTTCTGCCATTGCATCTGCAGACATCCACTCTGCACCAATAGTTGCCTTGTTTGGGGTCCTTCCTGTGGGTAACTCACTGCCATCACACTTTTCTGAGCTGGTGGCTTTTCTCACACTGCTTGCAAGGCATGCCATTTTACTATCCTGAAAAAGTCCTTGTGCTCCATCTCACTCACAGTGGGTAAGAGATGCTCTTCATTTTATGTCATTGGAAAGAGTTAAATATTCTCTTCGAGGTTCCATCAAGAGATTTTCTAAAATTTATGAGCCCTTTATGGACCACGTCAAGTCCCTGCAGCTAGAGTTCGTCCCCACTGTTTAAGCTACCTACTCCACTTCAGCAGGTCATTGTCTGCACTTCCCAGGTTGGCAGCACACAGCATATTAGGTTGATGGATACCGTTGAATTCTTTTCACTTTGTATTTATTTAGTTATTTACTTTATTTATTTTACTTCATTATTATTATTATTTTAATTATTCATTTGGTTATTTTGTTATCTTGGTTAATATCTGTTTCGGTTATATGGTTATCTGTTTGCTTGTCTCTTTTGCTTGCTTCCTGTTTGTATTGGAAAATTAATAAATAAATCATAAAAAAAAAATTCTGAAACAATGCATATACTAATGCAAACATCTGATGCTAGATATTTTGTTAGCTACCTAGTGAACTCGCATGCTAGCAATATTGCTAACCACTAAAACAAACAGCAGTTTGCAGTTGATATTGCCTAATATTTTTGTCTATAATTTTCAAAGCCGCAGCCTAGTAAGTTCTTACTGTCTTGTAAATAAGCAATATTTCTTCAAAAAATCTGACGGATTAAGCGGGTGAGGGGGGTGATTTGGAGGGGGGACTCAATATGGATGTGTAAGATATTCCCTCAGTTGTAGTTGTGCATTCAGGGTGCAGCTTTCTTGACCGCAGTCCAAATTCAATAAAGTCACCATATGGATTTTGTGGTGGTTTAGGCAAATAAATTTATGCACATACAAAATTACCTTTATTGGCACTTCATTCAATAGGCACTGGCTTACATTTACCGAAGTATAGCAGAGGGCAGGTTATGCCTCGCAAGTTATGAACTGAGTGCACATGAAGGATTTTTAAAGGTGTGGGTAAAGGGCAAAATTTAAAATGGCATAAAAGACAGTATATAGTTGCGTAGCACCTCTTGCTGTAAAAGTTCAGTCTGCTATTGAAAAGCTTTTTCATAGCAGCACTAAAGTGAATTTGAGTGGGAATCTGAAACTGACAATTTTTAAATGTACAATGAAAATTAGATTAGAGTTTAAGGCTGTAACACAGAATCCTATAGCACATTATTATTTTGCATAGCTAGAATCGGTTAAAATTCTGTTTTGCGTTAGCAGTGTAATACATAAAAAGAAACGGAGTTGCCAGGTGACTGGGAACAGATCAGGATTTATAAAGGAGGTAAACATCATATCATATAAAATGTTACGAGTACTGTTAATCCTATTCTACTAATGATAAAACCATTCTGCATCAGTCAGGTCACTTCCTGTGTTTACGTGACTAGAGACCACAATTATTCATTTATTATCCGAACTGCTTAATCCCAACTGGGGTTGTGGCGGGGACTGGAGTCTATCCCGGGAACTACGGGCGCAAGTCCGGGACCAACCCTGGGCAGGTGCCAACACACCGCAGGGCACACACACTCACACAATCACCAATTTTCCAATTTGGAGTCACCAGTTAACCTATACTGCATGCCTTTGGACTGTGGGAGGAAACCAGAGCCCCCGGCAGACACCCACGCGAACACACAGAGAGCATGCAAGCCACACAGAGAGGCCCTGCGGCATACCCGAGGGTCGAACCCCAAACATGACATAAATATAATTGACATATTTTAGACATTAGCCTACACTTCATGGTGTCAAAAGACACAAGTAACATTAATGCTAGCTTGTACTTCTTCTCAGGTCTACTTCGTTTGGAGGAGCTAGTTCGTCACTTCCTCATCTCCCGGGACACTTTGTCAGTAAGGATGCTTGACGAAAGCTTGGACCCCACCCCATTATTAAAAGAAATCCGCGATGACAAAGTAGCAACGATTATCATTGATGCCAATGCTTCAGTGTCTATACTCATACTGAAGAAGGTAAGCACCCATACACACCCTCATTCAGTTATGTGGTGATCAAGTCAGTGAGCTAACCCTAACCCTGAAATTCAGTAAATTCAATTCAGTCGATTCAATAAAAAATATATTGAATGAAAACTTGAAGAAATGGTTTGCTTTTTTATACATTAAAATATAATTATGATAATGAGTAGTATTATAAAGGTGAAAACTTTAATATTAATTCAGGGATTATTTTGGAACCTTGAGACAGTGATCTGTATAAATATATCTTGAACAGTACAACCTGAGCCTTATTACAGTTTCCAGCTTATAATTTAAAGATCACACAGAGATGATATCAAATTTCTAATCCTTTTACCACATTTTACATTTTAGTTAGTTTGCTAGAATGTACCTCGTTCATGAACTCTGTAACATTAGGCTAGCTATCCTCTCACTGTCCCAAATCATGCAAATCACGAGAGTTGTCTAGTTTATTGTTTAATATTGTTGAACGGATTGCTATGAACCCATAAATCATAACTGATTTGTTGATGAAACGTTGGCTTAAAATATTGCAACCAATCCGTAACCTTAAAAAAAAAAGCATGATTGCTTTCTCTGCCTCATGAATTCATGAAAAATCACAAATTGATAGTTAAATAAACAACTCATAAAACTTAATTAGGCCTTTTATAATGAATGTAATTTCTCTCTCTCTCTCCCTCTCTCTCTCTCTCTCTCTCTCGCTCTCTAGGCATCAGAGCTAGGCATGACATCAGCTTTCTACAAGTATATCCTCACCACAATGGTAAGACACAAACCCTGCTTTTCCCCTTCAGAGACATGACACCCTTCCCCTCTCCCCTCCCACCCTTGGTTCGCTGGCAGTTCTGGCTATCGTCCAGTCGACTCATCAGTAGCGTGTGATGGGTCCGTGCCGTTTATCATCATCATGGCCATAGCAGCATATGCCCTTGTTTGAGGTGACTTCCTCCTGCTTAAATTCATGGCTCATATTTTTTGGTCATATATTTTTCATTGAGGAGCTGAGTGGTTTTACACATCTTCTGTAAGTCAAAATTTGCAGTGGTTGTAAGGACATTAGCGGCCATTCTTGGCCTTGGGAGGATGTCTGTCAGCAGCTGAAGTCATCCATGCCCATTTGTGACTGGCTTTTTGGCTAGTGTTTTGGTATTTCTTATAGAACAGAGGTCTGGTCCAAATTCAGTACTTGGCTCGCTTTACACCTCTAAAGAGATTCTGGATGGCTGAGAATAAAATTGCAGTGTGCAATTATTTGACTTTCCATCCAGTATAATATTTTCACATCTATTAACCAAAATGAAACGTCAGAGAGGGGGCGTTATATTTAATTGATGTAAGTTATACTCTTGAATAAGCTTTCCAAACTAAAAAAGCTTTGTTTTAATGTACAAGTGAATGTATTCATGTAAAATATGAGGTTGTTATTGAAAAGCAAGCTTTTGCATTATGAAAGTTAAGGTTGGAGTCTGCTTATTCAGGCTTATTCAGGTTTTTGCTTTAAATGTTGTCATCATCTGAGTAACAGTGGCATGCTGATGTACATAAAATACATGCTTATGATATTGTTGGAATTAATTTGAATCCATACAATTCATACTTTTAATGATTAGGGTTTTGATTATTTATTACACTCTTTTCTCTCGAGAGGTCGTCAGAGCGTGTTTAATTTCTTGACGAAATTGCCTAATATTTTCATACGGCAAATAACTGTCTTCTTAACATCACTGTCAGCTAACTGTCCTCATCTGGGTTTGAAAGGACTTCCCACTGCTGAGACTTGATGATGTGGTAGACGACAACTCAAACGTTGTGGGCTTCTCCATGTTGAACAGCAGTCATCCCTTTTACCTGGAGTTCATCAGGAGCCTCAATCTGTCTTGGAGAGAGGGATGTGACCTCAGCCCGTACCCTGGTCCAGCTGTGAGCCTCATGCATGCATGCACACAGACATAGACACGCTAATCCACAAGAGACACACACACATAACAGCTTTCTGCTGTCGTGGAAAATGAGAGCACTGGGTTCTTTTTTAGTCGGTAAATGTCATGTTTTATTAATTAATTTGTCATTCTCAAAGCAGTATCTGTAGTATTTTATATGATCCTATTATTGACTCACCCATATAAGATAAATAACAATAATATATGGAATTAATGTCATGCAAGAGATGTTTTACTTAAAGCTGGAGTGTATCGTACTCAGACAAAAAACACATTCAACGTGCTGACTTTTTTTTCATAAGACAGAAGCAGAGCGACTGCCGCAGGCTCTTACAGGTGTGAAGAGTTATTTTCAGTTATCCACTAATGCCTTTTCTCACAGCCCCACTCTCTGCTTCTCTACCTAGCTAATGTCCTTTTCTCTCGATCAATCCCTTTCCTCTATGCCTCTGTCCTCACTTTGTATTTTCCATTTGAGATTAGAGATGTAGACTTCAGAAGAGCTATTAGGGATTGCACATTAAAAATGTCACAGGGATAGAATGTCATTTTTATAACAGAGCTGTTCTGGGTGAATTTCTGTGTTCCTGTAGCATCTATTATCCAGCTGTAATATGTAGTGTGACCTCGCGGAGCAAAAAATATTTTGTCCTATTTTGTTCTATTTAAGTAAAAGCCAAGATTTACTTGAAGCTTGAGTAATTACCTATGAAATTTTGGATGTGACATTTTGTAACTGTTATGAGCAACATTATAAAGAAAGCGAAAACTCTGGTCCACTTATTGTAGCTACCAACTTCTAATGCCAAAATAACACAGACGTCATATCAAATTCCTAATCATTTGATGGCATGATACAGTTGGTATTGTTAGTTTGCTAGAATGTACCTCGTTCATAAACGCTGCGACTGGTTACTGTGAATCAGTCTTTTTTCTCTCCGCCTCTGTCTTGAAAGTGAGTGATTATTTGTCATTGTGAACACACCACAGCACAGTGCACCACAACGAAATGTAAATTTCGACCCATCCGTGAAGGAGTAGTGGGCAGCTGACATGGGCAGCCCCCTTGGAGTAGTGCCTAGGGACGGTACCTTGCTCACGAGTACCTCAGTGGTACCTTTACCAGTCGAAGATTCGAACTGGCGACCTTACGATCGCGGGGCGAACGCACTAACCTTTACGCTACCAACTGCCCCTTCACTTTGTATTTTGCATTTGAGATTATAGACTTGAGCAGAGCTGTTAGGACTTGCGGATTAAAATGTCTTTGGGATAAAATTGCAAAATGTTTTTGAAGATTGGGAAGCTAGTTATGAAATTTTGGATGTGTTGGGGCAAGAAATACCAAATTCGTGCAGAACTGGAGGTCACAGAGACCAGGATAAGAACCACTGCTACTTATCTCTTTAACATAAACTCTGGATAGGAGCTAGTAAAGCTGGAGTTTACTGAAATTAAAGAGAGTAGCTGCGCAGAATCAAACATACTTGAAAACAAAGCATGCATTCTGACTGCAAAGTACCAGAAATTCTTTGCATCACTGTACAGAGACACAGATGGAACATGGCCTTGATTGGTTCCATTCATCTACAGTATCACTTTTATTCATTTGAAATGTAACATCATAGATAGAGTCGATAGAAACTGGACAAATTGCTTACAAATAATCTCCAAAATGTTTTAAATCCCTTGTGTTTTATCTCGTACCCTCTCTCACACTTTTTCTCTCACTTTCTTGCCTTCCAGTTGTCGTCGGCTCTGATGTTCGACGCCGTGCACGTGGTAGTCGGGGCAGTACAGGAGCTGAACCGGAGTCAGGAGATCGGAGTAAAGCCCTTGAGCTGCACCTCCTCACTCATCTGGCAACATGGCACCAGTCTCATGAACTACCTGCGCATGGTTTGTGTCACCATAATTTGCTCTGGGTCGAGTGGCAGCTGACTGTTTGCTCATTCTTGTAGGTGGGGTGAAGTTTCTTATGGTCGTTTATGTTGCTGCTATTAATTTTGTCCAGAGTAAAATGTTATTTATCAGCTTTTCTATTCATTTCATACAGATGCACTCTTCTAGAAAAAAATCACCACTTACATTCTAGAATGATAAGTTCTCTCCAAATTGAGAAGTTCAAGTCATTTGACTAAAAAAGTCTGGTATTTTTATAATTCAGTATGTATTGCAGGAAGAAATGCAGTCTAATTGGCCGATTGTACCTTAATTGATGCCTTTTCTCGTTGGTGCTACTGTACCAGAATTTGTGATACACAGGCAAGTTTGTCATAATCACCTTTTCCCTCCGGGTGCGAGACAGTGCTAGACTTGTTTAGTGTAGTCCTTCTACCATCCATCTCAACTTGTTTATCTGAGCCTGCCACTCTCTGTATCTTTGCAGCATGTACCATTCTGTCATGGCGCATCACTCCATCGCTCCAGCAACTCCTTTTGGCAGCATATTCACACCTCCTCTCCTCCGTCATCCTAGGTTTCGTCACTGTCGTTTGTCTTGACTTTTCATCTCCTTTCCTTAATGTGGCTAATTTCACCCCAAACACTCTATCTTGCTTTTTCGCTCAGTTCAGTCCACCTTCTGTTTGTCACTCTAATTTAGTTTGAAAATGTCTCCTAGTCACAGTGCAACAGCATACCTCCCCAACAAAGTAAGCACATATTTTTTTTTAATTTCCACCGTAAATATGCAAAAAGCATACTCTACTCATTTATATACAAATATAGATATACAAATTTTACAGTGTTTCTCTAAGGGCTGGGTGTTGTCAAATAATTTTAAATTCAAATTTGTGCAGTTTCACAAGAGCACAGATCGATTAAATTTTTTATTTTTGATGGAGTTGAATATTAGAGGTGTTAATGTACTTTGTAATTTAGAATTATTAGGGTATTTTGTTTGTTTGTTGTATTAATAGTTGCAGCGTTTACAAATGTTGAATGCTGTTAAACTCCTCTGCAAGTAGAAAAAATGCTAATTTACTAATATAACAGTCCATTTATTTTTCATTATTGCCAACCAGTATTTCAATCATGACAATGCGAACACTGAACTGAATTTAATCTTTAAGTAAATTTTTGCATTTGCTGTGATCATTTTTTAAATTATTATTATATAATCTCAACCTATATAGCACAGTTGGTTGCGTAATGGTTAGGGAGTTGGCCCCGTGATCAGAATGTCGTCAATTTAAGTTCTGGACCAGAATGTACCACTGAGGTACTCATAAGTAAGGTTCCATCTTCAAACACTGCTCCCTGGGATTTGCTTCTTCAAGGATGGGTCAAATGCAGAGGTCACATTTTGTTGTGGCACACATCTTGCTATGCTGTAGTGTGACTTGAATTCAACCTAAATGCCACAGCTTCTTTCAGACATTTTCACCTTACCCATCAGCCCATTAGCACTGTCATAGCAACCCTCAGTGGCTGCAACATATAATAGAAATTCTGCTGCTTAATTGTCTTGCGACGTAAATAAAGCAACTTATGTGCTCGCGTGTTTATGAAATTATAACTGATCTCAGAATTGTGTGATCCAGCTTTATTTAAAAAAAAAAGAAGAGGTAACATAATGTTGCTCTTTCTACATTTTAAATTGAACTTAGCATTTGTGAAACTCAGCACACTGTCACCTTTTGAATCTTCTTGGGCGTATCCTTTCATAAACTTTTAAATGTAAATGTTTGACTATTGAGCGTGCTATAGAAATTGAAATAAAATGATTTGTAGTTGAGACATTTTCTTTAACAAATGGCAATGGTCTTCAGGCTAGTCATCAATAAAGTGATGTAGTTTTGTTTCCTGAATAATACAAACTTAGTACAAACTTATTTTATATTGAATGAATTAATTGTATCATTATTATTTGTACTTTTATCCTGTCTCAGCTTCATGTTGGTACAAACTAAACTTTTAAAACTACATTAAGATGTTCTGCATCAGGCTGTGTGCCCAGGGCATTCATTAAAAAAGCTCACAACAAATCCAGTTTGACAGGTTGCAGGACTTGTGAATTAATGTGTATGATTAGCTGCTGGGAAAAGAACTTGTGTATAAAATAGAATGATACTTAACACTTATAGTGGTATTGCGTAAGTGTTGGGACAGTTGAGATCTTTAGGTTTTCTGACTTAGTCGTTTTGAGTGCACATTAGGACTGAGCCTTCTATTGCAGTCCATTGGAAGAAGTACTTTGTTGTATTTGAGCAAAATCTCTACACTTTGAGTCTGGCTTCACTTTGTTGTAAACCAGTCGATGAGGTGTTTCTGCACCTTCTTTAGATGCCTGTCACAGAGAGACTGCAAGACTAGCTGTCATACTTTGTTCTCTATCCTCTTTTAGTTTGTCTCTGCTTCCAGACATTTGGTTTTCTTTCAAAAACATTTTTCTCATTTGTCTCAGCAGAAGTTAGTTTTATAACTTTATGCTTTTAAACTGTGTTAAATGACTTTTTGTCCGTTTGTTTTTAATGCTGGAAGGTTGGCTTTTTGTGGCATAGCATTTATTATCTCTTTTCTCACATTGCCTGTAAGACAATAATGCATCAATGTAATGTTGAAATATTACTAATATTCAGAATGCTGTTATTCTAAATTTGAGTCTTTCTTGATTAAGGTGGAGTACGATGGATTAACAGGACGTGTAGAATTTAACAGCAAAGGACAGAGAACGAACTACACCCTCCGTGTTCTGGAGAAATTCAAAGGAGGACACAAGGAGGTAACAAACACGTGACTGCAGCCTTTTCAATTATCTGAAGTTAGAAGGTCAGATAAGGGTTTGGGGAAGAATTAAGTATCTAGCAGGATCCTATCACGATCAGACTTCAAATTACACGGTGGCTTCCAGGGGAGCCCTATTTTGCTATTTTTCAGAGTTCTCTCTAAGTGTCTCAGGGGAGGCTTTCAAAGGAGCTTGTGTTCTTTTTCAGGAGAGCTCACCTTAGCTCACTCGTAATTCAAACCATGGTCATGGCTCTCGCCTGCTCTTTTCTTTCCTCCTTCAGATGACAAAGATGATAAATTAGGAATTATTTGTGGTTTTTTTTAGTGACTGATGAAATTAAGAACAAATATAAATTGTCCTGTTGCTCACCTCTTCCTCTGCACCTCTGTCTGTTTAGATCGGGATCTGGTACTCCAACAACACGCTGGCAATGAACTCTACCTCTTTAGACATCCACACCTCCCAAACTCTGGCAAACAAGACACTTATTGTAACCACCATATTGGTGAGAATGATTGAATTTTTTTTGGCAGATTGGCAAAGGCTTGAATATCAAACTGTATTACAGGTTTAATAGCGCGTTCCATTTGCTGTTGGTCCTTGGTTTCCGAGTAGCTTTCTAAGGACTGAAGCTGGAAGTGACGATATGCACATCCCCATTTTTCAGACACCCTACCAAAATATCTCGGAGCAGCAAAGAGGATCCTGAGTTCAGAATCCAAGATGGCTGCTCAGTGCAAAGACTGAAATAAATGCTGTGATTTCTTTTACCTTTTTTATCACTTTAGTGTTGTCTAACTTAATCAGTTGTGTACATAATATAGTGTTGTTGCGGTCAAGTTATACATGAAATACGTGTCATTTCAACCAAGGAGACCATCCAGTTTAGATTTTTTGATTTGGCAAAACAATATTGTCTTTAATGTGTATGTGATAAGTTTTGGAGGAAGCCCGTTGCTTGGTGGTTGGTTCACTCATCTCTGAAGCCAGCAGATCTGGCTGGGAGACCAGGCAGTAAGGCGAAGGAGCCTTCCCCCGGACCAAGACGGGGAGCCGAAGGTGGTGGAGGGGTGGAGGCGGGCGAAATCAAACAGCTGTAATGACAGAGAAGGCGGCCAGATTTACTGCTTATATATAAAACCAGGAGTAATGTGATTGGACGCGCCGGCGCTCATTAGGTCTCCTCGTATTCACTTACATTTATCAAGTGGCGAGGCTAAACTGACTGGTCGATGTTGCTAAAAACAAATGACTAGCCTAGTTAGCCGATCAGAAAGGTAAACAGGATCAGCAACTAGAGACAGAAAATTTAGATAAAAAGTGTAGATGTGTTAATGTCATGACCCCCTTGGACTTAATTAAACAGCCAGCAGATGCTGCCATTGTGTGTTTCATGTGTTCTGGTCTGTCTCGTACTCCATGTCAGTCAAAGTCTTTGTCCCACCTTCCCATTGTCTCTCATTGGTTGATCACCGTGTATTAGTCCTTGCACCTGAGTGTTGTTTGTTGTAGTCCAGCCTCCTGTTTTGATTTGTTGTCACTTCATTGGTTTTCCCTGATTATTTGCTGATTACTTTTTGATTGGTTACCCTTTGTTTCATTGATCCAGCCTCTCGTTTGTGTTTTAGGATTTAAGCTCAGTTTTCTCACTGTTTCTTGTTGGTCCGCCCTCACACTACCCTTCCCATGTCGGTGCGCTGCGGTTGTGGTTTTTCAAGTTCCTGAGAAAGTGTTCTGTTTGGTTTGTGGCCCTCGTGCCCATTTATGTTTTGTGAATATCTGTTAATAAATGGCTTGCACTGTGACCTTGCCTCATGTCATGCCAACACCATTCGTGACCGTGTTAATATGTCTTCTGTTAACATTTTATCACAAACCATTGGTCCATTTCTCGCTCAAAGAACCTGACTGTAATGTTAACACTTGTTTTTGTACACACTGTCCTGTGGCAAATAGAATGCATCCAACTCGGTTTTCACTGTTTTTAGCGGATGTGATGTAATCTCTTCAACTGAATCTTGGATTAAATGGAAACTGGAAGGCAGCATAGTTCACAGTATAGATTTCATGTAGTGAGTCATCAAAATTTCAGTCTCTTACCTTTCTTATATAAATTAAATTCCCTCCTGATCTTGATGGATGTGATTCATCTCTTTAGCAGACACACAATGCAAAGTATAGTCCTTTGTAAGTCATACAGAGAAATTATAGTTGTACAGTTTGCCTGAAGGTGACCTTTTCAGTTTTAGTTGCTCTAAATTAATTAGAGTAATTGTGCTTTGGACTGAGTATTTTCTATATTATCAGCTTTCAGTCTCCTCTTTACTAGTTATATTAAATGTAATGTACTTTTTTACTTCAATATATATGTATAATAACAGTCATTATTAGTCATATTTTACACCACAACTGAAGTGACGGAGAAAAACGTTTATTTTTTTGCAAATACTAGCAGACAGTTGTTAGCGTAATGGTTAGGACATTCACCCTAAACGGTTCTAATCCTGTACCAGTGAAGGTACCACTAAGGTGCTAATGAGCAAGATACTGTCCCCAAGCACTGCTCCCCGGGCATGGCATTTGTCAGCTGCCCACTGCACCTTCACAGATTGGTCAAATACAGTGGTCACATTTCGTTGTGGTGCATTGTCCCTTACAAAAACAAAATGTTTGTGGCAGGTTTGCTGCTAACTTGTGGCTAATTTGTGGCAAGCTCTGGACAAATTGTCGCTAGTGGTAATGTATTTCTCGGCGACAATTTGCCAGTAGAGTCCATCTTGTTGTGAACTTTTGGTGACACATTTGCTAGGTGCACAAAGTTTACTAGAAGTCCACCACAAGTTTGCCACAAATTACCCACAAGTTAGCAGCAAACCTAATTTGCATGTGAAAATATGACCTTGTTGCAGATTTGTGGCAACAGCAACTGTTTGCCAGACGCCTAACATTTTTGTAAGGGTGTGTGCTGTGCTGTTTTTACAATGACAAATAATCACCATGGGAATGACCATGTAAATGATAAGCAAAATAGAATTTATAGCACGTTCCATGTCAATTTTTGGAATAAAAGGAATTTGACGAATTATTTTCAATATGCACAAATTAAAGCACTTTAAGACTTTGACTGACATATTTCTTGTAGCAGATAACACCAGCTAAATACCTCTTATTCTAGTGCACTATTGTTATATGATCATTTTGTATTTTTATTCAAATACTATTTAATGGGTAACTTAATGGAGTAAGTTGCTGAGGTTTACTGAAGTAAGAATTTCATTTACACTCTATGCCACAGCATCTATGAGTTTATGAAACCTGTAAATAGAGTGTATGCCCTACTAGATTACTAAAGTAACGTTCACACTATGCTGCTTTACAGGAGGACCCCTATGTGATGCGGAAAGCCAACTACCAGGATTTCGAGGGGAATGACCAGTATGAGGGATTTTGTGTGGATATGTTGCGGGAGCTGGCAGACATTATGAAGTTTTCTTTCAAGATTAAGCTAGTTGATGATGGACTGTATGGTGCTCCAGAGCCCAATGGGTCTTGGACAGGCATGGTGGGGGAGCTCATCAATCGGGTAAGATTTGGCATGGGCATGCACACAGCTGGACCTAAACATCGCGTCATTTTAACGAAACAGTTACCAGCTACACATTCCTCCTAATTCACAACTACAAATTGCTGTCTCTCTTTTCAGAAAAAAAGGTGACGGCTACGACTGATACTTCCATTAAAACTGAGACTGCAGATATTTATTCGGCAGCTCCACTATTACTGCTAAATGCTACATACAATGATATTGGTAATGATGATGGTAATGGCCTTGCATTACCCACAGTGCGAGTAGGTTTCAGCCGAGTGGAGCTGGTTTAAACACACACACACACACACACACACTAATCAAGCATCTTTGTTGCTAATTACACTGTGGTGCTAAGGCCAGTGTGATGCTGGCACTCAGTAATGCGCTCTGTGTGTAAACTCTGCATGCTCCCACATGCACATTTTCTGGTTTTGTGTAGACACACATGGCAAACACACTGCATCCCTTTTGTCTAGACAGTAGTAATTGACAAGACTGTGAAAGTGCTTAACAGTGCTATCCCTGTTAATCAATTAAGAAGTAATTAAGCAGTCTGAATGGTGTCTGGGGTGCGATTCTTATAGGATGAATCACTGCTGTTCACTCTTTTCGCAATTTACTGCACTGGTCTCTTTTCTCCATCTACCTTTTTAAGAAATATTATTCCCGTCTTCCTTTTCTCATGAGCCCCCAAGCAAAACCTCTGCTTTCTCGGTCTTTGTATTTGTGTGAGAATCACATCTCTTTTTTGTCTTCTCTGCCCTCTTCCAACCCCGCTATTTTTTCTGTTGAATGGAATTTCCAACCATATCTCGCTAAATCAACACATCATTACACCCATTTCTATTTCATGTTCCTGTCTCCATGAAATCTGTCCTAGTCCTTGTTCAAGCAGCATCGTGACCTTTCTCCTAAGTGTACATTTCTTGTCGGATGCCCTCCACACTTTCCCAAATAATACTTGTTTTGCTGTCTCACACATACACACACACACACACACACACACACACACACACACACAACTCCTCATACTTCTGCCTGTCCTTTCATGTTTTTTCCCCCTTTCTGAGATATTTCTTTTCCTTAGCCTTAAATCCCAAAAGAATTTGCTTTAGTCTGTCAGATATCCTTCTATACGTGTGCACAAAAATGTCCACATATCTTTCTAAGACCATAACCTTTCCCCATATTTTCCGTTTCCCTTGTATCGTCTACAATGTCAAGATAATATTCCCAAATAACTACCTCTGACTTTAAGTGCTTGTCAGAAGCAAGGTTGATGGATTGGTATGGATCTCCTAGACTTTGCATTTGACAGCGAAATGAAAATATAGACTCTTCCACAGGTCGTACACAATGCTCCTTTACACTGTTCCCTTACTCTCAAAGCACTTCAAATTAATTACATGGGAACTGAAATCACTTTCAGTTTAACATACTATATACTGTAAAATGTTGTAGAGAGATTACCGTAATAATTTGATTTCTTTCTAAGAAACAAGTAGAATGATTTCTCCTTATGCCTTTCCATAGATCTGGGAGACTGTGAAAGGCTTTTTTAATGCTAAACATTGACAGTACTGTAGTAACCCCTGCCTCATGCATCATTCAAATAGATACGTAGAGTTCAACTGAACTTTGTTGCACCGATATGGGAATTCTAGATTAATTCTCCTTTTCAGGCTGGCGTCAGGCGTTGTAGATGCCGATAAACACATTTGTCATTTACCACTATATTAGAAATGCAGTTTTTATTTGCTGCTTTCTTAGTTTTTAAACAGCTGTCTTCAAGCACAAAAGTGTAAAGCTTTCCCTGAAACGCTAACTGGTACAAAAATAGACTGATCACTTAAACAGTTAGTTGATGACCAAAATTAACAACATTCTGAGCGTGCAGTGGAACTTTCACAAGCAAAATCTCGTGTCAACTCTAAACAGCAA
This sequence comes from Distichodus sexfasciatus, assembly GCA_032718565.1. Taxonomy (NCBI): domain Eukaryota; kingdom Metazoa; phylum Chordata; class Actinopteri; order Characiformes; family Distichodontidae; genus Distichodus; species Distichodus sexfasciatus. The sequence goes on along the minus strand of JAVGVS010000023.1, from coordinate 3,831,272 downwards.
ATACCGGTCGTTTGGTAGGTACTACTAAGGGCAAGATGTTGAAACAATCAGATGTTAGAGGCGTAATCCCTGCAAAATTAAAGGATTAAGGAAACATTAACAGATACAGTTAGACTAGGATACTGGCCGAAGTTAAAACATAACAATAACTACAAAAAGCTGATTCATTATAAATTAGATAATTAGACAATTTCATAATTAGACAATTATAGAAAGGCCTTTAAACACGTTTTAGAGAAAGATAAATATTAATGAAATGTACTATTGGGACGTGATTGTAATGTGGTATGTGAATGTGGTGAAATGGGGAAGGCTGAGGCAAGCGCAGGCAGAGTTGAGTATGTAAAACATTTTGGCACAAAAATAACGCCACAGCTCTGACATTTTTTAACACAGCGCCAAGTCGAGCAAGCGTGAAGGCAGAGACGAGCAAGGACGGAGTACGTGCAGACAGAGATGAGCACTTCCACTGAGGACATTCCACTGCGTGCTCAGAATTTTGGCACAAAATAACACCATACATTTTAAGACAGAAGGTGTGGGCCGTATAAAATCCCACTTCAGACTTTGGACATGCCTAGCACAAGTGCTACCTTTCCGACATGCTATAAATGCATCATCAAATATCAGCTGGTGTGACGGCGTTGTCTTTAAAAAATAGCAATTATCTGCGGATTCTGATACGATTCTGATATACCTGTGCATCCCTAATAAATAATGTGGTTGAATCATCCAGATTTCATCTTTACAATGCTTTTTATTTATCACTTTTCAGTCTATATGAAGCGTTAACTTTTGAAACATCTATTGGTCCTTTTGGGCTTTTGTTTGATTTGGTTAGAAATGAAATTAGTATAAATTGTATTCAGTCAAAAACCTACATGAAACTCTCTTTCTCTCTCCCTCTCAATATCTCTCTCTTTTACAGAAAGCAGATCTGGCTGTAGCAGGTTTCACAATCACCTCAGAGAGGGAGAAAGTCATCGATTTCTCCAAACCCTTTATGTCTCTGGGCATCAGCATTCTCTACCGTGTCCACATAGTAAGAGACCCACATGCATATTTGTATGTTTTATATGTGTGTGTGTTTGTGTGTTTTTGGGGTTTACAGTAAAAAGTTCAGAATGATATAGTACAATATTAGTAAAAATGAAACTGCTAAATATTGTCTGTTTAATGTATTTTTTAATGTAAATTATAATTTTAGAATGATTGAGGTGATTGAGTCAATCTGCAAAACCAAAATATTTTAACTGTAACAATCTTTTAACTCATAATTTACCATCTTTTGTTTAACCGAGTAAATTATATCAGGCAGTTTCTCTTGTAGATGAAAGTGATAAAAAAATAAATAGTTGCAGAAAAGTAGCAGGTCATGTTTAATTAAATACGAATATTGCATATCTTGTGACGTGACTATGGTGCATGAAAGCATTGCTGTGACAGTGCTGAAATAACGTTGTGCCGATACATGAATTGTGGTAATTGCAACTCCAGGTGGATTTAAATGAGCAGCTTATTAAGCTTCGCATTACTACAGAGTATCCTGTATTATCCACACGAAGAAATATTGGCACGTGTTCACGAGTAGGCTGTGGTGGTGGACGCCTGGATAGTCTTAATTAACTGCTAGTCTGCGTGTTTACATGCTGCTGATTGTCTACAGCAGTTGTTCTCAGGGTCTGTCGGTTCACCCCTAAAGGTGAAAAATGTGCCCATTATTCATAAACTAATCATTTAGTTCCATTAGGAAGCAAAGCTATTTCATCGAAATTGAACTGTGACATGCATATTTTCATAGCTCAACCAGTCAGATGAGGTGTGGGTAGAGTTTCACATTTCAGTTTCATCAGTTGTGTTTAGGAAATCATTCTTTCAGTTGTCAACTGTCAGAGAAGCATACAAACAGTCCTCAAAGGTACAGAACATATTCTTAACAAAATCGAAGCATTTCTTTTGCTGCGTGTTTGATTTTGCCCAATGCTGGGACAAAAAATTGCAACGAGAATACAATTTTTCTTTTGTTAGAGTGACTTGACTTTGGGATTTAGATGGTTTATCATAAAATTTGATGAGGAAGGAAACATTATCAACATTTGCAATATTTACAATATAATTGGCGTTTTTATTCTAAACTGAACACACACCTATGGTAAGCATTTACCTCATATACTGTGACATTTGCATGCTGTCCTGTGAAAGAAAAAAAATAAGTAAAAAGGTACGTGAAACCATTTTACACTGGATATCATGTTGTTGATCAGTTGGTAGCATAATGGTTAGGGAGTTGGCTCCATGATCGGAGGGTCGCCAGTCCAAGTCCCAGACCGGTAAAGGTACCACTGAGGTACTCATGAGCAAGGTACCATCCACAAGTACTGCTCCCCAGGTGCTGCCAAAAAGATGCCCAGTGCCCCTTTACAGATGGGTCACATGCAGATGTCACATTTTCTGTCCTGTGCTGTGTTCACAATGTCAATTACTCATTTAACTTGACATGGAAGCAATTTCTACAATTGTTGTTTTAGTCACAAGAAACATTAACATCTCAGAAAAGTCTTGAATTAACGGTGCACATTAACGGTTCCTAAATCCCTTATATACCCTGTCCTCAGGCTGGTGAGACAGAATTAGTCTAGCCATCTTCATCAGCACATTCTCAATGTAGAAGTAGGGAGTGTAAATGAAATAAGAGCAAATTGCATTTAGCGCAAATTGGCACAATGGGTTGTGGAACAACGCCATGAAACTCATAATTTCAAGTTCTCTCTCTCTCTCTCTCTCTCTCTCTCTTTCTGCTGTTTAGTTTCCCCCCTTAACCACTTCTAGGGCCTGAAAGTGTCCTTTTTTAATATCTCAATTTCGTTGAAAACATTTCCATATAGTCCAATAACCATGACACCGCAAGAAATGTCTTGAAATAATGCAGTGAAGTAATGCAGTGTGAGCTGCAACTTAGTGGGAGAAGCTACACATTGTGGTTGTTGAATGTGCAGTTAGGCTTGGACTAGGGATTTACTTAAAAGTATAGAATTTTGGGGTTTTGCTAAATAAGAACATGAACAGCTTTTTGTTGGAATGACCACAAAACAAGTGAGTTGAGTGGAAATGTATGTGCCTTCCAACTAAATGCATGGATATTATTGCTTTTAAATATTATGGTTGTCTTTAGAAGGAAAAACGAAGGTGAAAGAAAACAAATAAGCAATTCATATAATGTAACAGACTAATATTAAGTGGTATTCTGTATATAGTGTCCAATTTTATATTAATGACAAACTTGAAACAAGGACCCTAATTGTTACAAAGCCTTATCAATGTTCATGTTTCCAATAAGTGCATTCGGACTCGTAGTGAGCCGCTCATGTGATGTTAGTTAATGGAATTTCGTCTTTTGAAACATTTCACAGTTTTAGAGGTTTTCCACTAAGGCAGGGGTGTCTAATTCCCGTCCTGGAGGGTCGGTGTCCAGGAATGTTTTCCATCATCCTTGAGTTCAGAACATTGACACCTTATCTCAGTAGAATTGACACACCAGGTATGATGGAAATCCTCCAGGACCAGAACTGGACACCCCTACACAAAGAGGGAAACAAAATGTGATGCTAAATGACAAATTATTTTTGTAACCTCAATCAACAAGTTCCGGTCAAAGTAATCAGAGTAAATCCTAAATGGCAAGTTGGCATTACAGTGCACGTTAGGGGTGTTGAAATTAATCACATAATCGAAGGAGTGGCAGACCATAATCGATTATATCGGCTGCCCCCTAGTTGTCCGCGGCGGCATTGCAGATGGTCTGTGACATGTTTCACTACTGAGATCACGTTTAAAAAATAATTTTATTTATTTTTCATAATATTTCCAGATGATTTGGGCATCTTTATGAACAATGAATTTTATGTAAATATCTAAATAGAATATGTAATAGAAAAAAATCCCCCCCCCCCGTCCCAAACTTAGACTGCTTAGTCTGAGTGGTGGTCCCTGGGACAGAACCATTTGAAAACCCCTGGATTATATCGTAATGACATTACTTAGTAATTTTCTGACTATTTCATTTAAAAAAACATCCCATCCTTATGACTGAATGATCTGTGATCTATGTCCAATCTGCGTGCAATATGAAGTAATGTAGAAAATTTTATATCGTATCAAATCCAAACGTTGGCCTGATAATCATGATCGAATCAAATCGTGAGACCAGTGAAGGTTCACATCTCTAGTACACTTTTAACCATTTGGCACACTATAAAGCTTATTCTCATTCTGTCTTGGAATGTGCTTACTGTCCTCAAATATGTGCTGACAAGGTCTGCATTACACATGTATGCTGCCGTGCTTCTACCTTTCAATTAGTCAGCCAGCCTGTTTTTCCAGTTTATGTTCTAAAAATGTACTTAGATAGATATGTCCTTTAAAAATGCAGACATTTCCAAAGATGATGGTTTACCCAAAATAGTTGAGATGCCATGTGGCTGATCACAGATCCTGCAGTGACTTTAGTGATGCTGACGCAAGCCATGATTATGATTTTTATCAAAAACAATAGCAGTAACTTTGATATTACTATTTAAAAGGATGACAGGCAGTCAATCAAAATGAATAATACCACAGTTAAAGACTGAAGCTTTCAGAATGCACATCACCACTCTGTTCCTTCAGTTCACACTTTTCTTATTTTTAGTCCTGACAATCTTGAAGTCAGTGCTGCAACAAGAAATGATAATGAAGGTTTTTTCATGTCAAACAAGCTGAACATCCTGCCTGTTTTCAAAATGGGTGTGATGAACATTGCAATTAAAATATATTATCAAAAGTTTAAAAATTAGCTAGTATATGATTACACTCTTTGGGTTCTCAAAAACCAACTGTTGCCATGGGATCTCACTGGTATTAAGATCTTTGCTTTGATTAGGTCATTTCAAAAATCCCTGTGCTCTGTCCCTGCATAAACCATCTGTGACTCACATCCAGTGCCATGAATATGTGAATGCTGCTTTAAGCCTCGGTTAAAAATATATATAAATATATAAACCCTCTGTGAAAAGTATATATCATAAATTTTACCAATTTTCTACAGCAGGTCAGTTCTACAAACTTAAATTAGGGACATTTACGTCGTATGATCTTGTGCCTCGCTGAAAGATTCTGGCAGGACATCTGCAGCAGGGTTTTACTGCCTCAAACTTTCTATGGGTGTATATTAAATCTTGCACTTTAATTTCAAACACACTAACCCCCTCAGTTTACAGTTTGTTGCCCACATAGATTTCACTCTTATTCTGAGCAATGTACTTAAGAGCTTTGTAGTCTATAATAGCAGAAAATTCTTGTTTGTTAATTTGCGGTTTTCTCACGTTTGTTTCACGCATCATTTCTCTATGTAAGACTGCCCTCTAGTGTGCCCATTCTGCTTTATATATAACCAGCATGACCTTATAATACAGAGGTTTTGTCAATGACATGAGCTTAATAAAAAAGTCATATTCCACATAAACTTTTCCTGCTAATTAGACTAAGCAGGCTGTTCACTGTCAATAGAAATTTCTTCTATCAGCTATGATAGCAGGAGAGGGATACAAAATACTACAAGACATACACTGCACAGTGTAAAATATCAAATATATATCACATAATCTCTAATATTGAGACTTGCAAAATAAATTAAAAAACAAATGTTTAGCTAAGGTGAATATTGTTACATCTTTATTTGGGGCTGGGGGGATGATAGAAATAGTGCACAAACAGAAAAAACAGCGTAAAATATGAATCCTAAATTATAGCCTCTACAGTGGTAGAGGGTTGAGCACCATTTTCCCCAAAATATTCTCTCATTCTGTGTTTTTTTATTGAAATGATGAAAAGACTGAAGTGAGTGAGTGAGTGAGTTTACTGTTCAGTTGGTGGGAAAGATGTTCAATGCCAATAATTCCATGTACACTGTCTTCATTAAACTGAGGGATGTTAACATTATTGAAGATCTACTTATAGTTCAGACCAGGTGACCACATGCAGCTGAGCTTAGTTTCAGTAACTGCAAAGGCCATAGCATATGAATTGTGGACATTGTTATCCTAGAAGAAATCACATCAGGATAGAAATGGATCATAGAATAAAAGTGTATTTGTTTTCTTAACAGGGAAGGAAGCCGGGATATTTCTCCTTCCTGGACCCATTCTCTCCTGCCGTCTGGCTCTTTATGCTCCTAGCCTACCTTGCTGTTAGCTGTGTCCTTTTCCTTGCCGCCAGGTAAAACACATACACGCATTTACACACAAACTTGTCCAACTATCTTTGTGGGGACATTCCATACACTCCCAGAGTATGCTGGTCCTCAATGCACAATGCAGAAATTCGAATAATTTAAGCTTGTGGTCTTGATCGGTAGGATCAGTACAAAATTAACCTTTACCAAAAATGTATACTTAATGTTCATTTCCAAATAAAGTTCAAGTACTTCTTCTAAGTATATTTTATGTAGTGATAATGTGTAGTGGGCAGCACAGTGACGCAGTGGTTACAGTGAGAAGGTTCTGGGTTCGATCCCGGGGTCGAACCCAGAACCTGCATGATCTCCTTGTGTTCGCTGGGTTTTCTCCGGGTGCTCCGGTTTCCTCCCACAGTCTAAAAGCATGCACTGTAGCTCTCTTGGCAACTTTAAATTTCACCCGAAAGGTGGGAATGGGAGTGTGAGTGTGTGTGCCCTGCAGTGTGTTGGTGCCTGCCCAGGGTTGGTCCCCACCTTGTGACTGTAAGTTCCTGGGATAGGCTCCGGTCCCCGCAACCACAATAGAGATTAAGCGGTTCGGATAATGAATGAATTAATGAATGAATGAATGATATTGTCTAGTAATAAAGTAATAGTAGTAATAATAGTATTAGTAATATTAGTAGTAATATTATACTTGTTCCATATTTCTGTAATGCTCGTTAATGACCTCCACTGGATGTAGAATGAACTGCAGCAAACTACATTTTAGCATTTTAGAATGCTGTGTCCAATTCCGCAGACATCTTGTTAAGAGTATTTTAGTGAAGGTGGACTAAGACTTTCACAGACAGCCAAAAATAATGCAAATAAAACAGACTGACTTCCTCAGCAGAAGGCTATACTAGGTGCCGTTTGCGTCAGCTACAATCAGGATACTGAGGCCACAAGTGGGCTCAGGTTAACCAATATTGAACTATAGAGCACTGTAAAAACCTTAGCTGGTCTGATTAGTTATTGATGATATTACTACATCGTTCAGGCAATCTTTACATGTGTCTCTGGAATGTTGTAGGACGATCTTGCTCTCTCTTCCCCAGGCTGAGTCCATACGAGTGGTACAACCCGCACCCATGTCTGCGGGAGCGCAGGGATCTGCTGGAGAACCAGTACACTCTAGGAAACAGTCTGTGGTTCCCTGTTGGAGGTTTCATGCAGCAGGGTTCAGAAATCATGCCTCGGGCCCTCTCGACGAGATGTGTTAGTGGGGTCTGGTGAGTGCACACAAGGTTTTGTGTCTGTAAAAGAAGAAGGGGGAGAGGGAGCGAGATCAGAGAGAGTTTGTGTTTTGTGTTTGTATGTATTTGCATCTACTATAACTTTTGGGAAATGTAATTCATTATTATTTCAGTTGTTTGTGTGTTTTGTGTCCCATCAGGTGGGCCTTCACATTGATCATCATCTCTTCATACACAGCCAACCTTGCCGCATTCTTGACAGTTCAGAGAATGGAGGTGCCCATTGATTCAGCAGACGACCTGGCAGACCAGACGAACATTCAGTATGGCACCATCCATGGAGGCAGCACTATGACCTTCTTCATGGTTAGATTCTTTACCCTTGGTGTTTATTGTTTGCTCTGATATAAGTTTTTGGGCAGTTCTCAAATGTCTGTGCAAATGTTTAAACATTTCAGTACGGAATTGAATCACTTTCTGAATGTGATGAGCTGTTGTTAGCTAGACATACTGTTCCTGAAGAAATTGTGATGGAAAATTATCAAAAGGAATAAAAGGCTCAGAAGGTTAGAGGTGAAAAAGTTAAAAAGGTGAAATTATAAAGCCTGTTTATAGATATTTCTGATGATTATAACTGAAATAACTTAAACAGTGAGCTGTTGAAAGTATGTTAAGCTCACGTTAGGAATCGCCCAACCACAAAAAAAACGGTATCACAGCTCTCCTTAATGGAGATACCCTCTTGTGGCCAAAATAGGCAACCACAACCTTAATGTTGGGCCGACTTGTGGCAAAAATAGGGAATAAAAAATTTTTACTGACATGATTTGCGGCAGCCAACATCACCTCAGTTACCTGAAACGAAGGCGTTTTACGGACGAAAAGTGAACAAAACATGCAATAAGAGGCTCTAATGTAAGCGTCCTGTTAATGTTGGTGGCGTCAGTTACACAATGGACCCGGAGCCAGCACAACAGAGCCAGCAGTGCCCGGGCAGGAATGCATTTCTTACTTGGAAATTTTGTGTTTGCTCCTTTAGAGTAAATATATTGTCTATTCAGGGAGATTTGGGCTTAACAACCAATTGTTAGAGAAAAACAAACAAGAATTTGCAGGATGTGATTGCTACATTCATATAGTTGTAAAAAGCATGACAATATATGAAGTAATCCAAAGTATTCAGAATACGTTACTCACATTGAGTGACTTAACGGAATACGTTACGAACTACATTTTGGGGCATGTAATCTGTAGTGTAATACATTTTAAAAGTAACCTTCCCAACACTGCTTACAGGTATATATAGTATACTTATTTATCGTGAGGAACATCTGTCCGCATGTGAAGACAAACACAGACCGCTTTGATACTCCTTATTATACTCAGTCACAAATTTCACCCTAATTTGCTGATACTCTCTCTCTCTCTTCCCACCCATCATCTACACGCATCTACCTAACATTTGTACGCCTTCACCACCTCAACACACATGTAGAATTCACGTTACCAGACGTACCAACGAATGTGGAACTACATGAACTCCAAGCAGCCCAGTGTATTTGTGAAGAGTACGGAGGAAGGCATCGCCCGAGTTTTGAACTCCAAGTACGCCTTCCTGCTGGAGAGCACCATGAATGAGTATCACCGGCGCCACAACTGCAACCTGACGCAAATAGGGGGCCTACTGGACACCAAGGGCTACGGCATCGGTATGCCACTGGGTAAGAAAATAGACACTAAGCGTGTGGGTAAGCAGATGGTTATGAAAAGTGAAATATGCTCAAAATGATAGGTAAACATTCAACTGTATATTTTTGTGTGTTGGTTCGCCCCGTGATCAGAAGGTCGCCGGTTCGAATCACAAACCGGTAAAGTTACCACTGAGGTACTCATGAGCAAGGTACTGTCCCCAGGCACTGCTCCCCGGCCACTGCCCATGTCACATTTCGTTGTGGTGCACTGTGTGCTGTGCTGAGGTGTGTTCACAATGACAAATAATCACTTTCTTTCACTTTGTACTCCATTTCCTGCAGAGTACCTTTTAATGAGGATTTTAATTTACATAGTAACTAACAGAGTATTGGCACTTTTTCCAGATGTTTGGTGTCAGACCACTTCACAACAAAAGATTTAAGTCCTAACTATTACATTTGATATTCCCCTGTTTCAGACCATTTAAAAGTTTGAAGGATCTATCATATTGAAGATTGTCAGTGTGTTCAAAGGGGAAATAAGATAGAGATTAAATTTTGTTCATGTTTGCTATAGTGGGCCACATGCATACATACTTTGGGCTGACTGTGGCACGGGATAAGTGATAGAACAAACAGAATGAATTTTTTTCAGTGCACAGTGAACATGGTGGTTCAGCATGCATAGAGAAAGAGAGAGAAAGAAAAAACAAAGTAAACGCATGATGAAGAAGATGAGAGCTCTTGGCATAGCAAACATACTCACTACCAACTCTGCCTGTGAGTGTAGACGTAACTAATTCTAATCCACTTGGACACTGTTTCTGCAATGATACGGGCCAATATGGGTGTTAACCAGTTGTGGTTGGTCAGTGGAAGCCAGGCCATTGGTGTTCAAAAACAACCGTCTCTTTGCTGCTGAAGTTCTCTGCTCTTTTTGCTGCAGATATTTGGGACAGGGTGTGACTGAGGCCATATCATTACTATTTCTGTTTAGTCATTCATCAGATACACGGCTCATAGCAACCTGAGAGTAGAATCAAACAAAACAATATAGAAAATTAATATTACCCTTGAACAGTGACTTCACAGGAGTCACTCAGCACCAGTACACTCATCACACTTCACACTCAGTCACATAGGCAATGATCAGAGAGCCATGCGGGTCATTTTAGCAGATGCCCAGGCATCTTTTGAGATCTCAAAGTTGGGGCCTTGCTTTTGCACCCACAAACCACAGGATGGTCCTCCCTGTTGGCCAACCCACAACAACCTTATGCAGCTGTAACTCAACTCCAACTTGCTTAGCTTCCTGATCTGTTCTTCCTAGTCCAAACCGCAAGCTAGGTAGGTGCTAGGAAATTGCAAACATTTTGGTATATTGCTGTTACAAGCATCAAATAATGAGTTTTTTTTTAATTAGTTTATTATTTCTTAATCAAACAGTACCATTAATTTAAAGCATTTGGCAATTTTGCCTCCTCCTAGGTCCAGTCAAAATGAAGTTATGGTTATCACATGTAGTTCATGGGAAACATAATCCTGTTTAAAGTTTAGAATATAGAATGCACTCTGAGCACCTTATTGTCAGCATGTACAAATATCATAATTTGTGGTTTTTAAACATCATTAAATCTGTGGTTAAGTGCCAGCTCTTAGAATTTTAGCATGTATAATTATTGCTTGTTAAGCAGGCAATTAATGGGATGTATAAGGGATAAAGGGATGTGGGCTCATAGAAATCAATAAAAATGAACTAACTGAGGAATGATAAAGTAAATTTAATGTATTGGTGTCTTTGCAACATGCAAACTGGGAATTCCAGTTACTTCAGAACATGGAATAAATGTGGCTGTATATTATATATGGTATATTGTATAATTTTGTACATAACTGAGATGACAACTTTTACTTTGCACAGTAATCCTTCCAACTCTCCTTTTTTCCCTGGCAGAGAACAGGCCTTGGTTGCATTTCGTTCCAGGTCATAAATAGCTAAGAATGTTCTTTCTTTTGAATAGAATGTTTCATCCTCATTAAGCGTTAATCCCACTAGTATAGTGTCAGTGTCCTGCGGTGTGTTGGCGCCCGCCCAGGGGTTGATCCCTACCTCACGCCCGTAGTCCCAGGATATGCTCCGGTCCCCGCGACCCCGATAGGGATTAAACAGTTTGGATAATGATAATATAGTGTCATCTGCAAACTTTACGGTTTTAATAGAATTATCTCCCGAGATAGTTATTTGCCTAGAGTGATCATATCAGATGCAAGAAGATACAGCCCTGTGGGGATCCTATACTACTGAAAAACAGCATGGACAGGAGGGGGCTTTTTTCTATTAGTGAGAAAGTTGGTAATCCTTTGTCAATATCTCTTCCACCTCAGTCATCTTGCTGCTCTGGAACAATAGTGTGAAGGTTGTACTGAAGTGAGCTTTCACACTGTACAACCAGCTCATACCATACGCATCAGCCGAAAAATAGCAGTGAATCGTGCATGAGTGGCAACACAGCTGCATGGCACATAATGGCCGATCAAACTTACAATTGCCAGGTTTGTGAAATCAGCCATGTGTCATGGAATCCTACAGAGTGTGCCAGGCTTCAAAGATACGCAACCATCACCTCACCTCTCAGCATCTACCAATTATATTCGTGTAAAAGATAAAAGAGAGCCAATAGGGCTTCAATGAGCAGGGTGATTTATGTTTGATAATAAGTAAAAATGATAGTAAGGAGGAATAAGAGTTAGGAGGAACAAGAAAAAAAGTGGGAAATAGTCAAGTGATATTACAGATTTTGTAAATGTCTATTTTTCCTTTCATTCAATTCATACTTGCAATTATTATTCTTTATTTATTTATTCTAAAAACAGAAGACTATCCTCCTGTGATACTGTATTTTCTGCTGCAGCTGAGCAATGAGGTGATTTCCCCCTCCTCTCTCCTTTCAGTTTACATCCTGCAGTTGCTACCCAAAGTTCTGGTGTCTAGTGATTATATTCTTTCGCCCACTCATTCATCAAAAAAATGGTCGCCATGGTCACCCTCAACTGTTTCCATGGCAACCTGGAGTTCAGATAGTTTTGGCATTATGGCGCCCATAGGACATTCTACATTACATTTCATGTGAGATGTCTCTACATATATGGTATACAACTCCTGCTTCTAAACCATACAAGGAACATCACAGTATATTAGATATACATATATTAGCTATGTCTTGCAACTTAATTTAAGACATCATTTATTTAAACGTCCAATGTTGAAATGTTTTTTAAATCCCTATTAGGATGGTGGTGGTCGTCTGTTGGTAATATAATTGGTTACAAATCAAGAGGTTCTGTTTTACCTCCAGCACTAGTCTCTTTGAGTTCTTGATCTTGACCCTTAAGCTCTAGTTGCTCCAGGGAGACTGTTCCTCTAATTAGGAAAATATATTCACTGACCACTTTATTAGGTACATCCTGCTAGAACCATTTTGGATCCCTTTTTTGGGTTTGAGATGATTTGCGCTTTGTGACGTGGCACATTATCTATTACATGCTGGAAGTAGCCATCAGAAGATGAGTGCAACTTGGTCATAAAGAGATCAGCGTGGTTGAATATCAAATTTTGCTGTGCCAGTACAAATTGTATCCTCAGTTTCTCATTCTTAGCTAACAGGAGTATCACTCGGTAAGGTCTTCTGCTGTAGTCCATCAGATTCAAAGTGTGATGCTCTTCTGTATACCTTTGTTGTGACAAGTGCTTGATGGTCAAAAAGACATTTTCATCCCGAGTAATTCCGCGTGCTGGATATTTTCTCTTTTTTGGCCTATCCTCTCTAAACCTGATGGTTTTGGGCTAAAAATCCCAGTAGATCAACAGGCTCTGAAATACATACCAACACAATGCCACTTTCAAGTTCACTTAAATCATCTTTCTTCCCCATTTCGATGCTCGGTTTGAAATTCAGCAGGTCGTCTTAGATGTATTTAATTCAAACTATTAAGACTATTTCGAAAGCTTGATTACGTTTCCCCTTATTCACAGGCTCTCCATTCAGGGACGAAATAACACTTGGAGTGCTGCAGTTACAAGAAAACAACCGGTTGGAGATTCTAAAGCGGAGATGGTGGGAAGGTGGACAGTGCCCTAAAGAAGAAGATCATCGGGCCAAGGGTGAATAGAACATACTCAGCCCACCATACAGCTTGAATATGAAACACGGTAGATAGCAGCCATAATCAAAGATCAGTTTCCAAGATGAATTGGAAACAGGTCATGGCCAAATGTACAGTTTGAGTGTCTAATGTTAACTCATGTGTAGTTTGAATTTTATTCATTAGGCTGAATAAGAAATGTTACTCCATTTTTGTTGCAACAGTCAGAGACTGCCATCAGTACATGATGATTGTATCTGATGATGTGTAAAATAAGTTGCTGCGAATTTACTGGATATTGGAAAAGGTGTTGCCGTTTTGTTTTATTCGCAAGGCAAATACACAGCACCTAGGCGTCACAGGTCAGACGTAAACACACGATATGACCCGAGGTCCTGCTTGCGTCTTGTAGTGATGAGAGAGAGAGAGAGATTTGAGGGGCCACTTAGGAGCCGAAGAAGCCGGCTCTTTTTAGTGAGCCGAGCCATAAGAACCATAAGAGCCATAAGAGCCGATGGAATTCCCATTTCTAGAGTCTTGCACTCCACGTCCACTTAGCAACAGCGATACCTAATGCTAATCAGCTCAGATGAGATCAAGGGTCAGTACAGCAAGCTTTTAGGAGCCGTGGTTCCGGTTTGCGTAGCGCGAGCCTAGCTAACTGTGGTGGCCAAGCTCAAACACTCTGAAACAGGTTTCGTAATGGTGACCGGATGACGAGGTCCGATTCGAGCCCGCCTAAATACTACATCACTAAACAAGGAACAAAACCATCAACCAGTCAACAAACAGAACATAACTGAAACCAGGTGTTTTAACTCAGAGGAAACAAGAGGGCAAACCCATGAAAATAATAGCAATCAAAAACCCCAAAACACCCCAAAAAGTTCTGGAGGGTCCATTAGAATTTAGTGTTGGTCAACTTATTTAAGCAAGTAAAAACTGTCATAGGGTAGTAGACAATCCCTGATTTGATGTGGACTGTCACAGGTAAAATAGATGATGTAAAGTTAATGTGTCTTGACATATATTTCCGATCAAGTCATGCTCACCAAGTTAACCACAATTTATATTTACAGCATTTAGCAGACGCTTTTATCCAGAACGACGTACAACGGTGCATTGTAGTCCACCACTGTTCTTCAATCTGTAAAGTTAGACTTAAATTAACAAGTCATTAAAACTAAGTTACTGCCAGCTAAGTTACCTACTTTAACCAATCCTGTTAGAGAGACAAAAACAAAGTAAACAATGAGGGGTAATTAGATATTCCTTGAAGAGGTGTGTCTTTAGACAAAGTATGTGGGCAGCAAGGGACTCAGCAGTTCTAATGTCAGGATCCCAAAGAGCACCATATGTAAAGGTGACTTTTAGTGGGACTTTTATCTTTAATATTGTTTATCATTTGGGCAGAATGATGACTGGACAATAGTACTTGAAATTATATCACATTTATTTCAAAAAATTTTATCAGCTAGAATTAATGAACAGGTCTGTGTGAACATGTTTGGGGATGGTCACGGGTATAATCTTCAAAAATTTAAACAAAAAGACAAAATTCTTGCTTGAGGTCCAATCTCTGTTGTTGGTGATACTGTCCGCCTCATCCACAGGTCTGGGTATGGAGAATATTGGTGGAATATTTGTGGTCCTTATCTGTGGGCTGATCATTGCTGTTTTTGTGGCCATTATGGAATTCGTTTGGTCCACGCGCCGTTCGGCCGAGACTGATGAGGTACGCCCTCACACCTGCCCAGGCCGAAATCACAGACATGCATCAGTAGGTTGCAACCCTCAACAATTTTGCATGTGTGAGTGTGTGTGCCTACAGTATGTGCAAGTGAAGTGTGATTTTGATGTGGTTCTGCTATAATATATGGAGTGTTTTTTGGGTACTTTTTATTTACAAATGAGGTTGTTAAGAATATAACATGAAGATTTGTCATTCTTTCTTCATCACTTTCCTTTTCGCAAACAAGTTCCTTTCTACGGTCTTCTCCTATTCCCATTTCCCCTCTTCCATCCCATTTTGGCTCATTTGCCTTTTTTTCTTTTCTCATGTCTTTTACCCTTTCTTTCTTTCTTTCTTTCTTTATCAGGTTTCGGTCTGCCAGGAGATGATGACCGAGTTCAGAAATGCTATTTCCTGTAAAAAGAGCACTCGTCTGCGTCGGCGGCGGACACTTGCGTCTCACAGAGTCCTCCGACACCCTGCTCGCCTTCCACTGGGGTCGACTCGGCCTGTACGGCTCGTGCGCGAGATGCGCCTCAGCAACGGCAAGCTCTACAGTGGAGTCGGACCACTAACCGGAGCCCAAGCAGCTTCCGGAACAGGCGGAGGTCCGTCAGATGTAGGCCCCGTTCCACAGTGTCTTCTAGAGGACCCTCTAGGGGCAAATAAGTCCAGCACCCCACCCCCTGCCCCTTTGGCTCCTGTGATCCCCCCTGCACCGGCCAGAGGCTGCACTCATGTGCGGGTTTGTCAGGAATGTCGGCGGATTCAGAGCCTTCGTTCCACCTCCTGCTCCCGAATCCCTCCCTTGGCCTCGGCTACCTCGTCCCTCCCCAGGCTGCCGCCCCCTCCTCCCCCGTCTTCTTCCAACACAAACACAGACAGTGAAGGTGGAAGCTCAGCCAGCCCTCGTCGGCCGTTACCCAAACCCACGCCCCCTCCAAGGCCTGTTCCCCCTTCAAAAACACCCCCTACAGATCTGCTGTGCAAGCAGGACCGAGACTTATAGGTGAACACCTGACCGAACAATCAGTATTGGGAGCTTGCTGTCATTACCAGAATCCTCTGCATAGATTTGTGAATTCTCGACCACAATGCAACACACCACACCTGATCCAACTGCTTTGGTTAATTACCCATGCAGGATCGCGTGTGCGCTGGTGGAGGAAATTCCAAATCTCTGCAGAGCAGGCGCTCGCAAGGATTAGGACTGGGAACGGCGACTTCGGGCTACTTCAAAAATTAGACGATTTTGCAAGCGCTGTAGAGGTGTTTTAAAAAGAGAAGCAGCACAGTTTAGGGTAATGTTAAATGTTGGAGCCAAAGGGGGGGATTTTGGAAGTTTGGAGTTTGCCGGTTCATACATCAGCATCCCACACCTCATACAGCAGTGAGAACCCAGTATCATGAGACTTTGATCTCCATGACTATGTACTATGCAACATGTCAAAGAAGAAATTTCTAAAGGTTGACCATTGATGTTCCAGACGTTATAGTGGAATATGACTCGACTTTCTATAAAGGAGGGCTGAGCGTACATGGGTTACACATTCCTCATTTTCTCATCCATAACCGTTAGCCAGATGACTTGAGCTATAAGGTGCGTCCCCAGGAAGACCATGTAGTCTGTATTTGCACTTGAGTGCACAAAGAACTTGATGGGACTCAGAAGCCCCTGTGTAAGCTTATGTGACTTTTAACTATTTTTTTTGTAACTCTGAAGAACTCACTCTAAATGAGGAAATGAAAAATGTTCTAGAGATGTTTTCTTCCTGACTATATTTGGCTTCATTTTTATATGTACATCCATCGTTTTGTTTCCTTCTTGAGATCTTTATTTCTGCCATAGCACTTTTTTCTTGTCTGTGTTACAGTGCTTATTAGTATTTGGGGATTTTTTTTTAAAACTAGGAACATGTGAACATTTTGGAGGAAATTGTCTTAGATCTGTCCAATTTTGTTTTTCATTTTCTACAGAGATGTGCAGCTATAAATAAGGTTGTAACTATCAGATAAAGGTTAAAGTATGCTTCTCAAGAGCAAAAGAAGTGTGACTTCTTGACTTTATGAAAACGATTGCACGATGCACAAGCCCACTACCCCATGAATGCACATTTGAAAAATGGTTCAAAAGTGGCAAAGTACACCTTCTATGCAGAGCTTTAATATGAAGTGAGTCCAAAAGACATTAGAAAATGATGTGTAAAATAAGCTTCTGCGAATGTACTGGATATTGGAAAAGGTGTTTACATAAAATTGTTATTTCAAAGATTTCAATGTCAGAGTTATCAGGCAACATAGTCTCACATTTGTGGATTCTTAGAAATTTAAAGCAAAGACCTAAAAAGTGTTGGGTTGTGGCCAATTTTAATGGTTGTATTTCTAACAACTTTATTTCAATGAAGTTCGGTGAAATTATTTTCACTTGTTACAATTCCTAGGAATTTAGCGTGAGATCAGAGTCACGTCAAGCTTTGAAAGTGCTTTTTTTCTCTGTGTGTGTGTGTGTGTGTGCCTGCATATGTGTATTTGAAAGAGTTATTCAGTATGCAAGTTAATTTCTTTGTTTTTCCATAACTTGTTTATTTTCTCATAATTCTGTTGCACTTAAACTTGAAAAAATATAACATTCAGATTATATTGTTATTATTGCTATAAAATGTGAGGTCGTGTAGGAGGGCCATGACCCTCTAAAAATATAGAGAGAAATAAGTCCTTTGGAATAAAAAAAGATTTATTTAAAAACGTCCATTGAAATTGGCTCTGTGTGAGTGTGTATGTGTGTGTTCTATTTTTGAGGTTTTATAAGGGCATCTTTGTATATGGGTACTGATCCTCATGAGAAGAAAATGCTTTCATATTAATGTTCTGTCATTTATTTGCAAAACTACAAGTCAATATATTTGCTTTTGGTTACTGGGGTAAGTTGTAAGTTTAATATATTGCAATTATGGGAGTCAGTGGAACTGAGAAGGATGAGAAAAAGGGATGCAAGTGTGAGATCTAACATTAAACTTTAATTACAAGTAAACAGAAGCTAAATCAAATACACAGGATAGAAAAACTCAAATGAGGACAAGGAACACTTCACAAGGGGGAGGTAATCATGACATATACAGACCTAAATATAAATTACATAATTATGCTACAAGGCTCATTAATGAAAATTAAATTATGAAAGCACAAAGCCATGAATCAAGCATACTGTCAAAAGATTAAGGAGCTAGAACTAAATATTGAGGCCTGACCTAGATATAGCCTAGCCGAATTCCAACAAAACATTATTAAAGATATTTATTCAAGCTATTTATCTGGATGTTCACTATCATGATCCCAAGAAAAAATATTACCAAATATTGACACATAATGCCAAAAAGGAATATAGTTTTTCAGGTAAAGTCCACTTCTGGAGACACCTATATGAAATAATTTTTCAGAGACTGACTCAACGACTGATGTAATTCTACATGTTTAACCAATTATATTTTCTAACCTTTTATAGATTTATTTGTTTTTATTTGTTCTTTAAGACTGAAAGCCAAAACATGAATGACCAAAATAATTATAATACTTATAAATTTGCAAATATTTTCTTTAGTTTCCGTTAATTTGCAAATATTCTCTTTATTTTCCATTCTTAACTGTACTCTATGGCTGCTACGAATCAGTGGAAATTATGAGCTTTGATCATTCAAATTGTTGCCAATTTATAATTTTAATTGTGACATTACACTAAGCACATGTGGCACGCATTAATGTCACCACTTCATACAATGAGAATGCATTTTTTAAATGGCCGTCTGTAAAAAGTCAGTGCAAAGTTAGATTTTACATTATTTTTAACATCTATGTGGTAAAGTAATACAAAAGGTTTTAAAGAAAGATTGGGTGATTTTTTTGTCATTGTGAACACGCTACAGCACAGCACACAGTGCGCTACATGTCTTCGGTTTAAATAAGGGAACAGACTGAGTCACGCTTATCATTTGTACTGAAATATGCTGTATTATGAGGAGCAAAAATTTATTCAGTTATCTTCAAGTAGCTCTAACAGAACACCTTAATTCGACACAGTTTCTATTAAACGCTTTTTAAATATGGTTTAACAGACTAGGGAGTTTACAGTTTGAGATTGGTCTGTGGAAATATTGGTTACAATCTGCAAACTCGAGACTTTTCACTTGCAGACTGTCCTTGTATTAAATGTGTCCTGATTTCAAAAGGAGGGAGAGAGCCTTAATGTGTGTTATTTGCTCTGACTCAAAAGTATGCACAATGATAAGGTCATGCTCATCTTTCGCAGGTCATTTCCATTGCTTTCCTGTCCTGCTAAGTCTGCAGTGATTTTTCGTGTGATGTCCTGGGGGTTTGAGAAAGTATGATCCCTTGTGACAAAGTAAAATGAAGAAAATGTGCTAGAAAGGAAAGAAGAGATGTGAGGGTAAGTTCAACTAATTTCTTCCCCAGAAAAGCAGAAATTCTGTGGATAGGGTAATTGAGGTCAACATGACTTTGGACGAAACGTTTTCCAAAAAACAAAAATGTCCATTTCTGTTAAAATTATTATGCATAACATGCACAATTGTACTTACATGTTTTTAAAGCACTTAGTAGTATACCTTATCTAACTGTCATCAATGAAAATGTGGTCAGAATTTTTGAGAAAACTGAAGGCTATTATTTGATTTTGTATTGTCATACACCAATACATAGCACCAATACTGTTTTAGTTCACAAGACAGAAACTGCAAGAAATTATTTTTCAGGATCATTATATGCAATGTACTCAAGCTTCTTAGTATGTTCAATAACATGTATGTCCCACTTCTATTTGTATTCCTTATTTAATTTTTGTCATCACAAAATAGCTTCTGATTAGCACCAAACTGATTCGGAACAGAGAACAGTTGTAAAGTGTTACGAATTCATAGCAAACTGCAGGTTAATAAGAAACTGAACCTTTGAAAGGTTTCTGTACAAACTGCAGTCAGGTTTTTACAGTAAAAGCAAGATGTTGAACCTGCTTGTTTTATCATATTTTCTCCAGCAGGTGGAGCTGTGCGTACGTGTATGTCAGTAGGCTATAATAATAATAATAAATATTAATAATAATAATAATAATTAATAATAATAATAATAATAATAATAATAATAAGCAGGAGAACTGCGTCCTTATTTAGGGTTATTTACTTTACGCAGGCAAAAAACCACATTTTTTCGCTTCAAGCTCTTACGAAAGACGTGCACTAGTCAAATAGGGACTTGCAGCTGAGGCAATGTCTGGACTGTAATCTTTGCGCGCATATTTTGTAATGACTCTCCCTGGTTTTTCAAGAACACTTCCCAGGTGTTAAGAGCAGGCGGGCGGGTTTGAGCCTGACTCAGAGTAAGTCAGGGTGTGTCTTTCCGTACTTCTCGCATCTAAATTGTCAGCACGAGTTGGTAAAGAACAGTTTCGGTGTAAGCCTCAAGAAACACGCACTGCTCCAAATGGATTTTTACCATTTGAAACTGCATTTGTTAATCCTGGCAGCGGCAGGTGAGAAGCGATTCATTCTCTTAATCTGTGTGTATATGTATTTTTAAATAGGAGGGAGAGTGACATTTGACGCAAAAGTAACCTTTTATTCAAATGTTGGCTGTTGGGTTAGGTGTAACGTTACCTACCCGTCGAACCACTCGGTTTAAAGGAAAGTAACATTATAATCCATTGTGGTTTAGTGTTACTCTTCTTGTCGTCGTGGACCACATAGAAGTGCATATTTTAGACCGCATTAGTACCTGCACCTTGCTTCATGTTTTCTTTGAATTTCGCAGGATGCTGTTCTGCCCAAAATGTGCTGCCAGCGAAACTGAGCGGCGTCGTGGGCAAAAATATCACTTTCCAGACATCCCTTACTATGGACTTTTTGACAGTAGCTTGGAGTTTCCAACCCAGTTCCAACCCAACGCAGAACATCCCAATATTTACAAGGGTAGCGACAAACAACAAAATCGCCCCCGAATATGTTAACCGAATTACCTTCAACATCACGAACCCATGGCTTCGTCTCGGACCACTAACGAAGGCTGATGGTGGAACCTATGAACTGTCCCTGATAAGCGCGGATGTGAGCCAGTTGAAGGGAACAACAGTACTTACGGTGCTAGGTGTGTAATAGTTCTTCTATTTCATCTATTCTTTAAAGAATTTGTCATCTAGTCATGTATGTCACTGGATAATCCTTAAAAGTTTAACTGTTTTGGCAATCTCGGAAAATATTAGTTATTTATGGGTAGACTTGAGAAGATTTTTAAATGTTATTTTCTGCATTCAGAAAAGTTGCTTAAATGTATTATTTAAAGGGTTTAAATAAGTAGTAAGTAGTAAGAGTGAATGTTATTTTTTCTTTAGTGTATTATTATTATTAGTAGTAGTAGTAGTAGTAGTAGTAGTATTATTTAATCCGTTGCTGATGGTGGTAATGTCATATTGTAACTGGGAAAGGTTTTCTTTAGTACAGTGTTGTATCTTGAACGTCTTAAGTAAACACCAAGATAAATGCACTCCATTGTGCTCAAAATTGGGTGGGTCCCTCTCTCTGTTCAAAGTGACATTCTACCAAACACCTTTCCACTGTTCTGCTTTTGGGAGACTCACTAGTTGGAATCTATTTTTGCTCAGCTCTTATGTATATATTTCTCTGTAATATATATGCTGCCCCTGTACCCCACATAGAGCCTGTGGCAGATGTGATGATCATCCCCAGCGTCTCCGAAGCCATAGAGTTCAACAGCACAGTAACTCTGACCTGTTCTGCAAAAGGTTCTTTCCTCTCCTACCAATGGATAAACAATACAGAGACCATAAAGGCAGATGGGAAACATCTGATATTAAATGGTAGCCAGCTGATCATCAGCGAAGTTTTCCGCAGTGACCTTAGAGGACCAATCTACTGCACTGCCCAGAATGAGCTGGAGTCACAGACCAGTCCTGGCTTCAACCTCAGCGTCAGCTGTAAGCACTTGTTGCAGCTACACAAATTCACACACACACACACACACACACACACACACACACACACACACACACACACACACACACATGCATGCATCCATTCACACTGCTTAGGACTGTATGGCATGCATGCACATGTACCAACATGCAACAAGTGCTAAGGAACTGATGTGATTTCTTTAAAAGTTCATTACTCACTAGGTGGTGATGTGTAACACTACTTGACTTTTCAGTATGAGAAAAGCATAAGTATTTTGTTATTACAGAAATAGCACTATAATGTAATTATAGTATCTTTTTGCAAAAACGTCCTTGTGAGTTTTAACACTAGTGTTAATTTTTTTTTTAACTACCTGTCCTCTGACCACAGAGAAGTAATGCTTCCAACATATTAATCACATATTAATTTCAACATAATTGCCAGCAGGCCAGTGAATGTCTTTCAAAATCTGTGAGTTAAAATCTCAGACTGGCCAGGTGGAAGGTTCTCTTCACTGTGCAAATATCATTAGCAAAATCGTTTAGTCAAGGGACTTCCTTGCACATTTAGATAAGACCGTATCAGCCTTACACAGCAGACAAGATTGTGATTTGGCTCGATATGGTGATGGCACAGTATAGTAAGTCTATTTCCTTTTAATTTGTAATTTCTCTGCCTTATGAGATAATTGATTTCTTTGGGACAAAAACCTCAATATTAAAAACAAACTAGTAACTGAATCTTTAAAATGCTAGCATACATTAGTAACTTAACAACAATCTTCCGGTGAATCTACAGATGGTCCTGATAAAATTGCCATTGAAGGAATGGATGCTCTTGCATTCAAGAAGAAGGGCTCCAACCTGACACTGACTTGCTCAGCCCAATCCAGTCCTGCAGCCGAGTTCATGTGGTTTGTAAATGGAGTCCAACAACCCCAGAAGGCCCCTGTGCTGAATATTCCCAACCTGTTGGAGAATCAGTCTGGCAACTACAGCTGTGTGGCCTACAACAAAAAGACATTGCGTTATGTTACCTCACAGGTCTTGACGCTCTCAGTCATAGGTGAGTATAGCCCTTACTGAACCATATAAACATTACCAGTTATTTTGATGATATACTAGTTAGCAAAACACTATTTATATAGGCTTTAAATATATGTACATTGTAGGCTTTTAATATTCACATATATTGAAATATGTACAAATAGATTTATTGTCATTGGACTGACATTTCTTATTCAGAGTTGCAGCTAATATTATTCCATGGCCTATCAGAGTTACTCATCAATAACTAAAATGCCTCATGATAACCACAATTCTATCAAAAAATTGTCACTCAAAGAATATATTTATATGTTGTACCTTATATATGTGAATAATGTATTCCTGTCTTAAATATACAAGTTTTTCAATTAGGTTGTTTTAAATGGTTAGTGATTCATGGTTTAGCAAGAGTTGCCACAATCACTTACTTCCTTGAGAAATATTTTCTCGTAGATGAAATGGTCTAAGCTTAATATTTGCAGTAGCTTGTTTGACGTCTAGTGGAGGATAGCAAAAGATAACAAGCAAAACATTTGCTACAATGACAAAAGGCTTTGCTCAGATAGAACACACAAGGTGGAATTTCAACTCTAAATGAACATTCATTCTGGTTAGTCCACTCTTAAGTCCTGAGGTATCTTCACAAAGCAACTATACAAAGCAAGTTCATGAGAAATGTATGTATATGCAAAGAAATCCTGGAAAGTTTCCCAAAAGATCAGTTTAAACCAGGTAACATTGTCATTCAGAAGTTCTTACCTTGGCTGCTTTTGACTGTTGTATTCAGTTATTACAAGGGTGTGAATGAAGCATGTTGTGTTATGCATTTTCCTTTTCTTCAGGTTGATCATAAGAAGCCTGCTTTTTCATGTCACTTTATTACAAAATGGTAGTTGCCAAGAAGCCGCTAGTCAGTGAAATCTTGATTTAGTTTTGTCTTTTACTAAATTATCTTTTTTATTTATGTTAAAAGACACTAGATCAGTGAGCTCTATTCTCATTTGAGCTTCAGATCTGCTCTGGGCATTTAAAGAGTCCATTTTCAGGAAGAAAGGCAAAAAATAAGGTATTTAATAAGTCAGCTGCATTTCATGCATCAGATTTACATCACATTACACTATCTGCTCCCAGTAACCATATCAATACAATCAGTATGTTTCTGATGTGTGTGGTGCAAACGAAAATTTAGTGACCTGCATCTAGTTTCAGCTGGTGTTGAGCTATTTTGAGAATGCTGGTGCTGATGTTTTCCTTCTTGGCCAGTTTCTTTCAAAATTATTTTGGCTAAAACTGACTGATTCTATGCTTGGTTTTATGCTTGAAAGAAGACAATACAAACCTGTTCGTCTAGTTGTTCGCCTAGAGGAATGTGGTTGTTGTGTGAACATTTCAACTCTCAAAGTTTGCCATTTGCAAAAAAATGGCTCAGAGGCTTTGTAAAGCACTGTGTCTCCCTAAAGGTATTGCAGAATGTGAAAAATATATTTAGGGATTTCTCCATGCACACACACACAATCAAGGTGTCCCTTAAGTTTAAGAAAATAGGTAGGAACAAACATCACAAACCTGACAAAAGTATCTTAAACTTTGAACGTTGAATTTTTTTCTGAATGTTAAGACAACACAAATGATAATAATACTTGTGAAGCCATATGGGTCACATACTTTTTTAAAGTAACTTGGGTCATATCTCCTCCACCTTACTGAGTAAAGTGAAAATGATTGCTTACTGAAGCCTTTCTGGTTCAGGAAATGGCAGGTAGAGAAAATAGGTTCAAACGACAAGGAGAGGAAAAGAGAGGGAGATAAGGAGTGATGTCACCTGTGTGTCACTTAGAGAATGAGGCTTTGTAGGTGAGGTTCTGTTTATATGTGATAGAGGTCAGCCGCTCTGATGCACACTGACATTCCATGGTAATGATCATTTGACAGACATAGAAAGAGATAAAGAGAGAAAGACAAGTAAAGACAAAGAGATTGCAAAAGAAAAAGAGCAGTGTGGAAACTGTGGCAATGTGGTTGCGCATCTGGGGTCTACTTAATCACAAACATACATCAGAGTTTCAGCAGTGACTGGCTTATTTTAAGCTAAAATAAACATGCATGCGTGCAGTAACAGCTTTGTGGCTTGCGTTCAGTTTCGCTCTGTGAGAACCTTTTTTCATCTGTGCTTCTTAGTGATCATTACACCAATCTGACGAACTTTCACTTTTATTCATACTCTTTTCAGTTTTCCCACTTTATTAACATAGCGTTCTGTTCTCTTTCTTATTGTCAAACAGAAGCCATCTCTGGCGTTAACATCACAGGTCCCGCGTATAAGCTAATTGCTGGTAACAACACAGCCAACATCACCTGCAAATCCAGCACTGGGAAAGCAGACAAAGTTGTCTGGACTAAGAATGGCAAACCCTTGGATTTCAGCGATCGCCTTTTCACCTCTACCGACCAGAGAACCATTAACATACTCCTTGTGAAAAAGGAGGATGCCGGCATGTACACCTGCCAGCTTTCCAACAAGGTGAACACCGAGTCCAGCACCTACGAGCTGGCCGTCATCTGTAAGTGTCAAGTCTGTCGTCCAATCTCACATACTAGCTTCATAATTATGTGTCTCTTATATAAATATATGTGAATATAATCACTCTGACATCGCTACATGATTTTCTTTTGCATGATATCAGATGGGCCGGACGGTGCGTCAATAAAAGGAGTAAAAGAAGTGGAGGTGGTCGACAAAGTGGTACTGACGTGCTCTGCTCCCTCCCATCCACCGGCCACATATGTTTGGAAGCTCAATGGCACAGTACTGGACAACAACAATGCCGAATACACCCTCGATACACCCGACTACAGGAACTCCGGCACATACACATGTGAAGCAAAAAATCCGTTCACCGGACTGAGCGCTGTGGCCACACACAAGCTTATTGTGAGAGGTAAGGCCATTTATTTATTGTTTTTTAATTAGCAAGAAGCTAAATCCATATTTACATCTTCTTTGATGCTGTAGTGTTGCTATACGATGTCAAGCAGTCAAAAGGAGAAAAGTCTAAATCTGTGTTTTAGGCAAAATCTTTAATACATCCACAATTTATAATACAATACTTAACCAAAAGAATTTAATGCTAGTTTCTGCTAGTTTGTGTAACTAAACAAAAGTCATAAAATGATGAGGTCTGTGAAAAGGTAAGATTGTATAGCAATTGTTGCTCCCAGTGATGGATTTCCTTGGATTTTGCCTATTATTATTTGTCCATACCTGATTCATTTCCACAGTTCGCTAAGACATTGTGTTTTTAGAAGTACATTTAGCTTTTTGTCTTTTTTAATTGTCATGAGCATGAATGTGTATACTGTATGCACTCATTATGGGTAGATGTATATACAGTACATACAGTGAGTATGTTTTATCTTTTTCAGCGGAGGGGGAGCTGCACAATCAGCTCTCCGATGGAGCCATAGCAGGAATCGTCATTGCTGTACTTTTAGCGGTGGCAATCATCATCGCTGTTATTGTCCGCAAGAGGAGAAAGGATGCAGAGTGAGTATATTGTTCATCTATTCTCTTTTCTCAAAAAAATCCTCTTTGCAGCAACAAGTGAAAGCAGGGGTGGCACAGGGACAGTGTCAAGAAATGTTACTGCAGTGAACAGTGGTGAAATTAGCATCCACTAGCATACTACCTAGCGTTAGCAAACTGACTAGCTACGCCATAAAATGCTTTGTAACTTCAAGACCCACCTGTATGCTTGCTACTAGCTATGCAACCTTTCTACTGCTAAATCATTTATATGCTGGCAGTTGACAATGAAAAATAACTAGTTGTAGCCTCCTCCATTTTCCCAGCTCCGGCCTGTGAGAATAAATGGTCAGCTTTGCCCTTTTTTCCGCCCAGAGTGTGACATGCAACCCTAAACCTGCTCTATCAGCAGATACGCATAGAGTTAAATTTTAACATTAAGACAATAAGACAGATTTGAAATGATAAATATGATAGATAAGAAATCATTATTAAATTGTGATGTGAGTATTAAAAATTAATGCTTAGTTTACCAATTGTTCTGTCTATGTGCAAACATTATTTGACATTTTTCTTATCTTCTGTAATTTGAGAGATTTCTTGATCTGGATCTCTCCTCGTCATTCACTGTCCTACTTACCGTCTATTTTTTAGCTTAACCGAAAACTAAGTATAGAGTTACACTGGCAACCTTGAGTAGGGTTTTATCTGCCATGTGTGGCTTCTCTGAACCTCATCTCTCTGAAGCTATCACAGTGAACACAGATTTTACTGTGTAAAGAGCGTACGTGGTTAAACTTCTAATTGCATGAACAGGTTCAGGTCAGAGAATGCTTGTTGTATCACACTTTAGATTAAAAAAATAATAATAAATGCCGATATTGTTTCTTATAACCATAACTTTTAAAAAATATATATGCAATTGCTTTTACTTTTATGGTACTTTGTATCATTAATGTATTAAGAGACTAGCAGTAGACAACACATCAGTGGTGTTTAGTTAGGTTGATATTTTCTTTGTTTGCATTTTAGTTAGTTACTCATTTTATCCAGTACAGGTAAGAAGCAGAAAAGGTAAACATGCAAATGATCAGATTAGTAACACTGCTAAACGGATGTCGATGTCTCTGTATGATAGCAGACTTGCTCTTCTGGTTTTCTTATGTCAGACATACACTAAGCCATTCAGCCGTCCATCTCCACAATGTGTCATTTATGTATACTCCAAGTAGGTCTTTACATTGAGCACAGACTTCAAGAAGAATTAGCTTCCATTGGAAGACTTTGTATCCTCAAAAAACTAGTAACATGCCAGAAACATTTATATTTAATGTTTGATTAAAGTTTAGCATTAACCTTTTATTTTTTAGTTTCTTTTTCTGTAGAAAGTGATGCAATGCTCTCCTCAGAATAGTCAGTACTTATGCTGCGTTCCATTTGCCTTTAGATTCGAGATTCGGTTGACGAGATTACATCACATCCGTTAAAAATACAGTGGAAACCGAATTGGATGCGTTCCATTTGCCACAGGACAGTTGAACCCAGATAGAAGATTTTTTTAATACCTTTTGTATCTGAATTTTCTCTCAAGTTGCTGATGCTGTTCTCTTTTCTGTTCAGCTAACTAGGCTAGTCATTTGTTTTTAGAAACATTGACCAGCCAAGTTAGCATTGGTGCTTGATAAACAACACATAACGGGGTATTTCATGTATAACATGACTGTAGCAACATGTCTATCGACTACAACAACACTATTATATGCACAGCTGACCAAGTTAGACACAAACAACACTAGTGCTAAAAATGTAAAAAATTGAAGCATTTATTTCAGTCTTTACACTGAGTAGACATCTTGGATTCTGAACTCGTAGTACTCTGTGCTGCTCCAAAACATTTGGTTAAATTTCCGAGAAACAGGGGGCGTGTATGTCGTCACTTCCAGCTTCAGGCCTCGGAAAATGACTCGGAAACTGAGCACTAACGGCAAATGGAACATCCCATTAGACTAAAACTGGGCGAATGTATCATTGCATTGCTATGCACGCCTCACCGTTAACCAACACTGAGATAACAGACTCTCTCTCTCTGTGTCTCTCACTCTCCCCCTACTTGTCTTGTGTTCCATACATTTCTTATCACTGATCTCTCTCTCTCTGACTCAGCCACCCAGCATTTCCTCAGGGTGTGGCCCTTTCAGACTAGTGCAGGTAGCTAGATGTAGTCCGGAGAGCTTGAAACCAAGGCTACCATACTTGTTTTGGGCTCTTAAAGACATTTCATTGGAAATGTTCAGATTTTAAAAAGTGTCCTTCAATGGCACCGTTCCAAAGAAACCATTAGAGCACCCGTATTTTAAAGTGTTAAGAGCAACTGAATGTGAATGGTCTGTGTAATTCGGAAGCATCGTTTATATGTCAAATAGATGTGTATATACAGTAGTAGGTATAGCTTCACCTCAA
This sequence comes from Distichodus sexfasciatus, assembly GCA_032718565.1. NCBI lineage: Eukaryota > Metazoa > Chordata > Actinopteri > Characiformes > Distichodontidae > Distichodus > Distichodus sexfasciatus. Next base: position 3,802,251 of record JAVGVS010000023.1, on the reverse strand, counting down.
GTTTGCAGAGTGGGTTTGTTCATTCTGACTAGATATATTTTAACATGAAAAGCCAATTGCATGCCATTAACCAGACATGAACAAAGAAATTTCTACTGAAGTGAAGTGCGTGGTGGGGTGGAACGGTGCCAGAGTAAGAATGTGTTTGGAATGTCAGTCGTGTCCACACAAGTCCGCAGTGGCTCTGTGACTCTTTTTCTATTCTCTCTCCCCCTTTTTGTTTTTGTTTCACTCTGGGTTATCTGTTGTCACTGATGTTTTCTGTTGTGTCTGACTATCTACCAGGTAACTCATGGCTTACGATTGATCGGCTGCAAATAAATTTCAGTTAAAAGTCACTAAAAACAAATACTGAATATTGAAACATTTCTTCTTTGTGAAAATTTTCTAACTTTATTTTTACTTTGTTGTTTTCAGTATACCATCACCCTATTAAAAGAAAAATATCAAGATATCTCTTGGGGAGGTGAGCAGGTGAGTTTGCTTTTAAGAACAAAACCAGTCTTAACTTCTTTTCTATTTATCTTTAAGCTCAAGTTTTCTTGGTTGTGACATCTAGCAGGATTTTGTTCTTTTATTCTAAGCTAATTATTAGCAAATCTGAAACACTCAATGACTGTTACTAACATCACAAGGTGTAGCCTCAGTTTTAACTGCAAGTGTGATTCATGAGTTTTCGCCACTTGCTTCATTTTGCATCCTAAATAAAAGCTGGAAGGATTGAGAAACTGTGGACTGTTTAAAATGCTAGTGTTTGCAGTGTTTTAAGTGCAACCCGTTTCTGTTTTCCTCAACCTGTTTTGGCGTAACCCTACCAACTGCTCGAGCATAGTATTTTGCTTTATGGTATGTCAACAGCAATGTACTGGACATTGAATGGCAAGGGTGTTTTGCGTGACAGAGGTGTTGTGACATTTAGTCTAGTAACTGAAATGTGACTTAAATTACAGTGTCTACAGAAAATCACTGTTATTTGTACTATGTGTTGCACACATAGTTGTCATTGAAGAACACGTAAAACAAATATGTGGACTTCTTGCCTCAGCTCACACCTTTTAGTCTTACATTGTGGGTCAGCATTCATAAAAATGTGCATGTTGAATTACATTGTTTAGAATTCTTGCAAACACCATAACATATGACTGTCTCTTTTATGTTTTTAGAATCTTTGAGAGCAGTTCTTCAGCTTCATCTTGTTTTTTCTACTTACAAGACCGTTCCACCTGGGCAGCTGGAAAACTGACCTTTTGTGTGGGATGTGCCTTCAGGGCTGGCCCTCTCTTTCTCTGTCTCTCTCTCTCTGTCTTTTATGTGACCTTTCCACATTAAGCCACAGAGATCGTTTTCCATTTGGGGCTTCCCATCTCCCCCACATTTCTAGCTCAACCCAGTAAAACCCCAGTGTGGTATTACCCTGAAGAGAACGGTGGAAAATGTTGGTCAGAGCGTGGGTACTTCACCAATTATCAATCGTGTCCTCACCCAAGAATTTTTTCACCATTGTCTTCTATCTCTGAAGAAAATATTTGTTTTTGCTTTGGAAGAAATTCTTTCACCACCCTTCAAACCCGTCAATTCCACCCCCAAATCCCTCAAACGTATTGGACTGTTACAACATAACACACTACGCCACTCAGTCAAAAAGAACACCTCTCAGGAATCATGATCCCATGCAAGACTCTTCCCCCTCCAGGGTCTGAAAGCATCATAAATTTGAAAAAAAAAAAATCTATCCCCAGAAGCACCAAAGGATTCCAAGAATTTTTGGATTTGGCCTTTTATTGCCAAAGACAACACTGACTCGCTAAGGACTGTGACTTTACACACCTTTTAACGCCTTCTCCGCTACCTTGCCCCACCCTCCGCCTCCCAAAAGTTTTGTCTCTGTTCAGTTACTTTTCAATTTCAAGATTACTTTTTTGTCTTGTATAAATTTCCAGTTCTTCAGTAAATTTCTGATGACTAGATGTCAGGAGTCACTTTAAGGCAAGCATTAGCAGGTTTGGAGTCTGCTAAAACCAAAGAGGGGGGAAAAAAGAAAAGGATAATGCATTTTTGTGGGCAGTAGCATTCCACTGTTTGTCACTGCTGTGATGGTGGGTGTTGCCTGCAAAGGTTTGTCATGCAGCAACACGGATTTCACATGGTTTTGCCTTGAAAAGGGTTTTCTTCTATACCTGTGCCATCAGCCACAAAACCGAACCCATCAAGTATTCACTCTTTCATGTAATTAATTGCTAGATTGTAATACTATGCTTTTCTTTTTGTTTTTTTCTGGTTTTGAATCCTTATTTGAATTTACTGACAAGGAGTGGTAGTAACACAGACTAGTATCTGCATGTGTGTGAGTACACACACACACACACACACACACACACATACACATACATAGTTGCAGCGTTTCACTGCGTGTCTAGGATGTTAGTCTCTTTTTGGTGTACTGTAATTGCCCAGCGCTGCCTTAGAGAATTGATGGTTTTTCTACAGTTGACCACACTGAAGTCCTGAGGTCTTCCACAGTGCCTTCACTCATAAGGAGCGTATTTATTTGGAATCTGTTCTTCACAGTTAGTTTTCTTCAGTTGACCTCATTTTCGAGTTTGGATGTAATTTAAATAAAATAGAAATCATCTTCCTAGACATGTTTTGAAAAAAAGTACTGTATGTTATATACTCTGAAAGATTACACTAATAAATTAATGAAACATTTTCTTTATAAAGTGTGATTCATTTTGTCAACTAAAATGCCAAATTTGTGAATAGTGTACATTCTACTTTATGTATAGACATATTTGGCCAGGTCTATCACCATGTGATTTTTGGGTTTGCATTTTATTGATGTTCTATTATTTAACCTGCTTATTTTAAAATTGTTTTATATGGGGTATTATCAGCTTATTTTAACTGGTTATTTTCTCCTTGTTAACATGTATTTATCATTTATCATGTTTTTTTCCCAAATGAAATTGTGGTTTACTGTTACTCACTGTGTTTATATTTCAGTTTGTTCGTTCCTGCTCTTTTTGAATTCACCTTGCTTTAAAATGTGCTGATAGAGAACCCTGATGGCAGTTACTTTTTGAACTGTGGTGCAATTCTATTGGCTCCAAAGTTTTTTGGAGGTGGTATGTAGCTTGCCTTCTCCTGTTACTTTACATATGACACACCCCTTTATCCTTCCACACCCTAAAAATCCTGTTAGCCCTCTACTACTTTGAACGAACAAAGGTCTAGGAAACTGATACTGTGTTTTTAAGAGGCTTTACCTTTTGTCACTGTTGAGTCAAAAAAGAGTGAGAAGGTAGGCTATGTTTCACACAAACCCTAATCTCAACCAACAGTCATATAAGCTGAGTAAGAGTACATCAAGAAATATTAAAATACTGCAAGAATAAAGTTGCTAGTCCTGAAATGTTTAGCTTTGTGCTAAAAGCTTGTAAAGTAGCTGCATTATACCCAATAGAACCGTGCCCTGCCCTCTTTCAGTCCAATTATACAGTATACAGTATCCCCACAGACAATATTCGAGTTTTCCTCAAAGGCTTTTGTTGCTCTGGTGTTCAGAACTATTCTTTACCCTGTATTTCATGTGACAAAGTGTAGTAACTGCCGATATTTCCAAAGTCCTTGGGGCTTATTCATTGACTGTTAAGAAGAAATCTGTTTTTAAAACCCACCTACACAGTTTTCAGGAAGATTCTGTCATTCACCAATGTGTTCCTGTTTCAAGATTCGTTCCCAGGTAATAACAATGTAGGAAAACTGACAAATACTCTTATGCAGCTTTATTGCAAAACATTAGCTTATTGGATTCAGTTCTACAGTTTTTCGACTTTACACTTGTATAATGTAATACAATTTAAATGTAAAGACTTTCTTTGGAAAATTTAAGAAAAAATATCTTAAGAGGGTGTTAGTGAATGAGGCTTTTATCACTATGCATGCATCTGCCTTCATTTTTTTCTTCTTTAAAAATGTGGTGCTTTGTGCTTGTTAAAAATTACAGTTGTACACATGTCAAATTACAAACATCTGCAGAAAAAGTGACCAGTCTAACAGGTTCACTTGCCTTAAGTCAACAGTGCATATCCTTTAAGACGCACAAGGCCTGGTCGAACTAGTATGTGCAAAAGAAGTAGTTGTGCAACCCTGTACCTGAAGGTACACTCCTATTTAATAAATGCGAAGAAAGAAAAAGAAAAAAAAAACGTCACTGTTTGAGAAATTTTTAAGCCTCAAAGTTCCACGCCTTCTCTCTATCTTTTTGGAGCATGAAGAGAAGGATTCGGAAGTTTTGCCGCTGAAATCTGAAACAGTTTATGTTAGTATCTGGTATCTGTGCATGACCATCTTCTCGCTAGAAAAACGGTGCGACAAATTTGGCTGAAATCTGAGAGATGGTGATTAGATAATGACACACAGACCAGACACGCTGTGTGCATTGCCTTGAGTGGGGCTGTGTGTGTGTGTGTGTGCGCTTGTGAGTATAGATAACATCCTGTATTGTGTCCATGCAAATAAATGTGTACCATTTGCCTGTATTTGTTTGTTTGTGTGAGTGTATATTAGTGTGTATAGCTACACAGCCTCAGGCAATAAAATGTGGATATTCAGGTTCTCCAAAAAAAGACACAGGCACACATACACACACAATCTATGTCTACCTACTTAATTTTACTCTCTTCCTTCTTCTCTGTTTTGTCTTAAAATTTTCTATCAGTGACTTGAGAGTTTTTCACTGCCCTGACCTTAATCTCCGTCTGTCACTTTGTAACTGTACTGTTCAACTGAAGGAGGAGGAGATTCAGTCTTTTGGGTCAAACTTGCTCATCCAGTGTTCTACTGTGTGATTAGCCAAACCAATAATTACACTCTGCAGACTTTGCTACAGACTGCAAGCTTTATGTGTGTGTGCGTGTCAGTGTCAGAAAAAATGTGTGTGTATGCGAGTGTGTTCATGCATGTTCCATAACCAAACATTTCAGAAACTTGCTGTTGCAAGTCCGGATGTTTTCCAATTTTTTTTTTGAATCCACGAATGAGGTGCTTTGAATGTGAGTGAACTTACTGATATGTCTGCAATCCGCTATAAAAGCTTGTTCAGTGATAATGTATGTTCCAGATCTTGCTGGTTTATCAGTATATTCATGACTGGATTTCATTAAAATGCACTGGCAACAGTAATTACACAGTAATTTATTCTTCCTGAACATTTTTTCTCAAACTCATTCCTTCCACAAAACCCCTCAAACAGATTTGATCAAGTTGTAGTTTTAAAAAATGTGTCTTGAGTAAGATGTAATATAATAAGGTTTCATTTTTCACAGTCTAGGTCCATCTAAAGCCATAACCAATATTTACTAAATGTGCATTTATAGACAAGCAACACAGCTGCCACAAATGATTGATTACTGAAGATTACTTACACCTATTTAATACACTGGGACAGTTGGTGGCGTGTGGTAGGATGTTTGCCCCATGATCAGAAGGTCGCTGGTTTGAACCCCAGACTGGTAAAGTTACAACTGAGGTACTCAAGAGCAAGGTACCGTCTCCAAGCACTGCTTCCCGGGCGCTGCCCTTCTTAACTGCCCACTGCTTCTTCACAGATGGGTCAAATGCAGAGGTCACATTTCGTTATAGTGCACTGTGTGCTGTGATGGGATGTGTTCACAATGACAAATAATGGGATAGGGAGTTGGCCCTGTGACTGGAAGGTTGCTGATTCAAGTCCCGGACCTGTAAAGGTACCATCCCCAAGCACTGTTCTCTGGGTGCTGCACATCAGCTGCCCTCTGCTCCTTCACAGATGGGTGAAATATGGAGGTGAAATTTCACTGTGGTACACTGTGTGCTGTGCTGTCAAGTATTCACAATATTTCACGAACAAACCCATGATTTTGCTTTGCTTATCAGTAATGTTATGTAATATAACAATTAATATGTAAAACAACATGTCCTTGTGTCTTGCCATTATCTAGCCACGCTGTTTCTACTTACAGAGTAATGTTATTGGGCAGTATTGTTTGGAATCTTATCCTTCCATGTTAAGTGCCACTAAACACCAAAAGATATGATCATATATATATAATTTACAAATGACCTCATTTTTCTTACATTACTCCTACTTCAACAGGACTAGACAATGTGTGAAGAGCTGAAGCTCAGTATACTATTTCATCAGAATGACGTTAATTGCCGTGTACATTGTCACATACAAAGAATTTCCTTTTGTGGTTAGTGATGAAACATTAAGGGTAAAAACACTATGTAAATAGATATATAATATACAAAACACTAATATAAATCGAAGAATATTGATATTTTCTGTGCAAATTGAAAAATATGCATTTAAAAAGAGTAGTAATTTACAAACTTTAACTGTACAGCACACAGAATGAGAAAAGTCATGACATAAATGAATCAGAAGTAAAGAATGTGTGCAATGGAGTCAAATAAATAATGCATCAAAAAAGGCTAAAATGTGTGTTATCTCCCCCATCTCAAGACAATGGATGGTCCAAAGTGAACATCTGTCATCATCGTGAGACGATGTATTGGAAGTCCCGGCACTCGGCCCCAAACCCTTGTTAGCAGGAACAGGTCTTTCGACACCACAACACATTCTCGTGTTCCCCTTAAAAAACGGATGTTGTCTTGTCAGGTTTTGATGTTATGTGACACCAACGTCTGAGACATGACAGAGGATTCTTTTTCTCTTTGCTTTGAAGGAATTTATGAAGTATTCGAGCAACCATGTAATGAATGTGTAAGAGAACTGACTTCTGGAGTTAATGTTAGGTTCAGCATGCCTTATTGAGCAATTAGTCTGGTTTGGCCAACTAATGAAAGTCAGGTAGGGATTAGACCACCAGAGGTCATGCTCAAACTCTTCTTTTCTCATTGTGGTGCTGTTACAGAGAAGGTGGCAGGACTGGACACGCCGCCATCCAGGTAATTAGAGAGGAATTTGAGCAGCAGCTCGGATGCTGCATATACTGAAAACACAAGAGTGGGGGGTTTCCAACAGTGCAAGAAGACAATACAGGCAGAGAGAGAGAGAGAGAGAGAGAGAGAGAGAGAGAGAGAGAGAGAGAAAGAGAGAGAGAGAGAGAGAGAGAGAAAGAGAGAGAATTGTAATGTAACAACTATGAAATGTTAACCATTACGGTACAGAGATGTGTCACAGTTCTAAGAAGGGAACAGAAAATGCACCTGAATCATATGTCAGTAAATGTGTGGGAAGATGTCAAATATGCCATTCTGAGGGCATAAACGGCTTTCTGATGAAAGAGAATCCTTGCTTCAACTATTCCTAATATGAAAACCTATATGAGGCATTTTTAGATGCATAAAAAGATAACTTGTGTTTTTCCCCATTTTATACTCAATAAAAAATCCTATTGTTTGTGAATATCCTCCCCTATAGTAAGTGTAAGCCATCTCTGCTTTGGGGTAGCTTAGTTTCCTATGGCAGGAAGCATAATTCATTCATCTGTCAGTGCTTACACCATAAATCTACAACTAACTTCCTATTTCTGCTTTTTTTTTTATGAAACTCATTCATGGCCTTCAAGAACTGTCTGCTTGTGTCAAGGATTCATAACCATATCAAGCAACTTCCTAAATGATCATTGGTGACTCATACCTTCTGGGTAGACGTTCTTGAGTAAACGTAATGAACACATGATTCAAATTATTGCTATTGAGGATTTCAAGAGAAGCTAAGCTCTTTAGGTGTGTCTTTTACCAGAACTTTCACACACTTTTCATCCACCAGTTGAAATAATGGCATTCATAGCAAATACCAGTCAAATGAGTTTAATTGCTTACAATTAGCTAAATTAGAGAAGCTTTGAAGGTCACAGGTGGAAGATTAAGGTGAAACATTCAATCATATAACAGCTTAAACATGATATTAATCAATTAAGTATTTTACCATGGCCACTGCTTGATTGGCTTGACCAACTTTATTTCATGTTTAATGGACTGAGCCATTAAAAGTTGTTTATGTTCTTTTTGGTCAAGATTGAAATAGTACTGATAAAGAATGAAAAAGCAGGGAAGAATTTATTCACACCACAATGCAGAGCATAGAATCAATACAGAGAGTTAATAAATCATATATTTATTGCATCAGATGTGTAGCGTGCGTAACAGTGCCAAGCAATTTAACCAAAAGGCAACAGTCCAAAACAAGAACCATTAAATCATCTTTAAGGTGTTGTCCTGTCTGGGAAAGTTGTTCGGCTATAAGCTCTGTGTATAAGCTAGCAGCATAAGATTGACTTATCCGTCTAAGAAGACAGTAATGCAGTTATTATTAAAGTAATAATGCAATGGTGAATGTGAAATGTGTTCCACCCTGTCAGTATTAGTAACGTTTGACCCTGACTATTACAACCAACGGAAAATGTCTGATGTAATTCACGAATTGGAGATAAATATTAGGTTTGAATCACACTTAGTACTCCGTAGAAATCACTACTTTGCATTCATGCAAAGACACAAATTATTCTAGTCATTTGATTACTAACTGACGTCCCTGCTGCTTCTAAAATATTGCATAACCATTCTTAACTGCTGATGACACACTTTTTATGGTAGGTTTTACTCATTTACTGTGGATATTCATTCAGCCACTCCTCAACAACGTAATTCAATGTGGAACTACAAACACTGCAGGTGGCAACTGTTACTCTGCTATCTACAGACGTGAAATGATGGTTGAACCGCAATGTGCTTTCAAATCCTACCAAGTGTATGAACTGAAAACCTCAGGCTTTTATAATGAACCATGAAATGAACCAACGTCTAAGAAATGTTTGTTCATGGCACTTTGTTATGACGCGCCGCTAGCACTGCTTCCCTACGCTCCAACCAACTACTAAATTCCACTTTCCACCACAACTCCACTCACACGCACACCATTCTGAGAGCCTGCTGATCACTTGCTGTATTTCTTTTTTAATTGGAAAGGCATGGTAAGGTCTGTCAGACACAAGTCAAGACTGTATATGTAATCAGTTTGGATCCAAATCCCAGTAATATATTCACTGCGTAATACTATAACTACCAGTCGTCATATACTTGCTGCACATGTACTCCATTGTGTTTTGTGTTTTCTCTGAAATGTTTCGCTTAAAAAGATTTTCTCACAATCATAGTAAAACATTTACATGTGTGTTGAGGTACTGTTTCTTTTCATTCCCGATGGATTACACATTAACTAAACATGGCTGCGTCTGCTGTAAAGGCGGGGGTCATGGTTATGTGAACTTAAAAAGGATATTATAGTGCCATCATGTGGCTCCTAGCTGTTAATGACTCTGGGTAAGTATGAAAAGTGTAGGTACTATACTAAATGTTGTTAACTAATGCATTTGTCGCGTTCGTTTTGAGATTTAGATTAAATTTGTTTTATCACTAAATATATTAGCTACTATGTACTGTGTGAGATTTTTTTAGTTCCACTGCGGTGAGTTGAAGATATTTGATTGCGGCCAGAGGTGTGCATCAGTGTTCCAATAACGGGACAATATATATATCAACTATATGACCATCGAGTACTTTAAAGGAACTGTATCAACATTAACAACTGGAAGACAGTTTTCTATTGTATTATTTTATTCCCAAAGTTATTCGAGTAAAACTTTGTTTCGATCTTTCACGCCGTGAACACTTCGCCATCTGCTGGAACAGTCCGATAATAATAATAATAATAATAATATTAATAATAATAATAATACAATAATAATAATCTGTATCAATTTTCACACAAGGCTTGTAAACATATCACAGGAGATGGTGGTTATCTCTCAGAGGGTCAGTTTGTCACGCGTACGTGCTGGTTACATTTACTTATATATTTGATGTTGCCAGCTACATTTTTACGGTGGCCGAGAGAGCTCAACGCGCTGCAACTTCAGAAAACACATGCAAACAGAAAAAAACGACAACAAATTAAGAAAACTTCCATCAGTTTGACAACACAGACGCTAAAAAAATACGGAACGTACAAAACGCCAGTAAATAGTAACGCACCACAACGGAAATGTTTCTGGGGACCTCAAAAGGACGAGCCCATCTGGGACCTGGATTATTTGTTCAGTGGTTTTTGGTCAGAGCAGAGGTGCCGGTCCGTGAACCAAAAAAGGTGAGTTGTTTTTTTGTTTATTTTAACAAACTGATCATAATGCATTCACTGGTCTTTTAGGATATTATTAGGACTAATCTGACTAATCACACACATAACTGTGAACGCCATTAACTTAATTGCTAACAAATATATGCAAATAAATGTAACGTTCAAAGTTCATGACAAAATTCTGCAATGCTTCATTAATGGTTAAAATCAGGTCAAAATTCATTACAGATTGATAGGAAAAATAATATTTTACAATTTATTCAGACCCTATTAACACTCACCTTTTAGGTTCACGGACAACACTGCTCTGACCACAAAAGCCACTGGAACAAATAATCAGGTCCCAGATGGGTTCGCCACTTTTGAGGTCCCCTGAAACATTTCCGCTAGGTCCGCGTAAGTATTTGCAGCTGCTTGTGTGTTTGGTTATGCTGCTTTCTGTAGGTTTGGTTGTGTTGTGAGAATTTGTTTGCTTCTGCATTTGCAGCGTACTAGTTGTCAAACTGATGGAGATGTTTCTTAATTTATTGTCGTTTTTTTCTGTTTGCATGTGTTTTTCTGAAGTTGCAGCTACATTGAGTTTCCTCGCCACCGTGACATTTTGTTAAACTCAATTACGTAAGTAACACCAGTGCAATGTCTATTATTATTAATTTTTATAATCATGATTATAGTATTACAGTAACACCAAAATTTAGAAGAATTCAGTGGCAATTTATTTCTTCATAAAATGTCCTAATAATCAAATATTAAACGAGGCTCATTTCCATTCACCAGGTATTTTGTTTTTTATACTGTGTGTCCAAACCACGCTGCCTCGTCCTCGCATATACTTGTATACAGTAAAGATGGTTAGTAAAGTTGACTCAAATGAAATGCACGGATTCACAAGAACTCCATCTTCACAATTTGTATTTATGGAATTTGCTAATAGTGTTTGTGCTAATTTGGTCTGAAGAACACCACACCTGGCCAAATTTATTCATAGTTTCTAGTTACAGTATACTGCATTAGACGTGCATACAGTACTATTTTGACATACTCTACGTATTTTAACTAGACTAACGTATTGATTTCTATTTTAAATAATTAATTCAGTGAACAAATAGCTTACTGCGACTGTGCAGACTTCTGTTCATGTCCATGCTAAAATAAAGCAGAGGAACTTTATGAATGTATAGTGGCTTGTAAGGATAGGATACTTGGTAACTGACCCAGAGACAGAATGAACCTCCGATTTGTTGCGGGTCAAATTGACTCAGAACAGAAGAAGTGTCAATGTTACTTTTAGCTACGCTACTACATAAAAAGAAAAATAAATAAATAAATAAATAAATAAATATATATATATATATATATATATATATATATATATATATATATATATATATATATATATAAATAATATATATTTAAAATAATCAATCCCATGTAGAACTATTAAGTTTCCATTATGTAGGTCTTTCCAATGAACATCAAAAAAGTTTTAAAATGCATTTTTAATGAAGAGGTGAATTATCCCTATTAAAACCATGATCTGTGAGGAGGTAGTAAATAACACCCATTACACCAAATATTGACTGAAATGGTTAGTAATGGAGTTAAAAATGAGATATAAACAATGTTCACTGGTTTCTGACACTTTTGGATAATAACATGCCCCGGGTCAAACTGACCCAGGAACATCACTGGTGTTCCTGAGAAACAAACATAACAGGTGTTAATTATGCCTGTTCAGCTGCTCCAGCTTTTGCTTTGTTGAGCCGGGTCAAATATCCCCTAGCACAATGTTTCAACTAATTTGCAGGAAGAAATTAGCAACTAAATACAAGCTAATTTCAAGAGCGATCCCCCTGACAGACAGTTCCCAATCTAAATCTGGATTCTTCTAATACACCACCACTGAATCAAAATGACACAGCTAGAACTATCGCCAGGTGTTAGATCTTTAATATTTTCAATATTCTTGCTTTAGAAATATCAAAATATGGTCAACATGCTCGCTTTTGCGAGCCTTCCTCGCGCCATCGCTCTCGCTTTAGAATTCTCCAGTCCAAAGTGTATGACAGTTTATTGATACATTAAATCAGAAGGTGTACACTCATACATGTGGTATGGTATGTGTGTAATAAAAGGCCAGTAGTCGCTCTTTTCTCAGTTAATAGGGAAAAGAAAGATGAACTATGCCAAGAAGTAAGGTAATCTAAAGCTACATGCCTCATCTCCATGATAACAGCCATCTTACAGGCATGTGATAACAGTTTCAGCATAGTGCCCTGTCTGAAAATATGGATGATTTGCATGGGGTGGGGCAAGGCTGGTCTGCCAAGGTGCATATAGGGTTATCAGCGATACCACACACATACACACACACACACACACACTCACACAGACACACACACACACACACTCACACGCACACAACACCTGTATATTACGGACATATAGAAATATATATATATTTATATTGTCAAAGACATTCAAGTGAAGACTGAGAAGTATCGATATTACTCCTTCTCACTCAGCAAAACAAGACGCAAAAAAGTGCTAAGTTAACCTCTTTTTTCTTTTTTTGTTTTAAAAGATATTTAGCTTGACATTTGTTCTGTTTGGATTACTTCCTCAACACTCATGTCTGAATGTTATTATAGCCTTATAATTGAACTCTTTTCAATATAATAGACAGCCAGAAGCCTGTACAGTGAGTATCTATGGCACAAACCAGACTCATCTAAAACCACAGAAAAATCTGCCGTCCACGCTGTCCTATTGCACCAATGAAAGAAGTAAAGTGGCAGAAGAAGGAAGAGTAGATCCTGAGAAATGCCACCTCAGCACTGGTTCCCAGATCACCTTCTTTACGCATCCTGATTCAATGCATCCCCTACTACAGAGCTTATTCCGACTTGGACCAGCGCTTCTGGCGGCACTTTCCACCAACGCTTGCAAAAAATGTTGAGAGGTGAGGAAAAAATAAAGGAAACAAAATGAAAAAACGTACATTTTATAAGCTTAAAAGGAAGGGAAGGAAATCAATCCAATGGAAGAAAATTGTCGTGGAGATTTTAAATATCTCTAAAATCAAATACTTTCCTGATTTCACTTGCGGTCTAGGACCACATATTGTGCAAACACCTGATTGAAACATTAAAAAGTTTGGGGAGGAAGGGGAGAGAAGAGTTCTCAGGGTTCCCTCATCAATGCTATCTGTAAAGGTGAGGAAAGGCCTAAAATGGGAGGCCTGAGAAGAGGAGCTTCGGCTAGGAGGTCTTTTTGTTTAACTTCTCTTTTTGGACAGGTTGATTAGTCCATGCTGGAAATATCACCAGTAAGAAGAAGAGAGGAAAGTGCAAAGCTATTAAAAAAAAAAAATATATATATATATACCAGTCAGTTCCACTCCAGTACAACACAAATAACTACAAATGACTTACATAACTACAAGCTTCCATTCATAGAGTGTAGTGTCTCCTTTTGTTTTGGTTTTTTTTCTTTTTTCTTTTCTCCATGCTCTCTTGGTGGATTTTTTCATTTTGAGAAGACACTTTTCATTCTATTGTGTGCTGTGTTGTTGTTTTGGGTTGTTGTTTGCCCGGGTTCGGTGGTCAGTTTTTATATTTCTTGTTTTCTGCTTAGTCCTGGCTTATGTTTTTTTGTTTAGTTTTTTTCTGGTAGTTTGTTTTGCGAGCTCGCATCTCAAGAACGCTCAGCCAGTGCGAGTTCTCTCATGAACTGGGCGTGTCCCAATCGCCTTCAAGATTTTCCTTTCCTCCTCCTCTTCCTCCTCTCTGACCATTGCCTCCGTCTCAGTCTTCCTACGAAATAAAGTGCAAGCGCGTTTGTCCCACTGTCTTCTCAAACAGTCTTACTTTTTATGCGAGGCAAAGGAAATGTTAGCAGACAGGTTGGTCGGTGCTGCCCGGAGTTGCAGCATTGAAGGTTTCGAAACTCAGGACAGGGCGGAACGTCACGCCGAAGCGGCAACCAGGGCGCGGAGTGGCGTGTATTGATGAAGGAGCGCCACCAGACGCTTTACAGGAAAAAAGGTTCTTCAGTTAGCAGAAAGTGAGTCTCAAAGGTTGCACTTGCATAAAATATGAGAGAGCACGTCGTCGAACGAGCGCCACCAGTCCTCGAAACAGGAGACTGCGTCCAACGGCTGAGGGAAAAACGCCCAAGGAAAACGGAACGAAATCCACACGGATGGTTAAAAAACACAAAGAAAAAACATCACGTTAAGTGCTGTGTTACTGTCAGTGTTGGGTTCAATCCTCCGCTCCTACCCCTGGCTATACGCCGATTTCTGCACTTCATCTCAGTTTGCAAGTCGCTGCTCATGCCAACCTTTAGACTCTTCTTCCTTGCCCTTGTCGTCCACCTCCATCCCACCCTCCTCTCTGGCCACAGGATTGGACGGTCCAGGATTCGAGACGGAGTCCGAGCCGCCGGTAGTCACTGCTCCGGGCCCCATGGCCTCCAAACCGCTTGGAGTGGCCGTCTGCATGATCTTCTGCCTCACTTCGCGAATCTTCAACTGCAAACACAGTTTGGTGGGAAGGTGTCTGGAGAAGGCCTGAAAGGCGCAAGCCGTGGCCTGGGCTAAAACACAAACAAATAAATCTAAAATGAGTCAACGTACATCATTCTAAATTGCCGCCTTCACTCAGATGCCGACTTTGCATCATCAGAATGTTCTGGAGTGTGTAGGTCTGCTAATAATGATAATTGTCATAATCCATTATTCCATAAAAATGACTATAAATCAGTTTATTTTAAACGATTTATTCATCAGTGCACCTGCTTTTAAATTGAACCACTGTTTAATATTGCAAATGATTGAAACATTTTACATATTTCTTTAAAGAAGCATAAATTCTAAAGCCTCCTAATGACATTGATACTGTAAGTTTTATACAGTGCACCACAACGAAACTGTGACCTCTACATTTGACTCATCCGTAAAGGAGCAGTGGGCAGCTGACATGGTCAGCGTCAGAGCAGTGCTTGAGGACGAGCATCCTTGACTGGCGGGGTAATTTCAGTGGTACCTTTTAACGGTCCGATTCAACTGATTTGACCTTCCGAATACAGGATCTAATTGTTACGCTACCAATCCAGCTTAGCTTTATAGTGCTTTACTTGGAGGTAAAATTCAAGTTATTGCTGAGCTTGAAAGAAAGCAGCTGTGATCTTTCACCTGTGGGAAAGAAGGACCCGTGCTCCTGGAAGAGCTGCATGACGAGGGCTCGGCGCTGGTCCAGTGTGCGGCGGAGGGAGGAATACGGCACACGGTCCAACTCTCCCAAAATGTCGTCATCTGTCTCTCCAGCTGAGAGAAGAACGGAAATGTTAGGGATGAGGTCTATCCATCGGATAATTATTTGTAATCCAGAGTTCAGGCGTTTATATTCCAAAACGCTAATTTTGCCTCAGAATTCACACAACAGCTAATAACTTCAATACATATGTTACATTGATTGAAGATACATTTTTAAACCCTAAACTGGTATTATGCTCTTCAAAGTTCCCTGAAGATTGCAACAGCAATATTGGAATTAAACGAACTGTTTGACGTTATACTTAGTTCAGTAAAAAAATATTTATTGTGTGTGATTCACTCGAAATACAGTACTGTGCAAAAGTTTTAGGCAGGTGTGAAAAAATGCTGTAAACAAAGAATGCTTTCAGAAATATAAATAATGATTTATTTTTTTATCGACGCATAAAATGCGGCGAGGCCAACAAAAGGCACCCAAATCAAATCAATATTTGGTATATTACCTTGCCTTCAAACCAGCATCAATTCTTCTAGGTACACTTGCAATCAAGTCAGGATTTGCAGGATTATAGTCATTATATTATTTTGTAGTCATTATAGCGTCATTATATTATTTTTGTAGAATTATAGATTATAGATTCAGGTTAGTTCTCCAAATGTTTGGAACAACCTACCAGCCGAAGCTCTCAAAAACTGTCTGCAAGGCAAAATCGTTTCAGAAGATTTTGAAGGCAAAGGGTGGTCACACCAAATATTGATTTGATTTCGATTTCTCTTTTGTTTATTCACTGCATTTTGTTGATTGATGAAAATAAATGATTAACACTTCCATTTTTGAAAGCATTCTTTGTTTACAGCATTTTTTCACACCTGCCCAAACTTTTGCACAGTACTGTACATGCAGCATATATTATGGATAGGATTTTTTATGGATGGATGGGAATATAGTGGGTTCCAAACGTTTTCTGCACAGCCCCTCTTTTGTAGATACAGTAAGATGATTTTTGAGCCCCCTTATTTAAAATAAATTGTCTTATTTGTGCCTTTCAGTCACTCAAGTCTAAAACCATGTGGACGTTGTGAAATGGCTCTTTTTTCTCCATAAGAAATGTTTACGGTCATGTTTTAAGTAAAAAATGTGTCAAGTATGAACAAGGCTTCAGTCAGATATACATCCGCATTGGAGGCACCGGTGGAACTCTGGCCCAGTCTTGGTCATTTGATTTACTTGCATTAAACAAACCCTGAACAAATCTGGTTTGCAGCTCGGAGACTCTTAGTTGATTTTTAATTGTTATTCATTTGCCTCCATTTCAACTGCGGTTCCCGAAGTCTCCAACCACTGGGACAGAGGGATAAAAGGGAAGTCGGACACTGGCTGGAGCTCTACACTGACCAAGTCTTTTTCTCTTAAAACATTTCCAGAGGCTCCTGTGGAAACGTCTACTGTTCTGTGACTTCAGCTCTTAAAGATCATCCAGTTTTTGGTTTGGAAAATAATGCACAATCAAGAACTGTTTTCTGAAACTTTAGAAAATTCAAAGCTTGTTGCAAGCTTCAAATAAGAAATCAGCAGAGAAACAAATGACTTCACAGACATCACAGATAACACGGCAGGAAAAGTGTAAATCTACACACCAGTTCTGTCGAAGGTGAATATTTCTCCCTCACACTTGGCTGCACTCTTGGGAGTGTTGGGTTCCGAGCTGCAGCTAGACAGACGGCGACTCTTCCTTCTCGGAGAGCTGGGGTCATCAACAGAGTCCAGATCTGAAAAAGAGAGGAAGAGGAAAAGACGGATCGTGATGAAGTAGAAGGAAGAAAGCAGAGAAAACAAGAGTCAGGAACTGAGTCATGCATTCCCAGAAAGATTCTTAAATGAAGGTTCTCCAAAATCCTCCCTCCACTCCTCCTGCGTCTTTTTAATATATTTCTATGTGCATTCCAAAAATAAGAAACCTACAGTAGCGCTGCGGCTATCGACAGTGACACACAATAAGCATGTGTGGAACATAAAAACATGGAATAAGGCTTGTGGGCTTCTGTTTCCCCTTCGACTGGCCCCACTGGATCTTTTTCATACACACACACACACACCTGTGGAGTTTCTCCTCTTTTTGCGATAGCTGCCCAGTATGGCTCGAGGGGATGTGGCCAGGCTCTGAAGGTTGGGAGACGGCAGGACCTCTTCTGGTTTAAACTCGGGCAACTCGGCGAGACGCTCCTCGAAATACGTGCCTGACAACACTCTAGAAAAGGGGGTAAAAAGAATAAATGAAAAATACTAAAAGACAAAATTCTTGGTAAAACCTAATGTCAATAGTTCATTGTGACAGACCGACCGAAAAAGTTAATCCAGGATTTCCCACATTTTTTATTTAAAAATAAAGAGAACAGTGAACAGAGAACAGTGGCATCTATTGGTCAAATACGGTACTGCGCCATTTAGCTCCTGTCGCTAAGCCAACATTCTATCTGAGCTTTTTTTTTAGCAGGAAGATTCTAAATTTTCCAGCAATTGGATAGCATACAACAACCTGTCGCCGTGGGAAGGACATCTGGAGATAATTATTCATCTAAATTAAACATAAATTAATAGTGTCCTATCAACAGTTTATATCTGCTATTCTGTTTCTTATTAAGAGCTACAATTCGGTTAGTTACTTATCAAGGCTAGTGATGCGTTTGCACATGGTTTTCTGTTATCTCTGATGATTATTTATATAAAGAGGAAATAAAGTTAGGGCCTGTGTCCACCAAAAGTGGTTTTTGTGCTGGCAGCGGCTATTTTTTAATACAAATCCTATGAGCTTCAGCGTTCAGAGCACTAGGCACCTTCAGCGGAAAAAAAGACGGCGGATGGAGATGTTTTTTTACCGCAGCACTCAGAGCGCTGCAAGTTGAAATCCATTCAACTTTTAGAACAGAATCTGTTTCGTCTTTTTCGTACTTTTATCATCCCTCGTTCTTTCCGCTTTCACTACAGTGCATTTTAAGGCTTTCTACTCGTGTCACAGTCACAAAACTTGAGCAATCGCGTTGGCATTTTCATGCTGGAACTGCATCTCTAGTTACTATTTATAGTACGAGCATTTTATATATCATTTATTTATATTTAGTTTCTTGTGAGGCTTCTTTCACTTAATCTGTTGTTAATTTCTAATTCCCATTTTAATGTAGAATTCACAACGTTGCATAACTGTGTGACAAATAAAGAATCTTGCACATTAAATAGGTTGGTTTATCTGTAAACTTCAAACTAAACATACTGACGGCTGCCCTTTACTGATTCACTACTGAATCGATTGATTCGCAAATTGGCGAATCAAATGTCTTCTTCTCACTTAAATAATATGCTGTCTTTGTGGTAGAATTCTTGGTTACTGATCACAGGTCGAGGCTGGCTCTGTCCTGCTTCCAGCACTACCACCACCGAGTCCTGGAGCACGACCCTTAACCCCAACTTGCCCCAGATTGACTGTCCCTGGAATTAAAAAAAAGGTAAATCTCTCTGATACGATTTTAATGTAAAAGCTCAAATGTCAGAAGGTTTTGAGGAGTTCTGGAAAACAAAACCGCTCTGTGTTTGACTGTGTGTGTATGTGGGGCAGTTGGCAGCGCAGTGGTTCGGACGTTCGCCCCGTGATCGGAAGGACGCCGGTTGGAATCCCAGGACTGGTAAAGGTACCACTGTAGTACGTAAGAGCAATGTACTGTCCCTGAGCACTGCCCACTGCTCCTTCACGGATGGGTCAAATGCAGAGGTCACATTTCATCGTAGTGTACTGTGTGCACCACTCACTTTCACTTTCAAAGTAAGTTACTCCTGCAAACTCGAACAACAGCTGCGGTTAGGCTCTAGCTACCTATAAGCATAAAAGTGTGAACTACATGTAAGACCCGAAAATGCAAGCTGAAAGCAAAACCAAGTGTGTTGTGATGCAGCACAAGCTTGCAGTCATTGGCTGTATGTTTCTGCCATGTTAATATAAATATATTTTTCATTACCACTGAGCTCAATGTGAATACAGAACTGTAAGATTTGATTAAATATTGTGTACTGGAGAATAGAGACTCAGATTTGGTTCTTCAAAATGGGTACTCATGTTTTTTTTCTTACAGACTGGCAATAAGAAGGCTGGCATCAGAGTGACCGCTTGCTGCAGCTCGAGCTCTAGGGCGCACACCTGCGTCATGTCCTATCTTTATTTTTGTGATGTTATGATTATGTGGGAATAACGAGACAGGCAGCGCATTTCTCTTTAAATCAAGCTCTTATCACCTTACGTTGCTGCCATACTTGAGACTTCTTCAGAGACACAGATGCCTACCATCCTACACCCACGTCAGCGTTCAGCTTCTCTCATCCATTAACCAGAGCAGAGAAGGGTTTTTATTTAGCAAGTGCACTGGCAGAATATAAAAATATATTGATGATTCACCTTATTTACAATATGAAATGCCGTGCCTTTTGTAAGCTTCTTTTTGTGTTTTCTCCTGTTGTCTGACACTGACTGTCGACAAAACACAAAAAAACCAACTATTCTAATCGCAGTCGTCTCACGA
The DNA here is from genome assembly GCA_032718565.1 of Distichodus sexfasciatus. Classification (NCBI taxonomy): domain Eukaryota; kingdom Metazoa; phylum Chordata; class Actinopteri; order Characiformes; family Distichodontidae; genus Distichodus; species Distichodus sexfasciatus. Next base: position 3,782,260 of record JAVGVS010000023.1, on the reverse strand, counting down.
GTTTCTGCCTAAATATTCGAGTGTTTAACACTCGGGGGAAGCTCTAGTGGCAGTAATAATTCATATTTGTGCCGTAGGATACTCGTAAGGCAAAGGAATTAAATGTGATACATGATGTTAAAATCACAATAAGGTTTAAATGAGCATTTCGCCTCAAAGTAAATTTTGATAAATGTGGCTATGGATTCTTGCTTCCATCTTTGCCAAATTGGAGCACATTGGCAAGAGCTGGTTGTGATGCAATTAGCAGGCACATCTGCCAATTCAGCACCAATATGAAACAGCTGGTATTTGAAAATCGTCCAGATAAAGAAAGAAAAATAATGGTATTTTATAACACCACAGCGTTGTCATACTGCATTGCTATTTTTTTTAATGGTTACTCTAAAAACTGCAGAGTTTAAAAAGTAGCTTCGCTATTGATAAGCTACTGGAAAAAGTTAATAGTGTCACTAATATTAGTTAGATATTCCCTAACACTGGCAAAGTGCCGGTTTTCTGCTCTTTTACTCACTTGTCCATAGGATCGGTGGTGCTCTTCAGTGGTGGGGGCCGAGACTTGGTCTTCTTGGTTGCGGGAGAGTCACTTTGCGGTGGTGGTGGAGGTGGATCTAGTGCAGACGCATCCCTCCGTACAGTCTGAGATAAAGAGAGAGGCAAGAAAGAGAGAACGAGATGAAGACCCAAGCAAAACACGTAAAAAAAAATTGGGGCAGTTGGTAGCGTAACGGTTAGGGCGTTCGCCCCGAGATGGGAAGGTGGGGGAAATATTGACTAAAAAATAACCAGTTGCCTTTGATTTAGGCTCACAAGTTTCAGGCTTGTGATATGACTTTGACTTGACGACTAACACAGGAATTATTTTAGGTGAATTAAATTGAGTGAACATTTGTCATTGTGAACGCTCTATGTCAAAGCACCACACGCACTGCACCACAACGAAATGCGACCTCTGCATCCGTGAAGGAGCAGTGGGCAGTTGACGTGCGGCGCACGGGGAGCAGTGCTTAGCGACGTTACCTTGCTCATGAGTACTTCAGTGGCACCTTTACCCCACCTTTGGAGCATCTTGAGGTTACGGCTCTTGATTAAAAGCTCAGTAGCGGGGCTGTGTAATATGACTCTAAATTAAATCACAATATTTTAGTATGCTGCAGTATGCTCTTTAAGATACATTTTGAAGTTTCAAGAATAAAAAATGGCAAGAACAAGCATTCAAGCCACTTCCCAAATTTTGAGCCAGAAATCCGTGTCTATCAAGTGCTTCTGGCTTTAGTCTCAATGAGGACTGCTTTTACGATGTGCTCCAATCTGCAGAAGTTATGAACATCAATATGTGTTTGGCGGAACACATTAAATTCATATATACCAATAGTGTTATTCCAAACAACGTATTGAAACATAATATTTTATTACTAGATACATTGCCCAGGCCTAGCTGGATATACGGGTCCAACAGGACGTGAAGCCGCAACCTCTTATTTCAGAGCCAAGTGTTCTATTACTAGATGTCAGTTTATGCAAATAAAAAAACACAGAAACACTTTGCCAGACAATGTTTACCAAGAGATAATTGTCTGTATAAAGATACACTGATGGGCCCTAACATTACTCCTAATTTTGAGTAGGGCTGCAACGATTAGTCAACATAATCGACTAATTATGAATGAAAAAACTTAACCTTGAAAGCTTAGTCAAATGAGGATTCCCACACCTTAGTTAACATCAAATTCAAGGACCTTTCAAGGACTTTCCAGGACCAATATCCTCAAATTCAAGGACCACACGCGGTGGCATTTACCTACTGCTACCGCTGAATATGTGATCAATAAACAATTTTAGATGCAAATTCAATAAAAGACTGTGAATGGCACAGAAGTTGTTGGGACAAAATCAATGCAAGAAAGTGGACTGAATGTATAACTTACATTCATGTCAATAATATTCATAGCTTACATTCATATCCCGCCCCGCCCCTCCACCCCCTTCACTTCCACTCTGACTCAGCGTGACTCTGGTTGCACCTAAAGCGGCTACGCACACGTTACGTTGACTACGTACAGGAAACACAAGAATGTAGTGCCGAAAATGTGCAGGAGAACAAAGGAACTTCCGCAAATTAAAAGTCGGCGTAGGCATAGATTTAAACTAACTTGTGGTGGCAAAATAATAACATGTTAACAGCGGTCGTCATCCACGAAATTTCAATTCCCCAAAAATATTCAAGGACGGTGTCTTTTTATGCCTGTTTTCAAAAACTTTCCAGGGTCTTGAACTTATTTGTTCAGATGCACAAACTTTCAAGGATTTCAAGGACCCGTGGGAACCCTGTCAAATGCTACAAATACAACTGTTAAGCCATCAAGCTTAAGATTCAAATGTTTTGTTGATCATTGTTTTCCATTACGTACGTTAAGGCAGACACAAGGCAACATGAACTAAAAACATGCCCAAAAGCAGGGTGTAGGCTTCACACCCTTAGGAATATTTGCTTTTGGGCCATTAACTGCTTGTCTACATTTTAAACTGCCGAAGTTCTATATCCTAGTTTTATACAGTGGCTTAGTGTCAGGCGACCTGTGCATCTAGTGTTAAATAGTCAACTGATCATTACCGTTAACTCATCTTTTTTTTTTCAACTGACTTGAGATATTTACAGATGGCCACAATAATAATAACAATGCCTCAAGAGACCACTAGAGGGCGCTCACACATTCGGTCATTGTTAACTACCTTTTTCAGGAGTTTTAAAATGCTCTAGCTGATTTAACTTTTTTTTTTTTACAAATAGCCATGAGGCGTGGCAAAACCATACATCATTACAAAAAAACTACATTTTTTCTTTACAAGTAGTGACATCTGACAGGCCGCCAAGTCGGTGCAATGCTTTTTAACCTCCAAAACGTCGCTGAAACCTTACTGTGACATTCATTCATTCACTATCCGACCCGCTGAATTCCAACTGGGGTCGCACGGGGACCAGAGCCTATCCCGGGAACTTACGGTCGCAAGGCAGGGAGCAATCCTGGGCAGGCGGCAACACACCGCAAGGCACACACACACACTCACACACACAATTTGTATTTTGAGCAGCTTGGCTGTAGCTCAGCTACTTTTAATCACCTGAATCTGTCCGAATGTTTGCTTACCTCCCTGCTCTGCTCCTCCTTGTTGTCATTATCGCTCACTTGGCCCTTGCAGGCTCCCTCTGTTCCCCTTTCTCTTGCTGCTTTCTCCATCCGAAAAGACACACCCCCACCTCCATCCCTCTCGCTCTCGCGCTCTGTCTTGCCCTCCTTCTTCACGTCTGGTTCTTCCCCGAGATGGCCTGGGACCACATTCTCCACTTGGGCCTTGGCCTTCTGAGGGACCGGGGACAGTTTGGCTGGGCGCGCTCCGTTTCCTGTTAACGTAGGTACAGTCTGTTAAAACCTCATGTAACAACTGTTTAAAAAGAATAACTACAGAAATGAAATTACGTGGACTGGGATTTTGAAGGATTCAAAGTGTTACATATGCTATTTTAAGAACTGGTGACGGTCTGGTGGTTAGGATGCATGTCTCAAGACCAAGAGGTTATGGGTTCGAATCTTACCTCCAGCACTACCTGCAATCAGCTCCTAAACTACACCCTTAACCCCAAGTTGCTTTCGAGAGACTGTCCCTGCAAATAGGAAACAGAAGTCGCTCTGGAAACCAGCTTTGGCTAAATGCTGTAGCAAATATAATAAAACGATAACAATTTTGTTGTATAAAACAGTTGCCAGTTGTGACAAGCATTTAAGTATCGCTTTAAAGTCTCAACGAAATGTGACCTCTGCATTTGACCCATCCGTGAAGGAGCAGTGGGCGGCTTTTTGGCAGCGTCTGGGGAGCAATGCTTGGGGACGGCACCTTGCTCATGAGTACCTCAGTTGTACCTTTTACCAGTTCGGGACTTGAACCAGCGACCATCCGATCACGGGGCCAAATACCCAACCGTTACACTACCAACTACTCCAACTAGTACTAGCACCGGAGAAAGTGACTGACTGTTTTCACAGCTGAAGCAGCATCAGATTTCCCACTTATGCTGCACCACTAGAAGAACAATTCCAAACACTGACTTGAAGAGTGTGTGCTCTTAAAAAAAAAAAAAAAAAAAAACACGTCCTGTTGGGAAACATTTTCTTTCCTGAGATGCTTGAGAAGACTGTGCAGGTTCCTCCCTGTGCTGATATGGTGAGTCATGTTACACTGAGTCAGTAATGTCACTGGGTAATACCAGACTTAAGTGAAACCTAGTGATCCTGCATACACCTTGGAGACTAATTACTTCACACCTTCGCTATCACAATTACTGTGGGTGTCAATCACAAGTATTATATTGATTCAATGGACAATGACTAGATGTCTGTGAATACGATCAAGTCTGCTACGATACGATTACGTTTCGATTCAGTTCAGGAGCCATATATCAATAAGAGACGATATACTACACTGATGATACTACGCACAATCACTTCCATTCACATCAAATCACAAAAACAACTAAAATATCATTTGACATTTTTATTCCTGAGCTCAACCAGACATAAAACGATAAAAACAGACCTCCTTGTTTGAATAAAGTGACATTACAATACGTATGATGTATGATCAATGTTTTCATTTTGGATTGATGCCGTGAGCTCGTTGATTATTGAATCGATATAGATTGACATTTTTACACCTCAAATAATTCTATAAGTATAAGATGTGTGTGCAACATGTTGTAACTCCTGAAGAAATTGTGTGATTGCTGTGGATTAAAAAACGTAGACAGGAATAAAAGGATTAAAAAAAAGTAAAAATGGAGAAATGATAGAGGCTGTTTATAGATGCTTTCGCTGACTTGGATGTTAATCTATGAGCTGTTGAATTAATGTTAAGATCAAAACAAAAGAGGGGTGCAGCTGGGCTATTAACAGGAAATGCATCACTTCGGGTCTCCTCAGTGAAATGGAAACTTTGAGTCATGAAAATTGTTTCTGCAACAAAAACTGTGAAAGGAGTTAAAGGAACAAGAAGGAGAAGAAAATAATATGTACAACAAGGTGCCCCTGGTTGCCTGTACCCAGCAATCACAATTAATGTTTACCGCTGTGAAAGTGTGCAGTGGGACTGGAGGGCCGCGCCGTTTCTGCCAGGCCACCGGATGGTGCTTGAGCCGCTGTGTTTGTCGTCAAAACTTCTCTCTGGGCTTCTGCCTCGGCCCTTTTAGGGCTTTCCACCCGCACAGCATTCTGAGGCTGCAGTTGCAGCTCAGCGTGAGTCTGGTTAGAATGATGCACAGCCGACGCTACGGACGTTTTCACGTTGGACGATGAGGGAGACACGGGGGCCGACACGGAACTGGTCACGTTTTGTGGCACGGTTGTCATGGAAACCACTCCAGTCGCCAATGTGGTCACGCTGGGGGCGGGGTAAATAGCGGTCACTAGCTGGCGATTGGGTCCAGAGGCGGCGGACTGCGACTGGCAGTTTGGGGGCGGAACAGGAGCCAGGAGGGAGGTCTGGCCTGAGAGGGAGAGAGGGAGAGAGAGAGAGTGAGAGAGAGAGATTGGTTGGCGAGAACTTTCTTCATGTTTCTTAGATACAAGCTACTAGGGCTAGGCAAAAAAGTCAGTATAATGTCACAAGCGATTGAACATTTTACCTCAATTACGATTAACGAACGGTTATTTTGTTTTTTGTCTTGGGCAAGTTTATATTGATCAGTTTCGATGAATTGCTCAACCCTACAAGCTGCAATCAATCATTCCACTTACCTGCCATTATTGGATGCACCAACGTTTGCCCAGAAGGGGAGATGGCAGTGAAGCCTAGGGTTGCCATTGGAGATGGCAAAAAAGCTGGCCCTGGAGCGGGCGGGGCCTGTGGTGGGGAGGAGACTGCTGTGGTGGAGCCCAGTGGCAAAGCAGCGGCACCGAGGGTTGACTGTACATAAGTGATCCTGAGAAAACCAAACAACAAAACCATACAGTAACCAGTGTGAAGTACACTGTTAAATTCACAGAAGTGGACACTCTATCCCTATGTCTGGTCATCACTGTCGTCCTGCCACTCTCGCTGATCACTCAAGTTTGTTGATGGTGGTTTGGCATGACGCCAAGACCCCTGGAAGCCCTCATGTCTGCGCTCTCCCTTTTAGCCAGGCTGCCATAGTTACTTGAGCACTGCCGGAGCATAGGTGTAAGGCACTAACTCGCTTCTCTGCCTCCTTTTTTCCGAGCTGATCCCGAGCTGACGCTTCACCGGCTCAACACTCACCTGGACTCCATGGAGACCTCATCATCATCATCTGGAACCAGCTGTGACTTTTTCGGATCCTATAGACTTGAAGCGAATTAACAATTTAATACTGAACTCGTTTTAGCTTAATGTTGCTGAGTGGATCTTAGCAAGCGGCCCCGGCAACAACTGATTTTAGTCGTTTTATATCTTTACTTCTTTAAAAATTATTAATTAACGATTGTTAAAAACCTGAACTGGATTCCTCTCAAGGTTTCTTCCTGCTAGAAACTTGCCTCCCACAGTCCCTACAGCATGCACTATATATTGACTGGCAAATGTAAATTGGCCAAGTATGGTTGTGTGAGTGTGTGTGTCCTGCGGTGTGTTGGCGCCCGTAGTCCCGGTATAGGCTCCGGTCCCCGGTCCGGTCTCAAAACTTTGTTTCTTCATAAAAACATTACATGCACTTGGATAATGAAGTTCAGTCCAAAGAGAAGTTAATGTACCTCGTAGGTGATGGAGTCAATAGCACCGTCTGGGGAGGGGTAGTGCCTGAAGCCACTACAGTTGCCATAGAGACAGGGAAGGGGCCTCCTGGGTGCACTGCTCCCCCAGGTTGAACCCCGGTTTGGACCACCGGAACCGGGGCGATCTGAATAATCTGGAATAAACACATCATGTCATTTCATACCTGCAGTGTTGTCTGGCTGCATATTAGTCTATTTTCTCATGTGCCATTTCCACCAGTGTGGTTCCCCAGCCTACCTTACTTCCTGGTTGAGTCCCATTTTGCACAGGAAGGGGTGGGGCCACGAGGGAAATCGGCTGCGGAGGTGTGGATCCTGTTCTCACTGTTGCCATGGGAACCAACATCTTGTTCTGTAAGACTGGAGACTGGGCTTGAACTACGGAGGAAAAATGGAAAAAGGGAGAGAATGAAATTAACAGGCTCGTTCGAAGAGATCTTAGAACAAGGTTTATCTCAGGACAACTCGTCTTTCCAAGCGCACACGAAGCATTTAGCTTGACGTAACCCGTGTTGATAAAGGGGCACGAAACCTCTCCCCGTTCTAAGTAAAGTTCTGTTGTCACCACAACTTTGAAAGATGCTTTGTAGGCTGCAGAGGTTACGAGGGGGATGGATGGGATAGAGAAATGAAGGGGCGGTTTGACAGTGGACGTTCATATGTCTTAAATGGAAAATGTGACTCACGCCAAATGTACACAACACATTTCCTGTGACTGTTACATACGGTAAGAGTGGAAAGAAAATAGCTGAAAAGCGTATAAAATAACCACATGGAACTTACTGCGCAAGTGACAAACACTATTATGTTTTTAGTAACATCTTAATAAATGCCTCAGATCATCTGTTGCCTCTTAAAGAATTTGTGAATGTGTTTTTGCCTTCGTAAACTCCTACAGGCATGTGGTGGTGGTCTAGCGGTTAGGACACTCGCCTCTGGACCAAGAGGTTGTGGGCTCCAACCCTACCTCCAGCACTACCATATCTGTGATCCCTGAGCAAGACCCTTAACCCCGAGTTACCCACAGGGAGAAGACTCCTATCCAGAGAAGTTGCTAAATCCAGTAAACGTAAATGTAAATGTACAGTAAGAATACAATGCAACACAATTTTGCGCGTTTCTGGTTAATTACGTAACAAGCAGTTATGTTATAGCTTATAGGAGCAGTCGGTGGCGTAATGGTAGGTCGTTCACCACATGATGAGAAGGTCGCAGGTTCGAATCCAGGACCGGTAAAGTTACCACTGAGGTACTCCTGAGCAAGGCACTACTCCCTTGCTAGCTGCCCACTGCTCCTTCACAGATGGGTCAAACACAGAGGTCACATTTTGTAGTGGTGCACAGTGTGCTGTGGTGTGTTCACAATGACAAATAATCACTCACTTTCACTTTTCACTTTCACACTTAAAAATTGTAACTAATTATATTTTGGTTCTTACACACTACACAACTATATAAATATATCAAACAACAACCCAAAGAGAACTTGCCATGACACTGAAGGAGTGCTCTACCAATTTTGAACCTCAATCAAGTAAACAACTGTCATTGATTATGTCATATGTAATTAGTTCATTAGACCGAAATAGGGCTGTACAATACTGACATTATAACATTCATTTTTTGCATATTGTATGATTTTTAAACACAAAACATGAATAGTTCTACTTAGAAAGAATTTCTACAATAAAAGGGAAGCGCATCTGCATGAAAAATAAAAATCATCTAAAAAGGCTGAAAAATAACATTTCTGTTTGAAAAATAACAAGGCTTGTTTGAGTGTGAATCATTTTCATTGTAAAATGTTTCCCCAGAACCTATTAATTTGAGTAAATGATGTCAAATAAGACAGAGTTCTCTTGTAAATTAGTCATGAACAATAGAGAAATTCCTTCCTGAGTTTCCTTTTGTATCCAGCTGCATGCTCTGAAGTGTGACACATTGTGATTGTGATGCTGAAATGATATATTGTGCAGTCCTAACTGAGAATCCGAGACGATGGACGCGAGCAATGCCGGACAGTAATAATAAGACTGTTTTGGACTGTTTTTCTAAGTTTAAAATTAGTAGAGCACTCCTTTAAATTAACATGCAACAAATAACCTGGATCTTTTATGGCTTTTATGCTGCAGTTCAATCTGTGTATCATCCATTCATTTCCAAATCACAACCAAAAACAAAACCGGAAACCAAAATGAAAAAAATCAACAAAACCATATACTAGGGCAGTTGGTAGTGTAACCCCCCTCCCCCCGTGATCTGAAGGTCAACTGTTCACATCCCAGGCCGCTAAAAGTACCACTGAGGTACTCCTGAGCAAGGTACCGTCCCAAGCACAGCTTCCCGGGTGCTGCTCATACCCACTGCTCCTCCACAGATGGGTCAAATGCAGAGGTCAAATATTGTTATGGTCCATTGTGTGCTGTGCTGTGTTTACAATGACAATCATTTTAATCACTTTCACTAAATATAACTATAAAGTGACCTTACAATGCACGTTTTCATTTTAGATGCTTGCTATAGTTTCTGTGGATAATTTAATCCATGTATCTACGTAGATCTACAGTATGTATCACTACATCCCCGACTTCTCATTCCTTATTATTTATTTTCTGTTTTTCGGAAGCAGATATTGCTAAAAAAAAAGTTTGGGGGTTTTGGGTTTGGGTTATAATTTTAAAAACTGAATGAAAGAACAATACACAGATTTGATCATCATTAAACAATTCTAACTAGGGCTGGGTTCAAAAAATCGATTCACCGATCAATATCGATTCAAAAATTTGCGGATCGATCTTTTCCTGCGGCTATGCACCACTTCTCGCGACCGCACAAGGAGAGCCATAAAAACGTGACACCGGGCGAAGCCGAAACCAAATAGAGCCATGGCTGAAGCTGCTCTGCTCAAATCACCGTCTGGCCTAATTTTATAACCAAGCAAAACTAGTATTGATGCAAAGAAATCTCTAAATAAATCGATATCGAATTGAATCGAATCGAGTCGAGAATTAAATCGGATCATGACCTTGTGAATCGGAATCGAACCGATTCAGGAAATCAGCAACGATACCCAGCCCTAATTCTAACTGAATTTTTTGCGCAACTTTTTCTCACCTCGTCCTCCTGGGCTGACTCCTCCTACGGCAGGCACCGAGGCGTATCTTATTCCTGACCCGGCCCCTGTGTGTATTCCATTGGCCAGGGGCACGTGAGTAGGTGGAGCCCCTGGCAGGGCGAGCACACCGGTTGGCTGCTGGTTCTGCTGCGGGGAGGGACTGTTCGGGTTTGGCGGTGCAGGAAGAGTGGGAAGGATGTACTGCACCTGGGTGACAGGCTTCCCGCCGCTAGGTGGAGTGAGAGAAGCCGCTGGGAGGAACTGAGGCTGAAGCAGGGGGAGGGGCACGGCATTGTTGCTAGGTGCTCCGTTACTAGGGGCGGGGCCTGGTAAGGGGTGAGATGGCGTGATGAGCTGAACGGTAACTAGGCCTCCTTGGCCAACCGGTTTGGGAGAGGAGGACGGAAAGTAGCCACCACCGGGAACGGGCCCGCTCCCTGCCGTGCCTCCTGGGCCAATCAGGAACTTGGGCTTTCCGTCGATAGTCAATCCCGCTTCGGCATGCTTCCCGGCGACGGGAAGAAGAGTGCCGGCCATGGGCCGAACCACGCCGACCCCCTGTGTCTGCAGTAATCCCGGATCAGTTGTTGGTGTAGGGGCATTCGCAGCAGAGGTTGATGATGGGATGGGCTGAGAGGGAACTTCTCCTCCTGTTCCTCCACCGGCTCCCCTTGCTTCTTTCTGTCCGCCATTCTGGCCCCTGACATCTGTCTCTTGCTTTCTTTTGCTTTCCGGGCTCTCGCTCTGGCCGGCTGCTTCACTCTTTGTCACTGTGCGCCCGGGTGAGAACGAGATGGTACGGCTAGATGGCTGACGAGGGTGGAGAGAAAGGTAAATGAGCTAAGAAGAAGTTATTACCAATCTTTTGTGCTGTCTGCATTCCCAGTGAATGATTACTGCATTTAAAATTAAGTACTACACTAGGAAATTAATCAAACATTTATCAAAACCGATCTTTAGAGTCCTTCAAAATGTCCTCCTTAAATCATTTTAAAATCACGTCAGCCGATATTTTATGACACATTTATTGTACTTCTGAAAGGTCGCGCTTGTGCCAGGCATATCCAGAGTCCGCAGTGGGATGTTATACGCAGTTGAACGTTCGCGAGCAAAATCTCGTCTTTTCACGCACAACTCTGCCTACAAAATTTTTAACTAAACTAAACTAACTAAATTGCGTGTTTGCTTCCCTTAGCTAATGTGAGCTGGCACATGGGCTGTGTCCCGGGATGCGTTCTGCCACACTTAATAGAATGTTAGGTAAGGCGCTCTTATTGATCTTGTCTATGCGGTAGTATGCAGGAAATATTCAGGGCTATTTCTACAGATTATGTAGTGCACATGAAGCATCACACACACCCTATTTGACTTGCTACACCACATAGGACGGGAAGTGACTTTATCTTAAAACGTGTTGCACTATGCTCAAAACGCTCTGTCCTCGCTCGACTCTGCTTTCATACTCGCTTGATTTCGGGCCATGTTAGAAAAGTTTTTTTTGTGCCGAAATCGTGAGAGCGCAGTAGGAGTATCTTATCTTTACGGACTTGGCTCTGCGTTCCTCATTTATCTACATCGGTATCGGCATATGTAAGCATGAAAATATCGGCCAATTCCTAAAAATAATAACTCATTATTCGTAATGGAGGTCAAATGTTAAATGAATCATGATGAGGTCATATCGTCTAGCCCTAAACTGAACAATGATTTGCACTGCTGAACAAAACTTTTCTTTATTGCTGCAACTGCCAGAAAACACTACTCAGGATATTCTGATGATGAGAGCTGCGATGACTGTGAGCGCTTTGTGAGAACTGCCGCAAACAAACCAAAGCTTGTGGCTGCAATTCCCCAAAAAGTCAACACAAACTTCCGTCTGATTCTGAACTTTAAAACTACGCCACATTTCAATGACACTTAGAATTATACCTTGCCGTCAGCCACGTCGGCAGGGTCATTCTCTTCATCGCTGTCTGTCACTCTCTCTTTACACTTCAAGTCTATGGTGCCCTCTGGGAAAGAATCATCTGTAAGTGAGACGCAGGGAGACATGAGAGACTTAAGACTGAAACTAACTTCAAGCAACGCCCACTCAGGAACTCTTGTTTTGAGGCCGACAATGAGACAGAAATTGCAGTGTAAGCATTCAGAAGCCTCTGAGATCAACCACATTGGCTTAGATTGAAGCGCATGTTGCACGATAAGACCCTTTAGCATTTCCGAATTAAATTCACACTCGAATAGTGCATTCTTTAACTAGAACAGTAAACGTTCAGAAAAACTGGGTTTTATAAGTTTTGATATGACTTTAATAAAGTTGTAAAATTCATAACAGGCCTGGACTTGCCTAGAAAGAAAAGTTCTAACACTTGCACTGTGTTGACACGCTACGCTACCAACTCAAGAAGTCCTTGTACTACAGCATAATGGAGAACAAACTGTGTAAACAGGTAGACAAATGATTATAATTATACTAGAAGTAAAAAGTTCAAGATTCCACATGACACACGCTACCCAGTAATTTTACTCACCCATTACATCGTCATCTCCATCCTCCTCACAGATGACCATTCGTTCTTCATCGCTTGTCACATCTTCGCTTGCTCCGTGCTGCGACGCTGGAGGGTTGCGGGGCCTATATGGACCTGCTCCATCCTGTGAAATGGATGAACAAATCTCATGTCGCTCATCTAATGTCCTAAAATCTCTATTTAGATTGAGACATTCAAACAGGGTCTTGTTGTTCTATGTGCTCATACCTTCTCCAGATCAATGTCTCCCTCTCTCCTGTCCAGACTGTGCACTGCACTCTGGGAAAATGCACGAGGGCGGGACAGCTGGCCTCCCGTTGGCCCTCCACGTCGCTCCGAACTCGGCGAAGCCCAACTGGACCCTGGCCCCTTGTGCTCTGCCTCTTGAGACACTGAATGGATTTCTGGAAAGAATGGAAAGACGGAAGTTAGAACATCACAACTCTCTGAAGCACTATTTACTGCAGATTCAGATCAAAATCTTATTATGGGGTTCTTATCTGACCTCTTCTTACATATCACATAATTTCACTAATGCTTTGACTGTTGTTTTGGCAAAAATCCAATATCTATTGCGTTCTATAGAAACTAATCACTTGAGTTTTAGTAAAAGATGTAGGGCTGGGCAATATGACTTTAAATCAATATGAAAATTAACCGAACATTTTAGCTTAATTACATTTGAGGTGTGTACTGTAAATAATTAAAGCTGGGATATTTTGTATGTAAAAGAAAGTTAACGTGTGTGATTATTTGTCTTTGTGAACACACCACAGCACAGCACACAGGGCACCACAATGAAATATGACCTCTGCATTTGAGCCATCCATGAAGGAGCAGTGGGGAGCTGACATGGACAGCGCACACAGGGAGCACTGCTTAGGGACAGTACCTTGCTCATGAGTACCTCAGTGGTACCTTTACCGGTCTGGGATTCGAACCAGCGACCTTGCAATCACTGGGGTGAACTCTTTAACCGCTATGTTGCCAACTGCGCCAGAGTGCATATCTTTGTGATTTTAAAATAACTGAAGGAAACGCACATATGGATGGGGGGGACATATGGATGAGGGGGAGTCATGTGACAAATATGAATAGAATTTTAAAAACAAAACAAGCATCATGAGCGAGATTATGTCAAGAAGAGTTTCTGAATGTTGATTAGTTCTGATTTATTTGCAATTTACCGCTCAACTGCTCAACACTAAGCTGTCCATGCAACCAGCACTGTCAAAAAACTATTCTGCCCTCCAACTTCCATATGCCTTCCTGCTACCTAACTTTTTCAACAGGTAACACAAAACTAAAATGCCTATTATTATTATTATTATTATTATTATTATTGTTGTTATTATTATTATTCCTCCAACATCTATGGTGTGTTTCTTTCTCTGCTGTTGAAACCGTGCAAACAGCTTTCGATATGTGTTTAGCGCAAAAGCAAGATCACTAGAGATTACATGACCTCTACACCCACGACTGTGTAGCCACACAGAGCTTCAAGTCCAATTTAATTTGCTGATGAGACATAGGGAAGGTGGAGAATGTGGCCTCCAACTGAGCAAAGCTACTTTTAAAATGGTGCAGCTTTAAATGTAACTATTTTGAACAAATAGCAGGAGTGGTGAGACGCTACATCGTTACGACAAAATGCTGTTCTTTGTCTCTCTTTACAAAGAGGCATTTTCAACTACCAGGTGCTTCTAATTGGCGCTGAATTGGCAGAAGTGGCATCTAATAGGCCAACGTACCCTCATGGCACACGCTCTTTGCATCATAACACGCTCTGGGCAGCTGCGAAATGGCGTCAAAAGATGGAGGCCACCTTGGCTAAGATGGATGCAAGGATCCATGGCCATATTTATCCAAAAGCGTGACTCTGAAAGGTGAAACTGAGGGAATTTACACATTTGAATGTAACTTAGGCAAGCCAAAAATCAAACCAGTCTCTACCACCAAAACGTCACTACGAATAATGTGATTTGATCAAATACTGAGCTCTTAAAAATACAGATTTTCATATCACTTTTAACATCATGTTTCACATTGTTTTAAAGTCATTTACACCCGAATATTAAGTATTACTGGATGAAATAGCTTGGATGTAATTAGCTACTTTATTTCTAGCTTGTAGTGTTGCTAACTACTATATTAAATCTTTACTTTAGCTACTTTTAATCATAAGCATCTTGCAGCTTGAAAGACTAAAACAAGTCTTTCTCCTGGTTTGGGGTCTCTACAATACCACTGAAATTTAAGTGAGTGATTATTTGTTATTGTGAACACACCACAGTCAAGCCCAGCACAGGACCAGGACTTGAACCGACGACCCTCACGGGGCCAACTCCCTAACCATTACGCTACCAACCATCAACTGAAAGCATCGTAACACAGAACATCCTATCCTGGCTTGGAAACAGCCGTGAAAAAGAAAACCCTATGGGGAGATCACTGCATCAGAACACTGCACCTGATCAGCTCTACTGGCTCTGCAAGACATTTACAAAAGGTGGTGCACATCCAGAACGACTGTAATGATCAGAGGCTCGTCTCACCCAAGCAACTGTGTGTTCCATAAGCTGCAACCAGTCAAACGTTTAAGAAGTTTTATGGTCAAAAAACAAAGAGACAGAAGCAGTTTCCAATCTAAGAGCACAAGATGTCTCAACCAGAACATGATATTGCAACGTTTGACTGTTTTAATACAACAAACTCCTAATGAAAACTGCATCTACTGGTTATCTCAAACCCACCTTAAGATTTTGCACATTGCATGAATACAATTGCACTCTCTACCTTAATAGATAAAAAAAATTATTTTAAATATATTCACATTATATGTATTTCTGTTATAGCTTTGTAATATTTTGGTCAACATTTTCTCTAAATTAAATCCATTTGCTTAACTTGAGTGAACCAGATTTACATTTCACTACATATTTGTATTTGTTTAATTATCTGTGTGACTAATAAACAAATCTTGGTCTTGCTCTTCGGGGTACGAACATCTCTCTAATCAAAGCCACCAGTGCTGCTCTTTGTCCCTCCTTATGTCCGCCCCTTATGATTTAAATGATTAGTGGCTTGATCCAAATAACTTGCATATGGAAATCCAGGTAGTCTTACCTGTACTTTCAGAAACACTTCGCTCTCGAGTTTCTTTGGCCCCTGGAGTGCCGCGGCCCTCAGACAGAGACTTCCTTCTGTCTTTATTACACCACTTCCAGTCGGGGTGAGCTCTAAAATGGGCCTCCTTTACCTAAAACAAACAGAGGAAAAGACTGATGATATATATTTATACATTATAAATTCACAGTATGAGATCAATATTTGCTCAATTTCATTTATGTCCACAAAACCCGGCAGAAAACATTTTTTGAGAGCGGCAAAGCTTACGTACTAACATGTTAACAGCTCATATATTATTACCAGCAGATTCATCATCACTAAGTGCAGCAAGGAATAAGAAACTGCACATGACAATATTAACTTACGCACAGATATATGGATTGATACCTGGAAGGCGAGGTCGTGGTACTTCTGCTTCTCTTTGGCACCCAGCGCATACCACCACTCGCCCAGGATCTTACTGACCGTGCGGTTGTCCTGGTTCGGATGCCTCTGGTGCACCAACGCACGGTGGCGCTTGCTAAATATCATAAAAGCGTTCATCGGCCTACGGATATGGTCCTTCTCCCTCTGTGTGTGAAAGCAGAGGGGTGGCACATTAAAAAGCTCAATGACTTAGACGAACACATTGTTTATTCACGGACTTTGCTGTTAACAATAACACATCTGTAATCATAATTATGATACATTAAATAATGAAAACGTTTTTAGTATCGAGGTTTCTTTATCTATACCAGGGACAAACCTAGACTGAGCTACAGCAGTTTTGTAACTAAGCAGCAAGAACATCAAAACAACCACAAGTAATTAATTTGCAAGTTAAAAGTGCAAGTGCAGGTCTTCTGGTGGGGAGCTTTAGGGCAGCCAACTGGAATGAAGGTCTTCTCTGCTAAAAAGGATTCCAGAGAACACAAGCGTATAAACTTGTGCATACTACACTTCCTGAATTCTAAAAAGAGGGGAAATTTTGAACGCTAATGTTGGCTTCAAAATATGCAAAACAGTAATCGTTTGATACAAGCCTTACAACTCAAAACAACCTCATCCTCCCCTTCTTTCACTTACTTTACAGAGAGTCCAAAGCATTCAGTAGGACTGCAAGCAAGCCACGACAATCAGACAAATTATATTATACTGGTCCCGAAGTAAACCTACGGTAACGCTGACCAATGGACAGATCCATCCAGATTTCAGGTTTGAAACTCACATTGCTCTATTCTCTTGCATAGGTCACCAGCGCAAAGACACAAAGCTAAGCCAATGTACGGTACAACTTACGGGCAAAATTTGTTAAATTAAAATGAAGGCTTCTCTATCTGTGCATGCGACAAACCTAAATAAGATTCCTTTTCTAAAAGCTGCATCTCCAACCTATGAAGTTCTCTGGTTAATTTGAATTAAAACAACCAACCTTCTTGTCCCCGTCTTTGGGGAGAGCGCTGAGTGACTGGGTCCGTCTCTTCCCCTGAGCGGTGGAAGGAGCAGGGTCTTGAGCTCCACCTGAGTAAAACCTGACAGATGGAAGTCTCATTTTTAACATATGAAGTGCACATCGTTGGTGCTGAAAAGAATGTTTAAACAAATTTTACTAACTAACTTTAACTAAACTATCCTTCACAATAAATAGCAATACATCCCTAATGATGCAAGTAATAGTCATAGCATAGATAATTACAGATCATCAGCATCACTCTCAGTCTCGCTGTCCCCTCCTTCTCGCTCTGCTGGAGGATCCTCTACTGAGGGCGGGGGCCGGGATGGTGAGCCTCTTTCGGAATCTGATTGGCCTGCACGTCCATCAGTCACAAGGGCTACACCACATCGTGGTTCTAAGGAAACAGTCAATGACTTAAGTTACGTCCCCCCACCAACATAATTCTGGACATATAGCAAGGCTCACTTTTTCTGAATGTTGACTATGTGTAACGTTTCACTGCCTTTCGAGCTCACCTTTGCTCTGGTTGACAAGTGACTGACCATCAGCAGGTTGGGTGGATGAGTTCGACTGGCCCGTCTCCAGGAAGGGAACCAATGAGTGCCAGGGAAATACAGGGACAGAGCGAGGCTCCACATTGGTCCAAACTACAGACAGACAGAGAGAGAGACAGGTTTTAACAGAAAATCTTTCTCTTTATTATTTCTTCTGTATGTTCCCCAGTTAACCTACTTTCAAAAAACAAAGTTATTACTTCAAAATGAGTGTGTGTCTGTGTGTGTGTTTACGTGAGTATGGAGAGCAAGACTCTATGTAGAGCAAGACTGTACCATCCTAGGGACCTGCAGTGCTACATGTCTGGACATGTTCCTATATTTCATTTCAGACACGTTCCAACTGTCTAAAGACACACTGACCCTGAAAGCAAACAACATTCTCTGCTACACACCCAAATACACACCTGCTGCTGACCAGCATACCAAAACGTCCTCACACATGGGGAAGTGTTACTCAGCATTTTGGCTTTCTGTACACCCTTTCTATAATAAGCATAAATATTGATGTACAAAACTCCAGCGTTAAGGAATGAATTTTGTCAAACTAGCATCACATGTGAAAACATTGCATTTGTAGGTGGTGTTGCACACTGACAATCAAAACTTATAACTCTAAATAGAATGTGTTGTATATTAACATTAGGAAATGTTGTGTTGATAATATATTTATACTCAAATGAGTGCCTCATTCATTCAAACTGAGAAACTGACTTCTGCTAGCCAGTCCAAGAACTCTTGGCATGCTGCCCAGCTGGGCAACTGATGGCAGTAGTTTTAGTGATGTACCACTTGGGCGCCTTAGCTTTACCCACACCAATTAATGTCAAATTAATTCCTCATTAACTCTAATTATCTGCTAATAAGCTGAGAAATGGAATTAGACGTGTGTAATTACCTGCCATATAATAACATATCTATAGAAGCATGTCAAATATTGACATACCACTCAGAATAAAAGTAACCAAAATATTTCACTGAAGAACTCAATTCCATTTGATGCTAACAATGGAAAAATCATCTAAAAGTACAAAACTATGACATATTTTGGTCAATAAAGTGCACTTTACTTACATTGACTTTAAAATCGCAAATGGAATCTAATCAATTATGGCTGTAACATTTGATAAAAAGCCTTTGATTGCCACTGGATGCATAAAATCACTACCTGACAAATAATAACCTTTTGAATTTAAATGTCTTCTATTTGGATCTTTTGAATCCATGAATAAAAAATCCTATACGAAAGCATTTATTGGTTTCTCACACTTTGCACTTAGCTACTACTTGCACTTGATTATCCAACATAATTTCCTTAACTAAGACCATCTGTAGGAGTTAAAACACATCAAATCATCAAAATACATCCATAACCCTACTCTCTGCTGGGCTCACCTGTGCCAGGTCGTCCCATTATGATGTCCTTGCGAGGGGCAGGATGAGGAGACTCTGCTGGTAGTATGAGGGGCAAGAGGGCAGTGGGAGATGGATGGCAAGCGACAGGCTGAGGCAGAACCCCTCCTAATGCATCAGCATGGTCACCCGGCTTTCTCTCTCGCTCTCGCCCTCCTGAACCTGCACTGGACAAAACAGGACCAGAGACTGCGCTGGAGGCAGAAACGCTGGTGGGCGTGGGGCTTGACTGGGAAGGACGCCCAGCAGCCATGGTAGTCAGTGATTGTGCAGAGGTCACCAGCACCAAGGTCTGGGCAGGGTTCCGGAGTAAAACTGCACCATTTGTGGCAGCTCTGTTAATGGGCACTGGAGCCTGGAGGCCCCCAGACAGATGTAGTGGCTGACTGTGTTCTCGGGAGCGAGGGCCTACCCTCCGGCATGAGGGCCCATCACTAAACTTAGCCAGGGGCACATCTGGGTTACGTACAATGACAGGCGAATCTCGCAAGGGGGCAAGGCGTCGTGGGCTTGGGTCCTGGGGCAGGGGTGAAGGAGGTGTAGGGGAAACCAACATTGGTGGAGGCGTGGATGCAGCAGAGGATGAAGGGCGGCTGGTTGTGCTCCGTGATCGTGGCAAGGACAGAGAAGAGGGTGTGGTCGGCTGGCTTTGAGGAGACACTGCTCTGAAGGCTGCATCACTGAGGCCAAGACCCAGATCAGAGAGTTGTGGATCCTGCTTAGCATAGTCTGAAGCACTAGGAAGTGGGGGAGGTGGGGCATCTAACTTGCGTTTGCTAGGACTCATGGGCACAGTAAAGGTCAAGTTGGTCTGGAAGGTGGGCATGATGCCAGACAGGTGGCGTTCCCTCTCTGAACCGGGGGTGCCCATCTTGGTGCCACTGAGGTGGCGAGGGCGACGAGGGGTGAGTGACGGAGGTGCAGTAATGGGGCTGAAATTAGCAGGCCGGAAACCAAATAGTGGAGATGGTGAAGGAGAAGGGGCAGGGGAAAATGGTGACTGATTTGACACTGGGGAGTATGGAGTTCCTGAGCGTGAGCTGCCTAGAGACACGAGCATGTTCGCAGCCTCACACTCATCAAAGTCAAAGCGTGAAAGATCTCGTGGCAGCTCTTGTGGCAGAAGTGAAGGCAAGACCAGTCGAGGGCGTGAATCTCCTCCGCGGCTGCTGGCTTCGCTGCTGTCCCGTGATGTCTCATCCCAGTCAAACTCACTGCTGGTGCGACCTCCTAAGCGAAGGTCAGGTGTGAGGGTGCCTGTGCTGCCGGCACCGCTCCGGTCTCGCCCCACACCACCTCCAGCCTCCATCTCTTTGGTCCGCATGGACAGGTGACGAGAGCAGTAGCCCCGTCGCTGTGACTCTTTGGAGCAACCTTCACGGGAACACAATCTCCGCCATTGCTTCCCATTAAACTTCTTGCGGATACCTGTTGGCGTGCATACCACATCACCCTTTTTGTACTTCTGCTGGGCAGCTGTGAGGGGTGTACGGGAACGTGAAGATGATGAGGAACCTGAGCCACCCCCTGATGCACCGTGGGAGCCTGAAGTTGAGGTCTTCTCGAGAGAACTGCGGGAGTTGGAGGGAGGCAGGGGAGGCAGCTGAGGAGCAGAGATGACCGCTGTACCTGCAGGTGTCTCCAAGCCCAGGAGCACAGGGGATGGGGTGGGGTGAGGGACAAGGGACAAATGGGGTGCTAAAGGGGTACCAATGCCTCTCAGCACCGAAAGATTAGGGCTGAGGTAGTCAGTGGGTTTGGAGAGAATAGTCCGATGCTGGGGGGCCACACCCAGAGGTTTGCTGCTCATGACTGAGGCAAGGCCACTCTCCCTGAGTGGGGCCATGTTGAAAAGGCTGACCTCCATGTCCTCTTCTGGGGCTGGTTGTTGTAGGGCAACCCTTTCCCTTTGACGCTCTTTTTCAAACTGCATGTGCAACTCCCTCTTCTTGTCCAGCTCCTTCTCCTGGCTCCGATCCCAGTTTCGGTCCGGTGCTATTCCAAGGCCAGGAGTCATGGCTGCACTAACCACAGATGAGGATGAAGGTGGTAATGAAGAAGGAACAGTGTGTAACAGTCTTCTGACTAGCATTGGGCCACTTACTCCATGCATCATGTTGAAATGATACAGCTCCTTCTCCACTTCCATCTCATCTCTCCCTTCCCACTCCCTCTCTCTTGAGCACACTCTTTGACTGTCACTCCCTTGCTCAGGTGGTTGCGGTAGCTCAAGGTCCCATGGTGGTACCAGGAGGCGCAGGCTCTGTCGTGAGACCCACACTGCCTTAGCAGTAGTGCTCCTGCCATCCACCTCTGCTCCTCTCATTTCCTTCTCATCTGCTGGGTCCTCCAAGAGCTGAACACGGTATGAGAAGGAAACAGCAGGGTGGGGGTCCACCTCAGTGACTAGGCCTTCTCTGTAGTACTGCTGAGTCCCCTCGCTCCCCTCACTTCCTTCTCCATAGGGCACACACACATGTGTCCCTATGGCCACAGCTGCCTGGCCAGGAGGGGGTGCATCCAGAATCAGGTCCACTGTTTCGGGATTCCCTCGGAATGGGTATTTGCATAAGTTTTTTTCCCCATTTAGTTGCACCTCCATTATGCCATGCTCCCCACTTACTTCCCGCACTACCCCAGTGCGGAAAATTCCTGAAGACTCCCTCCCACTGCTAGGCGGCCATCCATCCCCTGTTCGGTTGTTGATCCTAGCCAGCACCCTCTGGTTTTTTAAACCCTTGGCAAGTGCTTCAGAGAGCCCGGCCGGCAGGCTCTCCTGTGGAGGCACAGAACTAGCATGAGGTTGCACTCCCTGTGAGTTTAAGCACGAATCAGATCGCCTTGCTGTCACATCGAGGTCAGCTGAATGCTCACTGGCTGTGTCTGTGGAGGAGCAGCGCTGAGGACTGGATGTGCTCACCTTGTCTCGCTCAACCCCTTCATCCCCTGACCTGTCAACAGGGGTCACCATGCTGTGTGTAATCCCTGTGTTCCTGTCTCCAGCCAGCCGATGGCTTTGGCTGTGTGCATCTATGTGTACAGTAGCAGGGGGCCCTTGGCTTGTACCAGAGACAGTGTGAGCAGTGCTGCTGTTGC
Organism: Distichodus sexfasciatus; assembly: GCA_032718565.1. Lineage (NCBI taxonomy): Eukaryota > Metazoa > Chordata > Actinopteri > Characiformes > Distichodontidae > Distichodus > Distichodus sexfasciatus. The sequence goes on along the minus strand of JAVGVS010000023.1, from coordinate 3,760,205 downwards.
TCTGTGGGGGAGTACTGGGGCTGCTGATGTTGCCATGGTTTCCAGTACAGTGCTCTGAGGTATACTTCTTCTTGGGCACGCGGGCCTTAAAGGTGGCTGTCTTGCGGTTGGACGAGGGGTTGGGGCTGTTATTGGCGCTAGCTGTGCTGCTGTTGCTGTCGCTGTGTGTGCCACCTGATTTGAAGCTCCCGGCATGCTCTTCTCCCTTGCCACAATCCCCAGCAACATCCAGTATTCCCTCTTTAAGGCCCTCCCTCTCTGGAGTCCTGCTGGCTCTTACTCGCTCCTCCTGTGAGGAATCTGAGTTTGAGGAGATCTGTCTCTTGGGGGAGGAGGGTGAAAGTTTCGGTTTTTCCTCTGCATCTCTCTTCTCTTCCTCTGGGCTTGCATCAGCTGGCCCCCTCTTTTTTCCCCCTTTGGCTCGTGTGGAAGGAGGTGACCGTCTGCCTTGTTTTTTAATGGGCTTCATCTTAAATAGCTTGAAGAAGATTCTCAGTCCTCAAGATTCCCTGTATGTCCCAGCCTATCAGTATCTTCCACTCTGTTTCCTTCTCTCATCCCGCCCCTGCTCTCTTTTCTCTTCTTATCCCTGCCTCTTCCTGTTTGCAATGTCTGTTTGCTTTTAATTCAGACCCTGCAGAATAGAAAATGCAAGACAATTTAAATTTGGGTTTAACTATACAAGAACCTGGTAAGTACCACACATTATAGATAATCAAAGAACATATATATATATATTCTACATTTTAGGCCTATGTTAACTAAATCCCATGCTCAGCCTTATCAGGCTAATCTATATTCCAGATTATGGTATTATGTAATATAGCATTCATTATGACATCCTGTATAATGTAATTTAATGCAATTTAGTACTACTTGCCATAACAAAAACTAAACAGAAAGAAAAGTGCTTGCCTGGACAAGTCAAACACTCTTTTTAGTTTCTTGGCTGGAACAGAGGAGGCGGGGGAATTCCTTGTTCACTGGTTTTGCTCTCTCTCCCTCTCTCTTGTTCTCTCACTCTCTTCCTCACTCGTTTACCCAAGTGACCTTTATGCATTTCTTACTGAGACATTCCACCCCTACAATCCTCACTTCCTGTCACAGAACTACTATATCTACATCATCAGCCCTCCCGCTCTATCTTGCTTTATCTTAGTCTTACTATTTGACTTACCACTTCTCTTTTCTCGGTGAGTTTTCTTACTTACTACACACCCTTTCCAATGGCTAACACTGCGCTTCTAAACTTTGAAAAGGAGAGAAATTTCATTACATTCCAATTTAGAACTCTGTCTCTGGCTTGCACAAGCAGGATTTTTCTTCCCATCCTTGCGATACTCATGTCGTAGTTAGATATCTTACCTGTACTTATCAATCCCATTTTCCCCCCAATAAAATGTAATAACCATATAACAAATGATGTTTGACACTGAAATAAGGTCAGACTATGACTGACCTCTTTGAACTGACTGTTTAAACACAATATATCTGTATGACTGCATGCTACAAAACTGCCCCATTCTATTGAGAAAACCACAAGAACCACATTGCATGTGCACTGTAATACCAATTTGCAGTCCTTATGCAAATTGCAGGCATGTTAACACTATTAAAGCCCTGTAATAAAGTAATTTAGTACAGGAGGACGATTAAAAACAAAGAAAAGGTACAGAAATGCAGTTACAACAGATATAGGCCACCACTGAGGTAATTTAGAATAGACTTTGCAAATCCTGCCATAATAATTTCTAAACACCCATACTTACTTCGTTCAAATTTGACACAAATGATTAACCAGGTCGCAAATTAGTAATACCCATGTAATAAGACATAATAACGAGTGTGTAACTACATAAGCTTAATGAAAAAGGAGCAAATTTTGATGTTAAAGTTGAAAGCATGTTCAATAGTCAAGAAAACTGTCGTCAGCTTGAAAAAGTTTTGCTGAGTAGTAGACTTACTCTATCTGTGTCAAGCACTTTTATTGGTCGTAGTGCGCTACTCTACGCTTACAACCACCTACTACTACACACAGTGAGAAGGCGAGCTGCGCAGGCCTCTTCATAACACAAGGCCGCAGAGCAGTTTCGCCCTCCCAAAAGCTTCTAAATAATTACACACACCGTCCATACCGTGGCTCGGTGGAAAAGGGCACCGAGTCTAACTAAAGCCATTACGTGGCTACGAGCAGGAAAAGGGGAAGCACTACATTAAATTTCATTTCCGAAGCTTTGTGCGGAACCGTTGCGTGACGAAGCGGACAGCGGTAACAGTAATCCACTACGCAGCAACTGATCAACAGATATTAGTGTTGTCACGGTGCGGGATGAAACACACAGAATGTCTCTTCTTGTTCGTCAATAGGAAGAGACCAGGGCCGCAAGTGAGAGAAAGAACCGAGTGGGAGGGTGAAAAGTGTGTCACAATTACGCCGTGTTATGGAAAAGATCTAAGTTTAAAAGGGAACAAAACGGTCCTTTCCGCGTCTGTATGGCCTTGTTCCTATAAAGCGCGGCTCTTCAAAGCTGAACGAATAGTTAACAAGCAGTTTATCTAAACAGTAGGTGTTGGATCGTTCAAATATTTTCTGGAAAAAAGTTTTAGGCTGACTGTGCACCCCCACCCCTCCCTTCTTTCTATGTGTGCCTGGTGAAAGGCTTGCCTCCCCCTCCCGTCTAACTGCCCTCAAAGAATTAGAATCGTTTGCGAGAACAGACCCATTAGAGCTTAGTCGCAAGCGAAGGGTTTGAGAAAACACCCATAGGCGTAAAGCTCAACACAGTAAAAATAGGCAGATCACTGCAGTGCTGCAGAAGAAAGATTTGTAGCAAGCTTTTCAACTCACCCTTTGAATGTTTACAGTGACGATCAAATGATACTGCGCGAAAAACAAAGAGGTACAAGCACAGAATCTTCGCGACTGTCAATAGGCAGGTTTACCAAAAAATGTTTTTCTTCCGCAAAGCCACCCAAATGAGGAAAAGTATAGCCGCTTATGTTTCAGGCTACACTAGTCGCAAAATGGTGAATGAAGCCCAAAGCCTTGACAACTACTCGCATCGGCCAATCGGCGCGCGCAGGCGCTTACAGTAACCAATCATTTCGCGAGTAATATGAACGAAGGCGGAGACATTTGTCAAAGTCCAGTTGAGTGACGGCGCTTCTTGTCCAATCAGGTGGTGGGAAAACAAGAAACAGCTGGTCGGACCTGAAAGTGTGGCGTCCAATGGGAGACGCCGGGAAGGTCTAGTGAAAGGGAGTAGGAGGGCAAAGCTAAGAAAAACAACACGATTCTCCAATCTACGATGGAAGATCGCCTTACACGGACGCCCTGCGCCGTGCTGCGTACAGCGGTGCACGCTGGGAAATGGTGTTCTTAAAGCGGACCATTTTCAGGCGCAGTGTGAAAAAAAAAACACCTGTTGGGGAAAAGTCCGGCTCACCTGTAAAAAACGTCTTGTAAAAAGAGGGAGATCCGACCATTAAGCAGACGCGACGAGTCATACTGATCGGCATTCATCACTATATTCACGCGTGGTGAAGACTTAGACAAGGCATGTAGGGAGTAAGAAAGATCAGGAACGGCGGACTTTCTTTGCTTGACTCCGTTTCCCATGACTACCTCATCCCGACTTGTACATAAACGAATCCAGCCAATCAAGGCAGCGCTCTCCGGCTATTTTTGACGTCAGCTGGTGGCGTAAGCCCGCCTCCACGGCCCAACCTGGGAAGAATGTAGCGCAGACGTCATCACATCAAGCCGTGATTGGTCTAATGAGCGGGGGTCTCCAGACCAATGGCCGGGCACGACGGCGAGCTCATTATGCTTGTTGCCATCACTGAGCCCAAACAGGAAAGGTTGCGACTGCGAGTAAATTAGTTTAAAGCAGAGAATTACAGTTTGGTGTCCCTGACTGTGAACTCCTGTGTATAATTTGGCTTTTCATTGGGCCAGAGCATGTATTTAAATTAATGTCAAAGTGTAGGTGCATGAACACGGTGTTAAGATAGTATATGCAAAACAGGCTATGCCAGAATGAATGTGTGTGTGTATGTGTGTGTGTGTGTGATTGCTCACAACACACTTGGGAACGATTAGTGCTTATGTGTCACACCTCGGTCGGACTCTCACGCACGCTGTGTGCAGTTATTACATGCAAGGAGGATTACGTAACACACACACACACACACACACACACACACACACACACACACACACACACACACACACACACACACACACACACCAATCACAAACAGAGATCTGCCACTGCCCTGGCATGAGCGTACACGGCTGCGTTCGCCTACTTTTAGTCTCAGCCTCCAACTCTCTACGGCTTGCGGAGGAGAACTACGTGTAGTTGCAAGCAGCCCAAATGCAAGCGAATATTAGCATTGTGAAAAAACTGCTGAATCTCTTTCCTTTATTCATTATCACATTTTCTTTTATGAAACTCTTGTTTTTCTTGTTGTGAAGTCCTCTCATCATAAAAAGCAACAATCCAGACAAAGTGGTTCCAATCAGTGCAGATGTAAATGGATTTGAGTTAAGTATATAAATAATGTCCACAAGAATTACAAACTTGCCTTTACATCAGAGTCAAAACAGCATCGCAACAATGGGAGAAAGTAAGAATGTGAGAAGGCAAATACAAGAGAGGCCACAGTGTGACTATAAAGCTCAAGAGTGGAAAGTAACGTAGTGGCAACTGCATGGGAAAGTGGAGGAGCAGAACCCCAGAGAGGGGAGGCTGGAAAAGTTGAGGACATCTGAATACGGGCCTCTGGTATGACAGCAGAAAGACAAACGGAAATAAATGAGGAAAGTTCTGAGAGTTCAGACAAAGTGCAGGATGTTTAGGCTCACATGACATTCAGTAATGAGAACCAATTACAGAGATCTGAGTCACTCACACACAGACAATGCAAACACTCACAAACACACACCCACACATTGCACATGTAAACAATGCCTTTTCTAGAAAGGAAATGGAAATTTCATTATGGCCAAAAGATATGCATCATTTCTGGGTATATATCAGCAAACACTAAATACTTTATAATTACAATTATACAATTATATTTTAAATACTTCCAACAAAATAATAAAATGCAACAGCATGTGGTGCCTGAGAGTTTTAGATCCAGTCATCATGATGAGTCAAAAGCCATGAGGCCACACAGATGCTGGTTGGGGACAGTTAATCTTTAAGCAACTTATTCTTGTTTCATCATTTTGTCATCCTGTTATCCAATACAGTTGTTTAAAACAGTAAATACTTTTAATTTATGACACTGGGTGTAACTCTTGCATGAGCGCTGGTCTGCTGAAATTGTCTGCTTTTAATCCTGAGCCTGCTTTCTGTTTGCATGAGTCCCAGCGGCCCTATTTGCATAATGGTTTATAAAAATACACACAGAGATGAAAATGTGCTTAAGAACATTAAGGTAACAGTCACAAGACTACCATGAGTGCACCAAGACAGTTTGCAGGTTCAGTTCTCTTAATGAATGAACCACATGACTGTCTCAAAAATAGGTATCATAAACCTTCAAAAAGCATCAAGCCCATCTGATACTAAAATTGAATACGGGAAAGCTTACATATCAGCTAACAAGCTAGAACCTGTACGTTTATCCACCAGTTCTGTTTAAGAAAAAATGTGAAAAGAAGGCAATAGTTAGAAAAATGAATAGAAATCCACTCTCTTACAAACTATGGTCATCTCTTTAAAAAAAGGCAGGATTATAATTAGGCCGATATGAACTACCACTGTAGTAACTTTCGGTATTGTTAAAACCAGAATTCAAACTGGATCTTGGAACAGCGTGGCCTTTCCTTGAAAAATGCCAACCAGGCTTGGAAAATACAAAAAAAAAACTGAACTCAGATGAGCAGGCATAAACAACTTATATAAACAAGAAATGAACTGGGCCTTATATGGTGATGTCCTTGTTATTCTACATGTTGTTGCGAAACCACCAGAGGTGCACCAATGTGCTTGTACAAAAAGCTTTATTTTTCTTCAGCTTCTAACTGAATATATATTCTGCTAAAAGAAGCAAAAACACATGTTGTATATAAAATCATTGTTATTAATGTTTCTATAAGAAAAAATAACACTAACAAGAATTTCTTCTTTTCTTCTTCTTTTTTATTATTATTATTATTTTATTTATTATTTTTTTTATTATTATTTTTTACTACTACAAATAACTCTCATTATGCCTGCCCAGGGTTGGTGCCCAGACTTCTGACTGGCAAGCTGAGTTAAACAAACAAATTCCCTTTCGTAAATCAAGCATGACAAAAATACGGACACATTCTAATTGAAAAATAAAAAATTAAATCAAAGCAAAGAATCACTTGCTAAAATACTATATAAAACAGAACATTTCATATGAAAACATTTGTGTGAAAAACTGAACATTTTATTTCATTTACTGTCAAGAGACAGTAAATAAATAGACACATTTCAGTAGAGGCCTAAAGAATGAACACTTCAATAATACTGAAGATGTTTAAATGTGGAGTGTGGACAGCCGCTGAGAACTCATTCTGGTTTAGGCCGTAGTGTCTGTATTGTGTGCACTTAGAGTGCTGTCACATGTAATTGTTGAATTAACAGGAAAAATGGGAGGTTGTCAGTCTTCTTACTTGTGTCAGCGTGGGCACACTCAAACACACACACACACACACATACACACACACACACACACTAATTAACCCCCTTTGTTACATACCACCATTGGCCCACATCTCCCCTTTCTCTAGGGAGTCGTGAACTCTGACCTGGCCCTAAACAAGTCAACAGAAACCTTCCCAGCATGCTACTTGGTCCCCTTGTCGCTGCAGCTTTGTGATACCGCCTCCTGCTGAGAAGTGTCTGATTGACAGAGTGGGGTGACAGAAGGTTGTAGTAGTGCTACAGGACTGACTGATTGCCTCCAAGAATGCTAATAGCTTGACAGTGACAAAACACAGAACACACGTTCAAGGGACAGAAAGAACGCTTGTCTGTTACTATGTAGTAGCATATATAGTAAGCACTATACTGATGTGTATTAATTTTGGGGAAAAGATGATGTTGATGATATTAAAGTTGATACTGTAAATGAGAACAAGTTCTCCTTTTGTATCAAGCAGGACATATCTTGAAGCATCTGACTTAATTTCTATTACTTGGACTGTATTAAATTTTTAAAGATTTTTTTTTACACGTCTTTTGCCTCTTATACTTCAGATTTACTGGAAGTGACAAGGGGCAAAACTGATTCTTTTTTAAATATGCATCTACATCAGTTATGTATTTACATTTACAGCTAATAATTTAGTATACAACAATCAATTCTAATGAGCAACATACATTTGTGAATTACAGAAATAATCAATAATAATTTGGGATTCAGTGGTTACAATGAAGTCTTCTTCTTCTGTTGGTTTCTCCCGTTGAGGCTTGTTGTTTGCATTTGTACCCGACAAAATATTTAATAAATGTCAATGTCTTGCACAGTCTTATGTAACAAAGTCAAATCTTGTTACTCGGTTCCCGTCTTTAATAAAATAAGGCCAAAATCCCTTAAAATGCAAACAGTAACTTAGCAATAGCAACACAATATCTATGCAGTAGGAGGCGCTGGTTTCACAAGAATTGCACGACTACCATAGCCAGCGATACATGGCCAATTCTCCTAACAAATAAAAATAATTCTATTTTCATAATAATGTTTCCAATTAGATATCTAAGTTCAATTTGAATGCAGCTCATTTGAGGTAACAATCTCGCGTTCTTTTTACTTCAGTAACTTTTACTGACAACAATATGTACTTGCTTCATTTCGCATCATTTTGTCTTTTGGAAATTGACAGCACAAAATCCTAAACCTTCCATTTTCTGGTTACTCTGTTCCAGTGTGATGGGAATTTACACTCCTTATATTTTTTCTCCAAAAAAAGGAGCACAGATTAAAGCACTGTTAGACTTTAAGTATTTCTTGTCATTACTAATACCAACAAAACACTCTAATTACCCAAGTGATGTTCTAATGAGTGAATGTTACGTTTTAATGGAGGCTTTTTTACTTCTTACTTTTACTCCAGTATGTTAAGGGTATATTCCAGTGTCTCACGCTGTCGTTTATAGCAACAGCTACAAGTCCTCCTCTAGATTGATGCGAAAATTACTTTTGTTGCACAGTTGCCATACCTCATAGTGAGTCAAGAAACGGCCGATAAGTTAAAGAAAACCTTGCAGAGTTACCATATAATGTCATTGTCGTTTGTTCAATCCTAAATAAAATCAGTGTATCAATTCCGAAGAAAATGAAACAAGAGCTTTTAAGACCAGCCCTGCTCATAAACACAAATGGATGTTTACATACAGTATGGTTGAATCCATTACATATTACTTTGACCGAAATGTATTTTTGCTTAAATAATGGAAAATGAATGTTTTCTTTACAGCCCAAGTGCTGTTGAAAAAATATCCAACATACGTTCAACAAAAAACAATCTCATGGTTTTGAGTAGATGTATTACTTTTACAGGAAATATTTTGGTAGCTACCCAATTCAATTTGTAAAGAGTTTCAATTACTTTATTATTACAGGTGTAAAACACTATTTTCGTCACCTCCTTCAAACCACCCTCTAAGCGTGAAATTATTTGCTCATATGGCAGGGATTAAGCGCCAGCATAACGATTTTGGAAGATACTTTTTGAGGCATTTATCAGTTTAAGCTTATTGTTTAACCGTCAGGGGTCTAATGAGGTCCCAAGAATGCTGAATATTGAAAAGGTGACATTGAATTTTCAGTCATTTCTGTCCCTACCCACAGAAAAAAAACAAAGTCTATGGGTTCAATTTGTGATAGTGAGAAAAGTTTTCAGTGAGGGACGGAAAGTCCATTTCTGTATCTCAGCGTCACAAGATTGTGGGTGTATTCATGAATGGGACTTTCAGACCTAACACATTTTAGAAAAATATTCTTCAAATGACCAACATTGTGTAGGGTTGTTGTAGATGTAGGCTGTTCGAAAACGGGACACAACCGCTGTAGAAACAAGCAAGAGTGTAAATAAGCCAAGCATGGGTACAAAAAAGGATGCAAAATTAGCTAAACCTGTCAGGTTTTCTTTATTATTTTACAAAAATGTTCACCCTATTCACTGTAAGCAGTAACTGAAGTCTCTTTGACTTCGCAAATCTTCCAAAATGACACTTAAAGCAGTGTAAAACTGGTGTCTTACCATTTTAAACACAGCAGGCTATTTTCTCATTAGACTGTTCTCTGTAATGTGGGCATACAGGGCTAACACAAAGCAAGAATCCTTTCCTGAAACTTTAGAAACTACGCACTTTTAGAACTGTTCCACTTTTCAAATGACACTTAAAGATGCCAAACACCTACAACGGCTTGTGAAAGCCGTCATCATTTTCTGCATTACATAAGATTGGTTCATATTTTTCCATGCAGTACTTTAATATTAACTCTTGTGCTGTAACAATATATTTCCACTTCCAACCTTTTTCCAGATATTTACCTTAAAAAACTACACCTACACATTAATACTTTGAAGAGAACCCTCTTGCTCCAGTACCAGCCTTTATTCTTTTGGACTATGTACCTGTTTTGCATAGGAGTGCTCCAAATCCATTCTTGATAGAATTTACAGAGATGCTCTAGATTTGGTGTGAAAATGGCAATTCCTTTGACTTCACAATTACAAAACATCCCAATTTCCATTTCTGAGTCATTTCATGTGGCTTGGGCCTTATGCTTACGCCTGTCGTAATGCTGAGGTGTAGGTTTACCGCAGACTGGAACAGGCTCTCCTGCAATACTGTGTCCCTCCATTTTCCCTTCAACCCTGGCAAGCTTTCAGTTGTCATGATGTTGCCACCACCATATTTCACCGTAGGTACTGTATTTTTCGAGGCATGGCAACTGGTAGCTCTAGGTTACACATCACTCTTTTTATGACTAGCCAAAAAGTTCTATTTTCTTTTACCACATCTGAGTGTAAAATCTCATACTGTGTAACAAAGGCCATAAATGCTTTTATGTGGACTTTCATTAGGATCAGCTTTTATCTTGCCATCCTCTTGAAATTGTGGACCCATGCACCACTCCAGTTTCTACTACTTTTTTAATGCCCTTTCCTGCTTTTAAAGTGAAAGTGAGTGAATGTCATTGTAAACACCTCACAGCACACAACAAAATGTGACCTCTGCATTTGACCCATATGTAAAGGAGCAGCGGGCAGCTGACATGGGCAGCACCCAGGTGACAGTGCTTGGGGACGGCGCCTTGCTCATGAGCACCTCAGTGGCATTTTTACCAGTCGGGATTCAAACCAGGGACCATCCAATCACAAGGCAAACTTTGTGTATTTCATGTATTTTTGTGTACTTCTTACAGCAAGAGAAAGGCACCATAGAAAGCCCATCACTAGGGTGGTAAATCAAGTTTCATCAATATCTTTTGATTCAATGGATAATTTGAATTCTGCTACAATACGATTTCAATTAGATTCAGGAGCCAGCAATTAAAACAAGACGATATTCATATCAAATCACAAAAAGGAACTGAAATCATTTGCCATTTCCTGAGCTCAACCAAACATTCAAATAAAATTAACCTCCAGTTCAACATAAAATACAGATGACGTTTTCAAAGCTCATGATCGTTGATTAATGTTTTGATGCAGATTCCAATGTTTAAATAACGATCTTTCTTAATAAAAAAGAACATTTTTCAAAATAAAGTGACGCTACAATGTGAGATTTCCAATTTGTTATGGGCTTGTTGATAATAAAATCAATGTAGATCTATGTATTGTGACACCTCTTACCATATCACTTCCCTTTTTTTTACACAAAAGAATATCTAAAAATAAATATGAACATCTTGCCCAAGAAGGAGGTAAGAGAAGGAGCTAGTTTTAATGAGCTTAAAGCAATATTGCTAATTAATAGGGAACGTCACCAAAGAGCACTGATTAAACAGATTTGTCAACACCAACTCATACAGCTCACGTCAAGCTTCTGACAACCGTGCTTGTCGCCGTGAACATGTAGCAGGTAGTTTGTGATGTAAAATGTGATTTCAACTGATCTAAGCAAATATGATACCCCAAATGAAAGGAGACCGGAGACCATCGGATCGATGTTTACCTGTTTTTAATGAACCCTGATTACAGTTTTAATTACATAAAGGAAAAATAAAAGAACTAAAGTATACATGTTTCCTCTTAATGTCAAGTCTCAATCTCTTCTTTAGAGTGTTACACAACTGCAGAGAGAGAGAGAGAGAGAGAAAGAGATGGGGGAAGAAGATATGTGGATAGAAAATTGAAAGGAAGGAGAGAAATCTTATACACAAAGAAATAGTCTTTTCTTACATACTTCCCCAATGGAAAAAAATATATATGTACAAGAAGGAAAAAGGTGAACATAATAAGATTTAAAAAAAAAGGTGATAGCATGTTACCCCTCCCCATTTACCTGTGTTTTTGTCCTTTTTAATAATTACAAAAAAAAACCCAGCATAGACACAAAGCTAGAGAACGGTTTGCCTTTATATAGCTCGATGGAACGAAGGTTGCTGAATATGCTTTGTTAAAAGGGTTTAATCTCAAGAAGTTACACTTCAGGTAGGGGTAGCAAAAAAAAAAAAAAATCAGTATTATCACTGTTAAAAATAATAAAAGGTAATATTAACATGAACAATAGCTATAATAAAAACTGCAATGTTTATAGCGAAGAAAGGAAAAAATATATGGATTTCTTTTACAAGTATGAGTGAGTAAGGCAATTGTCTGGTTCAGCAGAGACACTGAGCTGGTGTAAGGCTGCTGTTGAGAGGAGGAGGGGGAAAATAACGGAAGGAGGACGTGAGAAGAAAAAATGGGGGTTAAAATATAAGGCAGAATGTGGGCAGAAGTTGGAACCACCTGCTGATTCCTCCCCACTACGTACTCTGCATAATGAACACTTGCAGACTGTTGAATGCGAGAGACGCAACGGGAAAGCGGGGAGGGGGGGGAGTGGATTCACACCGTACTGCGGAGGTGTGTGACTTCCTGCCCTAGCTAGAGGTGAAGATCGGTCAGAGCCGTGCGGAACGGAACGTCACAGGGCACCTTTAAAAAAAATAATAATAAAAAAGAGAAGACAGGAAAGAAAAAATGCCCATCAACATCAACTATTTACATAAAGGTGATAAAGGAGAGGGTTAGGGGTCTTGTGTTGCATCCCGAGGGCATGTTCGCCTTCCTCCGCTCTGAGAAGCAGCTTCCTTTTTTTTTTTGTTTGTATGAAGGAAAGCCACCCTCCGAGGGCACGAATCCTGAGAGGCAGAAAGACCTGCGTGAGCACGAACAAGGTTTGTTATAACGGCACTGTTCTGACAGGTTTCGCCAAAAAAAAAAAAACGTGTCAGTTTTGTTCGAAATCACCCCGAGTTGAAAAACTCGAATCTGAAAACTGAAATCTGGCCTTTCAAATCTGAAGTGGGGCGCGTGAGCTGGACCAAAAAAAAAAAAAAAAAAAAAAAAAAAAGATATTTATATACACAATCGACTATAAAACACAAACTTCAGCTCGGGGGAGACTGATCGTTTACAGTCGTCTTGTCTCTCTCCTCCGCCAACACCTCGTTCGTCTGAAGTAAAGCACTGTAGGATTCCCTGTAACTAACACAGCTGAGGTCAGCTGGTGTATAATTTCCCCCAAATATGTCTTTAAAAATAGAATTCTTATCAAAGCCAGAGTTTTGAATATAGATCCTCCGTATCAAATATATATATAAATATATATATATGACATATATATGCAATATATAGAGAGAGCACGAGGGCTTTATTTGGATCTAATTTAGGATATCTTCTTAGGTGCTAAAAAATAGAAAACAAAGGCATAATTGCAGTGTTTGAGGTCATCTTTCTAAGGCTCGAGTGTGTGTGTGAGAGATCAAAACTACGGGAGCGTATTTAAAAGCATAGGGTTAAGTCTTCTAAGTCTCCTTGTGTATGAAAAGGCACAATCTCACGTTTTGTTCTTTAAAAGGCTTTCTGAAACTGATACTATATTCTAAGTGAAACTAAATATTTGCGAGGTTAGGTTCTGATGAACGCCTGAGATTTTTGCTCGCTAACATTTTTTTTTTTTTCCCCCTAATCGAGATCCCCTGCTTCGGGCATGGCGCTCCTTTTGGCATTCTGCCCGTTTCGCTTCGTTTCTGAGGCCGATGTCAGTCTTAAATACGGGGAGAGAGAGAGAGAATCGCTTTTTTGTGACAAATCTCTTCTGGGTCAGGCTTGCGAGGTGGTGTGGTCCCATAAAAAACTAGAGACTGAGCTGACTTTTCCACAAGAAGACGCTTCACTTTTGGACCCAACTGGGCTGTTAAAAGGCAACGTTCATCGGTTATCGCGTTTAGCGTCGACGGGATCGAAGGCAGTGTCTGTTTTTAGGTGCGTTTGTCCAAATGAAAAACGAGGTTTCTTTTTCTCGGAGAAGTCTTCAGATGAGGAGCTTCGTGCCAAGCGGAGAGAACCGTCCGTCGGTTTGGTGAGAAACGTCAACTCCTGTCCAGATAGAAAGGACACAAAGCAAAGTAGGTCGATAGGGTGAGAAAGTACAACGTTTCTCAATAACTGTTTAAAGAAAGTCTCCAACCCTTCTATATATGTTAACGAGTGCAGTGACCGTGAGTTCAGGCACTTCTGTTATCTTCGAAACCTGTTTGGAAAGGCACCCGAGCGTTCACCATGTCCCTGACGTTGGGGTCTCTGAAAAGGACACAACAATTTCGTGGTACGACGACAAGGCAGCGGGGGCTTGGAAATGAAAAGGAGGGATTTCGTAAAAAGAAAGGAGAGGGCACCGTCTGTCAATTTTGTTCTGAAATAAGGAGAGAAGGAGGAGAGAGGAAGGGGGTCAGTATTAGCCATTCTTAGTGTCTGTGAAGCTGCGATTCCCGAAATTCGTGTCGCTGACTCGTCCCATTTATAGTCGAGTGGCGACGCTTCTGTGCCGACTAGTTTCATCGAAGCGCAGCCGCGAATAACCACCGCGGCGTAGAAAAACCATGAGCCGCCGCATCTTTTTAGAAGCCGTTATTCTCTAAAGACAGCTGGGCCGTGGCTCTCTGCAGCTCGGAGCTCACCCTCCTCTGACCCGGCCCCAGCGGTGCGACCAAACTGACGGGGCTCCTCTCCTCACTGTTGTTCTCCTCCTCCTCCTCCTCCTGCTGCTGCTGCTGCTGCTGCTCCTCCACCTTCGCTCTTCCATGTTCTCCATCATCTTGGACAGGCTCCTCCCTCTCGGCCCGGCTCTTCTTGTCCTCTGCTTCCTCGGCTTCCATGCGCTGGTCTTCGCTCCAGCGGCGCTTGAAGCGCAGTTTCAGCGGGATGCAGCGCGTTCCGCCCGGGCTCACCGGAGGCTCTCGGGGTTCGGCTTTGAGGCTTGCCAAAGTCGAGCCGATTCCCAGCAGGGAGGTTGGCGCGGCCGGGGTCTTGAAAACGTCTTCGTCCAGGTCCTCGTCGTTGTCTTCGTCGTCTTCCGCCAGAGTGTCGTGGCGAGAAGGAGGAGGAGGAGGAGGAGCAGGGAATCCGTTGGGGTGGGCTGGGGCGAAGACGTCGCAGTTGTCGTCTTCCTCACTGATGTCAGTCACCTCCACCTCTTCCTCGGACTCGATGTCGGAGATGGGCTCCACCTGAGTTAAAAAAAAAAAAAAAAAAGTGTTATATATATTTAGCCTTTTGTGTACCGTACCGTATCTCAAGAATATATATATATAGTTAAAAACAAGCAAAAAACCACCAACCTTGATCTTGGGTGGTGCTCCCAAGCCTCCGTTGGCTCCGGCCGAGGCAGCAGCAGCTGAGACTTTCTCAACGCCGAACGCCACGGAGGACCCCAGGCCCGAGGAGGTGACTGGAGGTTGTAGGCCTTCTCTCTGCTTGCGGCCGAGCGGCGGTGGCTGAAGTTTGAACTTGAAGGGTGACGGGTGAGACTCGTCAGCCTGGTGGTGCTGCTGCTGCAGGGGGTGAACCTGCAGGTGTGGTGGTCCCGCTCCGGCCGGACCCCCCAGGCCTTTGTCGGGGCGCTGCGGTTGGGGGATGACAATGTTGGGGTAGTGCAGAAAGGCACGGGGGCTCAGGTGGTAGTTGTAGACACTCTGGGTGTGGGCCTGCAGGTAGCGTTTCATGTCTTCCGGGTTGAAGGAGAAGTGGGAGCCCAGCATGGGGGACAGGGAGGGCGAGGGGGTGTAGGGTAGGTGCGAAGTAGGGGTCATGGACAACGCGGGCGACAGCGGCGGAGCCAGCAAGCCTCCGGGACCCGGGAGCGGGGACACGGGGAAGGGGGAGAGGGGCTCGGGGTGCACCCTGTGGGGAGGCGGAGGAGGAGGAGCGTGGGGTCCTCCACGAGGCAACCCGGTGGCCGGGTTGGGAGGGGCTCCGTAGACGCGGAACAGCGAGTCGTGGGAGAGGCGTGGGTGGAGCAGGGTCCTGAAGGCGCGGTCGGCCGGCCGTTCGTCGCAGCCCGCCACCACGCCGGCCTCCTCCAGCTCCGAGTTGGTGGAGGTGCCGTCGCTGCAGTCAGACACGGAGCCGCGGGCCATGCGGCGGGCCACGGCGCTGAAGACACCCGGGCTGCGCAGCTCCTCGCTGGGGGAAAGGACGTCGGACGGCGTGGAGGGAGGGAAGCGGAAGTGCGTGCCCACACCGGAAGGGACGGGTGGAGCGCTTTGAGGAACTCCAGAAGCTAGTAAGTAAGAAAGCAAGACAAAGAGATTAGGTGCAGTGAGACGAATGATCTGTAATAATATGCTAATATGGAACTCCTAAGAAAAAATGTTTTGGATCAAGAAATCTGTAAAGCTACTGTGTCTACTCTAAAAAGCAGCTCACAAATATCTTCTGGTTTAATTAAGAAAAAGACCACTTCAAACCTTTACCTGCAGATCCCATGTCGATGAACGGATAGTTGACCAGCACCAGTTTGTTGAAGTTAAACTTGTAGGTGAATCTCTTCCCTTTGGTCTTATGCAGGATCCTTTTGTTGTAGTAATATCTGGGAAAAGAGCGTTGGCATGGTTACACACCTAAAAGTTCGACGATCTACCAAAACTTCGCCTCATCTCGTCACTAGTTCCTCAACCGCACGGCCAATGAATGCTAACAAAGTGTAGCATAATATCAGTGCATGTACAGTATAGCCACACGTATACAGTGCTACCTGGACCCCGAAATTACCGATCACCTCACCACACATTAGGAGAACATTCATCACAGAGGGTGGGTCACAGGACATCAGGATTCCTTCTCTACACTTACGAAAAAGATGTCCAGGTACGTCTTTTTTGCAGGACATCAGATTTTCATACACTTTTAGATAGACTGCAGCAATCTTTTATGACCTCAAGTAGACGTGGGGTCTCTGGTTATAGCGCAGTTTCCCCATCGCTTCCCTGGATCATTGGGATCCACACAGACCACCTGGGGCACATTTTCCACTAAAAGTGGTGCAGGTGACGGTTCCCAATTTGTTTCTCTACTGAAAGAATTGATGCCCGTGCTGCAAAATCAGCTCCAAACCGGAACAAAAACTTCTGGTCTGAAAAACAGGAAAGAGGTGGCCAATGTTTTGTGAAGAGACTTCGGAACGCAGAGCGGGACCTCGCATAACGAGTTCCAACTAATGGCTGAAGCTGAAACTGATTTTCCAGATAGCTGGGAACATAGTCGTAGTGTCATCACCCAGCTTGAACTGAGTTCTTAAGTGAATTATTTATCATTGTGAACATACCACAGCACACAGTGCACCACAACAAAATGTGACCCCCACATTTGACCCATCTGCAAAGGAGCGGGGGCAACCCCCCGGGGAGCAGAGCGTGCGGACGGTACCTTGCTCATGAGTACCTCAGTGGTACCTTTAACAGTCCGAGACTTGAAACGGTGACCTTCCAATCACGGGGCCAACTTCCTAACGGTTTAGCTGCCAACCGCTCCAGTAAAAATGTGGATGGTTCCACCATTTGGCTTCGATTCGAAATACTCGGACGGCCCAAACCTGTTTAGCTTCACACGGATGCCCTCCGCTGAAATGTTAAGATGGTTAAGATGTACGCCAAGTTCTCTTCCCTGTTTATGTCATTCCTCCCCAGCCCCTCCCAATTTCTCCCAAGACATTATCAGGATGTAGAGTTTGTTCTGTTCCATGCCAAAAGAGGCACACTTAACTTGTAGCTGGTAGAGGCTGAGAACGAGCCGACCCCGACTATCGGGCTGACCCGAACCCGTATTCATGCTCGCCATTATTCCGGGTTATTAAAGCACGGAAAAGGAGGAGGAAAAATCCAAAGAATACTTGGAGACAGTGGGAGAACAAATATGTGGATATGTTTACATTACACTGTAGAACTGGCTCCCTGCCCTTTTGTCTACGTCTGGTTAATATCCGTTTTTTTAACATTTGCTCTATAAGTAGTAGAAGCAAGGCAGTTTCCACACACAGATCTGGAAAATTTCCAGGAAATACAAAACCAATTTCCAATGAAATCACTGGCTGCAAACCATTTTAAGACAGGGGATGTGCAGTATAGCACAACATCCATCACGGTACAACGTGAACACATGCAGAAGAAATTGTTTCTACTTTGCAAACTAAGGTAAAGCGCTTGACATCAACATTACCAAGTGAGAAATCTGTGCATTTGGGGGAAAAAGTTCATTCATTCATTCATTCATTCATTCATTCATTCATTCACTCATTCACTCATTCATTCTCCGAACTGCTTAATCCCAACTGGGGTCGTGGGTGGACCGGAGCCTATCCCGGGAACTACGAGTGCAAGGAGGGGACCAACTCTGGGCAGGTGCCAACACATCGCATGGCAGGAAAAAAAAAAAGTTGTTTGATGTCCCATTTTTAGGAAAAAAAAAAATTCTAACTGAAAACACGAAAACATGTGACCTGTAAGTGACCGTTACATGCAGACTTGTATCCAACAAAAACTCAAAAATGGAATATGAATGCATGTTTGAAACCATTTTTCGAACACTGGGGGGGAAAAAATGTGTGTTTGTTGGATTTTGGTTTTAATTTGAAAATAATCGTTAAAATAACTGGCCTATGTCGTTTTGTGACAAAAACTTCTTTGACTTAATCAGCTCTTCATGATGCTGGCCGCCTCTGGTAAAATTCCCTACATCCTCAGTTAAACAGATCTTGCAATCCTACCCCTGGTAGGATAATGTCAAGAGTGCGAATTTTATTTGTGACATAGGCTATTATTTTAAGACGGTGACAAAATGATACACAGACTATGAGATGTCCATGTGACCCTCCACGGCAATTTTCAAAATTGAGTTATTGTTTTCATGAAAGGGCATAAATCAACCTTCATAACGATACCTATATGGAATGAATCGGACGACATATGACTGAGATATCAACATTCAATGGAGTCGGGTTTCTCCTGTCACGCCAAGTGAGAAACGGAGAAATCTGCCTTTGAAGTTGACTATCGCCGTAGCACTCACAGACGCTTGGTGCGGTCGCGGCTACGTTTGCATTTACGGTAGCCTACGCTGCATTCACAGCCACACGGATAGCCTACCTGCGTTAGGTTAACTGAACTCGGGAGACGAAGATGGATTCCGGAGAAATATCTTCACGCTAGTCAACCAGTGGATTTATCGTAAATATTGAAGTAGAGCGGTCAAAACAGAAACTTTTAACATTCTGCTGGAATTGAATTCCTCACCTCAAGAAAGTCCCGTTTTTAGGATGGAAAGGGTACGTTTTTCAGCCAAATTTATTCCCAACAGTTCAGTATAGACCTTCCACTGTTTCAAAACACTAAAAACAAGAAATCCAAAATTTTACCCCACGCAACATAAACGCTCGTTTTTCTCGGAAACCTCTGTTGCGACAAGCGACTGGTTTTGCCGTGGAGGGTAAACACATTTTAGGGCAGAACTGTCTCCAAACAGGAAGCTGGGAATTCTGCAAGCCAACATGGGAACCTGAGTACACATTTATTGAGGTCATTGTGTTACACAGCGGGGATGCTCTTGTGGAGAGTTCATACTGCTTTATCAATCTCGTGGCACAAGCCTGTGTTTGTGTTTGTGCATGTGTGGCGCGTGGCTGAGTTGCATTTGGACTTGTTCTCATTGTTGATGGGAGCAGAGGGGTTCAGCACATGTTGTTCACAGGCACGGTGGCAGAGCAAAGGGCGCGCACGCACACACACACACACTCCCACACACACACCCCCAGGATCAAACATGCTGAGGCACACAGAAACATGGGCTTTGAAGTGCATTTGAACTCACTTCAAAAACAAAAAAAAGGATGCAAAGAGTTCAAGCATGTGTGCCTCCACATGTGTGTTGCTGCCCGCGTTCTGGTACACAGCAGCTCCTCGTGGCTCAAATAGGAAGGAGAAGCTAACGATGCATTAGGAAGATCAAGGACTGTTGGATGAAAAGGAGAGTGCTAATAAGAAGCAGACCACTGACTTAGGACTATTTCTAAAATTCTGCTACTACTTTAAAAAATTTTCTGGCCCCAGTGTGTGTTCATCTTCATCTTGCAGCTGGTAGCGTCGCCGGTTCAAGTCCCAATACTGATAAAGGTGGCACTGAGGCACTCATGAGCAAGTCACCGTCCCGTCCCCAAACACGGCTTCCCAGGCACAGACCATCAGTGTGCCACAGCTCCTTCCTGGATGGTTCACTCACTTCACTTTGAGGGGCGTTGGTGGTCTAGTGCAGAGGTTTTCAACCAGAGGTCCACCGCGGCAATGTCGGTGGTCCGTGACATGAAATATAGTTTCACTACATAACATTTTTTATTTTGTTTGTTTTTCAAAATGACATATCCAGATGATTTAGGCATTTTTATGAGGTGAAATGTAAAAAATCTAATATTTTAAAATTCTAAAAAATAATTTAAAATAAACAAAAACAAACCTCCCCCCACACACACGGATACACAGTGGGCCGCCGACTACTGCTTAGTCTGAATGGCGGTCACTGGGATAACACCGACTGAAAACCCCTGGTCTAGTGTTTAAGACACTCACCCCTGGACCAAGAGGTTGTGGGTTCGAATCCTTCCTAGAGCACTACCATCGTTGGCTCCCTGAGCAAGACCCTTAACCCTAAATTGGTCAAGGGAAACTGTCCCTGAAATTAGGAAATGGAGGTTGCTCTGGATTAGAGCGTCTGCTGAATGCTGTGGATATAATGTACTGTCTCCGTAAAAACGTTGAAGTGTGTCTGTAACATGACTCAGGTCTGCGTCTGTTTTTTATTACGGTACAAACCTTGTCAGTGAGCTGCAAAAAGACAAACAAAAAAACCCCCAAACAAAATAAATGTAAATTTATCGTGATCACGGTAAAATGTTCAATTCATTGTGGTCTTATATTGGCGTTCTACGAACCCCCCGCCCTACGAACCTCCCGGCCCACGAACTCCCATGCGACCAACTGACACCGAAGCGAAAATGAAAAGCAGCCATGAGTTTCTCTGTGTGTAATCATGGCAGACATTTCACAGAAGTTCAACACATGCTTAATCTCTTAATCTAAACCTGGACTCAAGCGGCGAAAAAAAAAGAAAAGGACACCCTCCCCCCACACTCACCCACAAAAAAGGCAGTCTCAAAAGCCTGCTGGGAAATTCAGGTTTAATGTGCTGTCTTAACCCCAAATGGGCTGTTTGAGTTCCATTTTAAACGCTATATTTTGCGTCACAGCAGGTTTGGTTAATATCGGGTCCGAAGTTTAATTTCGGGGCTGCTCAAAGCTTTGCGCACCTCTGGCGAATTCGGAAGGTATGATTACAGAAAGAAAAGGGCAATGTTGATGAGACAGTTCTCTTGGTCCTGAAGTGAGCATGAGGAATTTGGTAAGTACTAGAGCTGGGAAATTCTTTTTAGGGAATAAGACATATATTCCCAATTTTATAAAATCTCTTCTAAAATATTTTATCCAAAGTCCCTTACATGCAAGCACACATTTATGATGATTCGAGTATTTTCAACATATAAACGCTTAAAACAGCCTTGTTTTTAATCCATTAGTGGCATCTAAATTTATCATGTAAAACAGACCACAATACACTTTGAGTTTGTATGTATGTGAGTGAGTGATTATTTGGCGTTGTGAACGTACCACAGCACAGCACGATTGGACCACAACAAAATGTGACATCTGCATTTGACCCATCCGTGAAGCAGCAGTGGGCAGCTGATGTGCAGCGGCTGGGGAGCAGTGCTTTGGGACACTACCTTGCACATGAGTACCTCAGCGGTACCTTTACCGGTCCGGGTCTTGACCCGGCGACACTCCGTTCACAGTTCCAACTCCCTAACAGTCGATACATGACATGAGGCTTAAGACGTAAAGCAAAATCAAGTAGCGGGAAAGTAGCAGAATCGGATCGAATCAAGATTCTTCCTCTGTTGATTCAACATCGATTCATGCATTCCCAAAAATTGATTCATATTTTTCAACTAACGTAATGGCACTAGTTTACTTTTTCCCCCCAACACGAGTTCAGCTCGCATGAGCATGAAGGAAGCGCAGTCAGTAAGTGTACATACGCATTACATTTTTGTTGATCTGCCACAGTCAAAGGGGAAAAGTAACTCAAAACAGCAATCTGGAAACAAATTCAACTATATACTGAATCGTAAAACGTTTATGAATCGCGAATTGATTTTGAATCGAATCATGAGCCCAAGAATCGGAAACGAGTCGTGCACTCCTACTGAAAAGTTTTTTTGTCTCACTCCTTTTCCTACACAAATGGCCAAAATGTTATCAGAGGGAAACTGCGGGTTTTATATGAGAATTAGGTGAAAGTCAGTGATTATTTGTGACTGTGAACACAGCACAGCACAGCACACAGTGCACCACAACAAAATGTGACCCATTTGTGGCTTACGGCCACACCACCCTGAAAGGGTGTAAGCTGCCCACTGCTCCTTCACGGATGGGTTAAAAGCAGAGGTCACATTTCGTTGTGGTGCACTGTGTGCTGAGCTGTACTGTGGTGTGTTCACAATGACAAATAATCACTTTTTTTGACCCATCCGTGAAGAAGGAGTGGGCAGCTCAGAAGCAGCGCCCGCGGAGCAGCGCCCGCGGAGCAGCGCTTGGGGACGGTCCCTTGCTCATGAGTACCTCAGTGGTACCTTTACCGATCCGGGATTCGAATCTGTGACTTTCCGATTCTAACCATTAAGCTAACACCTACTCCAAGTGTGTGCACTCAGATCCTCCACAGTCACATAAAAGGGCTGTAGACTAAGTGGTAAAGAGGCCGCAAAGTGGCTCCACGCGAGACATTCGCTCTAAACGCTGCCACACTTCCCTTGTGAAGATGAAAGTTGGGGTAAACCGTGTCTAGGAAGTTTCAGTATCGGTGCTGTCGACATTCGAGCCCTTATGGTCGAGGGAAATTGTTATTCTAGAGCACGTAATAGGATGCAGAATTAGTTTGCGCCAATGAATGCGCCGTGACTCATCCTTATTTTTCTCCTGTCTTCATGGATGTGACAGACTGTCAATTTAAACTGCAAATATGATGGACAGAAAGAAAGAAAACTCACGGCATAAATGCGCTGAAACCCGTTACAATCGCTTGGGTTTCAAGGGACCTAACTACACTCTTCACGATCAACTGATTCCCTTTTTCCCTTCATGCAGCTCACGGGGGGAAAAAACAATAATAAAAAAAAAAGGCAGCAAAAAGCGTAATGCTCAGAAGGCGGTAGGAGCTCGCTGGTCCTGTTAGCGAGGGCTGATGCGATTTCGATTATTACGGGATGGCGAGGAGAAGTTCACCGAGTTTGAGTGGGCATTTGGTGTTGCCGTGGAGACTAGTGCGAAGACCTGAATAACATGTACAGAGAGGGACGTCAGCATAGAAGGAGAACAGCAGACGAGGACAAGGACAGAAGGAGGGGGGAGAAAAAAAGGACAAGGGGAGAGAAAGAAAGAGAGAAAGAATGAAAAAGCTGGGGAGAATGTAAAGTGAGACAAGAAATGCAAAAAAACCAACAACAAGGATGCGCCAAAGAAATGGTGAGAATGGACAGATGTGTGCGATAGAGAATGTCTTAAAACAAGTGCTTTAAAAGTATTGGTGCTTAAGGAAGTGGGCGTTCACACGTTCACTCCAACCTTATATAAATATAAACTGAAGATTGGTAGAGAGGCCAATCCTTTCTCTACTGATTTATACATCAGTATCATGTTCATGGACATGTTCTGACATTAAGAGAAAGAAAACATTCTGCAAAATGTAAAGTGGAAGGAGAGAAGTAGCGGCGCACCACACGTGTGGCAAACGACCAGCTGGACATGAGATCGCAGCCCAATCTACTGCCTTTCAGTCAAGTGATGATCATGGCACGCTGGCGTAGCAATCAACACTTTATTAGCTCTAATTTCAGTGCAAAAGTAGACCTGCCAGGTGGTGTGAAAAATGAGACTTCCAACAATTGTTGATTTTCTCTTTACCTCATTAGGACCCTACGATTTCCACGATGCGGAAAACGCGGAAATCAACAAATAAAATGGAATCCGTTGTAAAAAGCGGAATGTCATATAATTCGCTGATATCGGTGTGTGGGCAAAGCAAAGTAGTGGTTTCTAATCAGTTTTGGCCGCTGCAGCCCCCTGTACGTCTTACCTGTTGAGGCGGGACTCAGCTTTCTACACACACACAAACGCACAGACCCAGGGGGGTCAGCTATGGTGAAGAGGCTGAAACACCAAAGTCCTCAAAAAAATTACGGAATTCGAGTGTCAGTACTAAGATTAGAGCAGAACAATACCCAAAAGATTTTTATGAATCGGGAGAACAACTCTTTTGTACGTTTTGCCAACCCACGATGGACTGCACCTGCAAGAACATGTGACGACCACTTACAGTCAAACACTCACATCAGGAAACGTTTCGTTTTGCACAAAAAAAATGAATGTTTTTTGTTGTTTACAGGTAAATGTTTTTCCAAAGCAGAAAATGTTCTGCTGAACCCCAGCACTTTGTTGAAGTTGAATAACAGTCATTTAATGTGAAATTGTTTTCTATTGCATTTTTCTTTTTTCCCATCCAATCCATAATTAGACACTTTTTAGGTGAATAAATATGATTATAACGTAAAACACGGAATTCAGATGAATATAAATGGAAAAAACAGAATTCAGAAAAAAAATAAAACGGAATTTAGGAAGAAGCAAAACGGATTTCATAGGGTTCTACCTCACTTGCTTAAGAAAAAAGGCAGTTTAATTCAAAAGAGGCAAAGAACACTTTTAAACCACATTTTACAGTCAAATGGAGCGCCGTCCAGCAAAACACACACCTAAAAATGATTTGATCAACGTCATGACAAATAGGGGTCGACGATATTGGTTTCTCAGGGCTGATACCGATTCAGAATATTGCTAGTTAACTGGGTCAATATTTGGAACCGATACGTAAAAAAAGGAAAAAAAAAAAAGTCAAAATTTTGAATTTTACAAACACCAAGCTTCAGATTGGCTACTACTCGTGTGACATATAGTCACTGTTGTGGGTGGGACATTAAATGAAGCAGCGAGTCGAGAGCAAACGGCACAGAAAAAAGAGACGACAGTGGAACCACACTAACGCACCTTGTAATTAGGCAAAATGCCTAATGTCGGACCCTGATAAACGGACCTGGCTAATATTCGGTCAACCCTTAATGACAACATACTTCTTTCATGCACTTCAACATCACAATTAATGGAAATTCAGCTAACGTTTAAGAAATTTTCATGACTATGTTTAAGAGAGAATGTATTAACAGACCACACGAGAAGTACATCTACTGCAAAATTAAAATTGTGCTTGTTTCCAGTAATCAAAGTTCTAAGTGAAACATAAAACAGTGAACTACTTACACAGAGCAATTCAAAGATAAAACTAGTCTTGAAAAAATAGTTGAAAGAATCATGTCACTCGTGTTTTTTTTGAAAACAATCTGAATTTTACTAAAGGCAGCAAATGAACTTTGGAAAAGGTGAACAATATGTGACCCTCCACTGCAAAACCTGTCGCAACAGAGGTTTCCGAGAAAAACGACCGTTTATGTTGCATGGGGTAAAATTTTGGATTTTTTGTTTTTAGTGTTTTGAAACAGTGGAAGGTCTATACTGTACTGTTGTGAATAAATTTGGCTGAAAAACTTACCCTTTCCATCCTAAAAACGTGACTTTCTTGAGGTGAGGAATTCAATTCCAGCAGAATGTTAAAAGTTTCTGTTTTGACCGCTCTACTTCAATATTTACGATAAATCCACTGGTTGACTAGCGTGAAGATATTTCTCCGGAATCCATCTTCGTCTCCCGAGTTCAGTTAACCTAACGCAGGTAGGCTATCCGTGTGGCTGTGAATGCAGCGTAGGCTACCGCAAATACAAACGTAGCCGCGACCGCACCAAGCGTCTGTGAGTGCTTCGGCGATAGTCAACTTCAAAGGCAGATTTCTCCGTTTCTCACTTGGCGTGACAGGAGAAACCCGACTCCTTTGAATGTTGATATCTCAGTCATATGTCGTCTGATTCATTCCATATAGGTATCGTTTTGAAGCTTGATTTAAGCCCTTTCATGAAAACATCATAATTTTGAAAACTTTGCTACAAGCGACTGGTTTTGCCGTGGAGGGTCACATATAGAGATTTTTACAGTGAAGTGAACAAATGATTTGATCAACTTCAACTTCCATGAGTTGTCAGAGTTACAACTTGGGCTTTAAAGTCAGTTCACTGAAATGAAAGTGGTAAATTTGAACTTAAAACCGCCAGTTGTAGCCAAGTTAGTACTCCACATATGGCCTGCGTTTGCTGTATTTTTTATTAGGAAAATATTCTTTAAAATCTTCTATTTCATGTTGGCAGGAGACCTGATTTAGACTGATATCTCTTAGTTTGGTATTAGCATGATTCCAGAATAATTTCAAACTCTTGGTTGTAAACTACGTCTATGGCTCACCTGAGGGCTCGGCTGAGTTTGTCGTAGTTCATCTGAGGCTTGCACTTGCGCGCCCCCCACAGTCGCGCCACCTCGTCCGGGTCCTTGATGACGAACTCGCCGTAGTCCCCCTGCCAGGCGATGACGTCATGGTACTCCTCCTTCCTCAGCAGCTCCAGGATGAAGTGCCAGAGCTGAATCTGCCTGGAGCCCGGGCTGGACTCGGGCTTGTAGGCCCACTCCGGGAAGGCGAACCCTGAGGGAGGAGGGAACACATTTTTAAGCGAACTTTAGTGAGTGATTATTTGTCACTGTAAAAGCAACGAAATGTGACCTCTGCATCTGACCCATTCGTGATAGAGTAGTGAGCAGCTTTTGGGCAGCACCCGGGGAGCAGTGCTCGGGTGCGGTACCTCAGTAGTACCGATTCGGGACTTGAACCGGTGACCCTCCAATCAACTGACTAGCCGTTAAACTACCCACATCAAACACCAGAACTGCCGACATCAACACCAGAACAGACGGACACATTTCATAAACATAGCGGAAGCTCAACTTCAAGGAAAAAAGTTGAGCAGAGCGTCAATGCTTGACTCACTGAGGTCACCTGAAGGTCAGCAAGGTCCCTAGCTAAGTTCATTTTGCAAGCATACTATTAATTGCGTTTTGTGAGGTGTTCTTGAGTGTCTTAAAAGTGCATTTTTAGTAAAACTTATTATTAGCATTATTATTATTTATTATTTTTTCATCTTAATTAATACTTGAGGAATGTCTTTCTTGAGGAGTTTCTAACAACTGAGAACCTGAGTCGCCAACTCTTCTAACAACAAATTTGTTCATAAAATGCACTTAAGCAGTTTTCCCAAAGATCCTAACATGCACTAATGCTTACTTATTTTTTTTTAAAATGTTGCAAAGTAAGAACAGAATTTCCCAATGATAAAAAGGACACTTACACACATACGCCTGCATGCGTGTTTGTGCAAAACAAACATTGGGTTTTCTCCATTTCTACTGTATGTTTTACTATTTAAATGTCTGAACTTTAAGAACAAACTTAAGAAAATATTAGTAACCGAGGCCCATTGTGACCTTATACTACGGTGGATGGTAAGCTCCAATTTGCCCAATCCCTTTTTATCATACGTTAATAACTAGGGATGCACCGATCCGATATGTGGATCGGATATCGGTCCAATAACCACTCAAATAGCTGGATCGGGTATCGGTGGCATGGAGCCGATCCATGAATTGTAGGTTTTTCTACGTTACGTCACTGGCGTTAATTATATGGACATGAAGAAGAGCAGAACAACACTCTACCACCCTAAAAGCAAATTATACATGATTATACCGTTTCATTTTCTTTGCACCACCAGCTCTCGCTCGCGATCTTCGTGCTCCTCGCTGTGTTTGTTAGCGTGCGCGTCTCTCACAGGGAAGTATTACATTCACTAAATTGTTCCAGTTCAGTCAAATCTTCCCCTTTATTACAGACCACACTCATATTTTAGCTGATAAATAACAAAAACCGCCAGCGTTCTACTCACAACACAGCCGTTTTCATTGTTTATTCCAAGACGCGAGCTCGACACGTTATTGTGTGGAACGCCATCGTGCCAAACAAATCTCGCGTGGAACGCCGTCATGTCCAAAATGAGGCGTCGGCTAAAATGAGTCAGTTAATCAGAAAAACTCTTTTTTTTTTCCATTCTATAGTGTTAGAGAGTAAAAAATAAATAAAGAAATATGCACTATTTGTTTTCAAATCATTTTATTCTATATCCAGACAGATTCCAAATGGATAAAGAAGTTATTTTTCTTCATAGTGCTAAGCTATAGAATATCTCTACATAATAAAAACTACACAAACACTATAATAAGCCTAAAAACATAATGGGTGAATGGTATAGATATTCATTCATTCATCCATTATCCGAACCGCTTAATCCCAACTAGGGTCGTGAGGGCACCGGAGCCTATCTCGGGAATTGACGGGCCCAAGGTCGGGAAACAACCCTGGGTAGGCGCCAACACACCACAGGGCATGGTATAGACAATCGCCCCCCAAATTCCCTTAGAGCTGTAAAGGTGCAAAAAAAATACTCGGGATCAGCCGACGCCCAAAGCCCAAGTATCGGCATCGGTATGGGAACTGAAAAAGTTGGATCGGTGCATCCCTATTAATAACCTATGAAGCTCAATTCTAACAAAAACATTTAGCAAAACTGCAGGCAGAAAGCTGTGGTGTAACAATTCAGCAAATGGTATTCTTTAAAGGTCTCATATGAAAGTGAGTGAAAGACACCAGACCAAAAGTTGTTTTCCACCACAGTGTGTCAAAAATGTATACGCATTCCACACCGTACCATGAGCATGTGAACTGCTACATCCTAGTAAAAAAGTCTATTTCTGTGCACTGGTAATTGGCACGCCTGACTGAAGAGTAGAGTTAAGTGAAACTAACGTGAAGGACGTTGCAGTGCTGGATTGGGGCTCACTCGACCGCGTTTCATTCACAGGTGTCAAAATATTAAGCAGAAGGACATCAAAGGTCTGCATTAACCTCAGCTTCTGCAAGCGCTTTGATCTCGTCACTCACAGCGGCTCGGACGTGCGCCTGTGGGCCACAAAGTCACCGGGCTCGAGGCTCAATTTAAACTTGCTGAAAAGGTGGACGCAATGTCACAGCTGACGCCGAAACATGGTCTCAAACCATTCCATCGAACGGCGCACAAAAAGGGAAACGTACGAGTTTCTATTTTCGACTTCAATTTCTCCAATAAAATGTTCTTATCACACTTTTCCAAGTCATTTCTGACAGTCTCTTCATCCTTGAGGAGGCAGTCAAAACAGAGCCCAAGGCCACGCCCACGCAGAGGTGGTAGAACAGCAGTGAGAGTGTGTGTGTGCGTCCCAAACTCATAATAGACTCCATATGTAAACAGTAGAAGGTCAGACCTTAGCTTGGAAGGGGGCCCTGCATTTTTAGAACCACCACTGTACTGTACACACACACACACACACACACACACACGTTCCCATGAACACAAACAGCACAGCACGTTAAAGTCCACAGTCTAAAGACTTTGATCGAGCTGCACCACAAACCGTAGCCGCGACTGGTAGTGATAAGCGTGAATATCTGTTTCAGGCTGGTTTTAACCGACAAAAGTTCAACAAACGTGTTGACAGATGTATCATCTCCTGGATTACAGCACTCCTGTCTACAGACGTCTGACCCAAAGAGCACCATAATGGTGCAATGAAGAGTTGTGATTTAAAAGTCGATTAGGCACCAAGTTGAACACTACAAACGCTTTACGTTTAAGTTCACTCGCCGTGAAAAAGTACCTACGGCAACTGCTGTGCTTCTTGTGTCGCTCCAAAACGATCCACTCAGTTTCAGTAGGTGCTCAAATCAATACCGTGATTTAACGAATGGTTCATTCATTTTTGACTGACCGATTGATTAATGAACGTTTTTCTGCTTGGGCTTGCTCTCATTGAGCACTCACAATGTTTATCCTTCAAAATCAGTAACTTTTTTAGAAGCTGATTCTAGAACAAGTGAGTGATTATGAAAGTAAGTGATCGTCATTGCTAACACACCACAGCACGGCAAACAAAACAAAACAAAAACGCGACCTCTGCATTTGACCCGTCTGTGAAAGAGCAGCAGGGAGCCAATGAGCAGCAGTGTTTGGGGACGGTACCTTCCTGCTGAGTAGCTCAGTGGTCTCCGGGGTTCGAAGTGCCGATCACATCCTAACAGTTACGCTACCAACTGCCTCCAAGAGTGATTTTAAAATAATTGAAGTATGCAGACTGGAAGGGGCGGAGCTGCATGTCAGTATGTTTTTGCATGAACACACACTGGGGAAAGTATTAACATTTTTTGAGTATTAAGACGACAACACATAAATCAACATAAGCAAGACTCTCAAGGAGAGGTTCTGTATATGGACGGACGGATTACCGGTCGGGCTGATTATCGGGGCCAATATTAGGCATTTTGCCGATTATCGGTATCGGTGTTTCATTTTGACCATCGCCTATATTAAGTAATTACGAGGTGCGCTACTGTGGCTCCACTGTCGTCTCTCATCTCTGTGCCGTTTGCTCTCGACCGCTTCATTTAATGTCCCGCCCACAACAGTCTCTGACTGGCTATATGCCACACAAGTTGTAGCCAATCAACGCTGAAGCCTTGTTGTAAATCACACCACACTCACATGAGCGCAGCGTGAAGCTCCAAGAAGGATAAGAGGAGAGAGGAGAGTTTCAGCTGAGCTCGCTGTTTCTAAAATTCTGAATTTTGACAGAGGTTTTCTTTTTTTTTTGCATATCGGTTCTCAGTCTCATCAACTAGCAATAATCAGTATCAATATCGGTCCTGAAAAAACAATATCGGTCAACCTCTAGTGACCTCGGTCAGGTTCGATTCATTTTTAACTAATCAGCCAGTTTAAAGTATGTGATAACAGAAGAGTACAAAAGAACATCTGTAAATAACCCTTTTACTGTTCACTTGTAGCTGTACACATCTATTTTATCAACCTGCATTTGGTTCCCCATTAATACCAACAGACCCGATTGGACGTTCAATTAAGCTGAGGCATCACAACACTTAACGGGATTTTTAACATCATAACACAAATGGCTCGCTTAGCAAAACAAGAGGGGAGGGCGGCGTGTTTGGGGGCGACCTGCGGCTCGTCTACAGGCAATTAGAACAGAACGTTCCATTTTTCACTTTTCCGTGATCCAATCTGTAATGGAATTCCAGGCCTCGACTAAAATCAAACCAAGCCTGTTAAAGTTCTGCTGATGCCTCCGAACTTCGAAAAGACACAAGTCGTAAAAGAGCAAAAACGGATGAAAGAAAAGGGTGAAGGAAAAAAAAAAACAACAAAACAAAAAAAACAGAGGCGCACAAATTCAGAAACAATGACCGGGTTTTAAACTTAGATCTGATCTCTCGCCACGCTGTGTGCCTAGTGGGAACGCACCAAAATAAAACAAGTCATTCCCACACTTATAGGAAAGGTGGGGGAGTGAGTGGGCAGGGGGGCCTTACGCACGCAGAGTGTGTGTTGTGACAGGGGGAATTTGTAGGAGTAGGGCTTCTGCGTTATCCCGGTGACCGAGGAACAGCTCGTTCCTACCATCAGTGCTTACACACACTGCCAACACCAGACGTGCTACCGGGACACGCAGTGTGTGTGTCTGTGTGTGTGTGTGTGTGTGTGTGTGTGTGTGTGGTGGAGTGGCATAGGGAGCAGCATAGGCTGATGATCGCGGGCTGGAGCTGAACGCTCGGTGCCGAGGTTAAAGCAATTGGCCGAACCTTGTGATGAGGCAAAAGAAAAGGACAAGCAAAAATAATGACGGTGAGTCAGATGAAGAGAATTTACGATCTACGACAGCAGAGCACGTTCCTCGTTATGTTGCTTTGTTGAGCTGCATCCAGGCCACCATCAGATGTGTCCTCCGAGAGTCTAGACTGATAGAGCGACTAGGCCTAGGCGATATGGCCTAAAAATAACGCTGTGATCTTTTTTAGCTGATACACAATATCCTGTATATCTCCATATATTCTCTTGTTCTGGGAGAGAACTACATTTCGCACAATCCTCTGCGGTGAGCCTTAATTATGAACGCGCAATGGAACAAACTCTGGCGTCTGTGCTCAACTCTGCCTACGCATGCGCTTCAAACAGTCTGTGCACAGTCAGACCGGCCTGCCCTCGCGCTCAGATGTATGGAACACCAAAGCTGCCACAGTTCGCCTTAAAGGCAGTAAAAAGTGGTCCCTTTACAGTAAATTTACGGCATTGGAAAAGGAGTTTACCACAAGTCACTACAGCGCCAAAAAAGCGGCACATGCTACGCTGTAAAAAGCGGCTCTATATTAGATCGCTGCAAAAAACGGCCTTTTTAAGCAATTGCACACCGTAAAAAAAGTCGTTTGCTGTCAGTTGCGTAAAAATATAGGCGAATTGTGGCACCTTTTGCATCCCTTATGAGTGTTTCGAGGGTGTGTGTAAACAGAGTTGAGTGTGCACAGAGAAAGTTGCAGTGAATTTACTGTACTGGAACGTATATCGTTATCGGGATGAGATTTTGGTCATATCGCACAGCCCTAATTCAGGAGGGAGGCGTAATATTGTGCATGTTGTCACGTGATTCCACTGCGTCCAGTTTGCCACAACATTTTTGTGTTTCTTTTAAAGTTTTTCGAGCCAACTTTAATTGCTGAGCATATTTATAGCACAAACCTCGCCACTGAACACCGAAAAACTAAAATCGCAAACGAGGGAAAATGTTCAATTGATCGTGATACTGATTTGAGGTCACGTCGCTCGACCCTAAGCGATCGGCAGGCGTTCAAAGTTGCCGGCTCAAAAATCTGATTTCGTTGGAAGATTGTACTCGGCATAAGGTTCATGGGGTGAACGGTAAAAAAACAAAACGCCAACCCTGAAGGTTCGAGTGCCCAAACCGCTGCACCCGACCACGATTCCAGTTATTCTGCTGCGGCAGCAGCCTGTAATTTAGAACTCAACCCTGGAGTTTCGATCCACTTTATAATTTTCCTTTTGATGCAAAGTTTAGTGGAGTACACAGTCGGAACAATACCGGCGATGTAGTTAAAACGAGATTCACACCTACAGTACATCTCGCCCGGCCACCGTCATCGAGAAACCAGTCACAGCCACGCAGATGGGGCTCATACATGACTAGTCGAGTGTGTGTGTGTGTGAGAGAGAGAGACAAGACCTCGAACATGCGAGTGGGCACAAACACACGCACCCCGCTTCCCACCGCGCACATGCGTCAGTGCTGACTCACGGCATGTGCGCGAGCGTGTTTGTCATTCAGCTTTCATAAGAAGTGCACCTTTTCCCCCCTCTGCTCTCATCCTATTCTCGCTCTTTTTGCTCCCTTGCTCCCACGCCATCTCCTAGCAACAAGACACTTCTGCTCTATAAATACATGTGGATTTGGAAAGGATGGGGGGGATTGGGGGGGGGACAGGAAAGCTAAACAAAATTCAATTATCCAAAAAAAAAAAAAAAAAAATCCAAAATCAATATTTGTTGGACCGTTTGCACCGATCGAATCCTTAGGAACATGCTTTTTCCAAAGACGGAGTGAACAGTTCAGACCAAAATAATTCCAAATTTAGTAGCGATGAACGTGCAGCCCCTTTGACCAAAAAGTCATACAAGAGTCCATCTACAAATGATAAAGTCTATACAAGAGCTGTGTCAAGTACTGACATAATTCTGCAATTGATGTCGCAAATAAATTTCCTCGTACACCTCTCACGCACACACTTTTCGCAGTAGTAATCTACAAACAAACGAGTTCACGGAAACACACACACACACGGCTTAACCCGAGACCACAAGGCTGTCGACAGTGTACACAAACATGCTCAGAGGGCAATAACAGCTATAAGAGGTTTGTCCCCTGATGTCTGTGGCCTCTGCTGGGACGGCAGCTTCTCAGATGGTTACTGTCACCGCTGGGTACCGAGTTGAGAGACCACTTGACAAACACACACACACACACACCTCATGTGGTAAACACACTGACACAATCCTTACGTGCTTTGAACAGGGCAAATCTCAATTACTGAGATTACCAAACGCAAGGCTGAGGAAAGTGAGCGTAAACCTTGCACTCAACTTTTTAAACCATATACGGGCAGGAAGGTTACCTCACGACCTTTATTAAGCGCGATCACAAAGGCTACTGGGGGGATGTAGGTCGGGAATAAAAACGTCAAATGATATTTCAGTTGCTTGGATTTCTCAGTGATACGAACGGAAACGATTAGGTTAAATCAGCATAGGATATAATCGCGCAACGATCTCCGGCTCCTGAACGGTAGCAAGAATCGAATCGCGGCAGACGTCGTGATACGGGCAGACACTGAATCTACTGACTTGAAATAATACTGTATTGTGAGAAATAGGGATGCATGATATCAGACTCATATCGGAAGTCATCGGCCTTGGGCCGGCGCTTAGATTTGAAAAAACATATTCACCAAAAAAAGTTCTTGTTTATTTGTGTGTTTGGTGTTGGAATTGTGTTATGTTTAGATGGAATTTGTTTGAGATTTTTACACGAGATTCTAATCGGTGATCTTGATATGCTCGATGCATATGTTTGTTTACGTTTACCGACTATTTAAAGCCTTCCCGTTCTGCCCCCGGTACCGCTCAAGCGGTTAAAATGTTGTGCACGAACGCTCCCCCCTCGCTCCACTCTGCTTTCACGCTCGCCTGACTTGAAGCTGTGTTAAAAATGATATTTTTGTGGCCATAATTCTAAGTACACAGTGGAACTTTGGCGAGCAAAACATCTCGTCTTAACGCGTGCAACTCTGCATGCGCCCACGCCTGACCGTCTTCCTCATTTATCGGCAGACGTAAACATGAAAATATCGGATATCGCATCCGCCAGTAATTACTTTATCGTACGTCCCTAGTGAGAAACTTAGGATTTACACCACGGCACAAAAAAAATATTGTATGCTAGTGTTCATTCTCATCCAGGCCAGCTTGCGGGGTCAGACACGTTCACACAGGTGTTGGTGGGGAAAAAAAATCTTTGTAACCGTGCCACAGCCAAAAAAGAAAAAAAAACACCTTTACACGAAGCCTGTAAAAACAGGATCTGTACTATTCTGCTCATGATTAGTGCTTTGCTTTATGGAGACGCCGTGACGTCAACCGAAAAACGGAGGGAGGGAGGGTTGGAAACCGTATTGTGCTTCTTTATAGTGTGTGCGCGAACCAAATGGCTGCAATGTGTAGTGCTGCCGCACTCGTTCCTTCTCTTCATCCCTCTATCCATTCCATTCCCCACTTCCCTCCCTTCCTCCGATTCTTTGGAGGATCTATATTTAGCTGGAGGAAAAGGTCGGCCTCCATCTGCTAATGATGGTGGGGACGGGAAAAAGGTAAGCGTGCGTGTGTATGTGTGTGGGATGAGTAATACAAAGAGCCAAGAGTTGCTTAACCCCCCCATTCCCTCCCTCCCTCCCTCCCTCAACGTTCCATTTACAATTTAGGCCATATCCACACGTACACGGGTATTTCGGTTTTTCTACGCGTTTTGGCCTTTCGTCCACGCGCCAACTGCGTTTTGGGTCAGTGAAAACGTAGGTTTTTGAAAACTCTGTCCAAAGTGGAGATTTTTGAAAACTCAGTTTCTGCGTTTAGGTGTGGACAAGAAAAAACTAGTGTGTAAGTCCTTCGCAGGCGAAGACAGAAGTTTCTGAGCCCATTGTATACAAGTTGTGTGAGTGTGTGTGTTAGGGCTGGGCAAGTACTTAAAAATTCATCAAATGAAGTGACAAAATTGATGTCATTTTTCCTTTGAAAGAAACTTAAATTTTCATAATTCTGTTGATACTTTTTATAATATGAATTCTGTTCATTCTTCCCTCAGTGTGTGTTGCTGCACTGTCTGCAACTACGTCTGTGTGTGTTTCCTTCAGTTAATTTAAAGTCTCACAGTCTTTCATTAGATAAAACATACTCGCTTTAATACCCACAGCATAGACCTTGTCAGAAAACTCCTAAAAACAAAAATTTCATTAATCATAATCAATGTAAAGTCGATTAATCGTGATGTTAATTTGAGGTCCTATCACCCATCCCTAGTGTGTGTGTGTGTGTGTGTGTGTGTGTGTGTGTGTGTGTGTGTGTGTACCTCTGACTAATCTCTTGACTGATTCAACTCTAGAAAACACTTCCGATTTCTGTTACTGTTCCTAACTTTGAACAACCAGAAATTAAATGTTCTCATGCATTAATTTTTTCCTAATGCTCTACTGGAAAATGTCTGAAGATCATTATTTACTATTAATTATTATTAGCCGATGACAAAATCCCACCTCGGACTTTAGACGTGCCTGGGACAAGTGCCGACATGCAATAAATGCGTCACAAAACATCTGGAAAATCTAAGGATGGGTCCGATGTCAGCGACTTCTGATACGATCCCGATATCACCGTGCATCCCTAATTTTTTCCACAACATATTTTCAAACCGATAAAATTATTTTGAAATAAGGAGAGAAAGAAGAAATCTGTTCTTAAAACCCTCTTACACAGTTCTCACGAAGATTCTGACATTCATGAATATTTTCTTATCCAAGAACAGATTCTCCAAACGGTAAAACAGGACTCGTAACTAGCTTAAGCACAAATTTTAAAAGAGAACATTGGCGAAAAAGGCCCAATATGAGCAGACGCGACGGAAAAGGTGAATAAGGAGGCAAACGGAGAGGAAAGGGAGCGAGAAGAAGGCAGAAGAGCAAGTGAAGCGGGAGAGGATAAACGCAAGATGAGTGGAGAAGATCAAAGAGTCGACCAGTCAGCTGCAGGTGCACAATGCCAAACCTTCAGCCCCTCACATGATCCGTACAGTACACTCTTACGTAACGTGTGTGTGTGTGTCCATGGCGCAGTCTCACCTACCTTGCCAACCCCAACAGTTGAGGTTCATGGGTGCAGGCTCAACAGCCTGCAGCTTGGCAAGCACACGCTAATTCGTGGACACACACACACACAGCGAACGCCCTCATGACTGATCTTGCTGTGCTCAAGAGCCCAACGCAGTGCCAACTGGAGCAGGCATGCAGATACGCGGCGGCCGGGTCTCCGGTTACCCGCTCAAGCCGGCAGGGTGGCCTGTCTGAGACTTGCAGAAGAGGCGGCTGATGGGAAGGGGGGTAAAACGAGAGAGAGCGCGGGCACCTGGCCAGAATCTGCTCCACCATCCGTGACTCTAATTTATTTCGTCTGAGCGAAGCAGAATTCGGGAGAAGCGGCTCGGCTTCTGGTTCCTCGCAAAAACACAAGCTCTGGGCTGGAGGGCACGGCAGGGATCAGGGTGGGACATGTCAGTAAGGTCACATGTTTCTTGCAAAAAAACGAAAGCCACCAGAACAAAACCTCTGGCCTTTTACTGCTTATTTAGAAAGGGTTTGATGCTAGTATAGAGGTTGACCAATATTGGTTTTTCAGGGCCGATATCGATGCCGGTTTTTGCTAGTTACGGGACAGATAACCAATATTTGCAATGATACTAAAAATAAATAAAATATTCAAAAAATTCAAATTCAAATTCAAAATTTGAATTTTACAACCACAAAGCTCAGCTGAAACTCTCCTCTCTCCTCTCTTTCTCAAAGAGTCATGCTGTACTTGGGGGTGTGTGGTGTAAGAGACAAGGCTTCAGCGTTGGTTGACTACTACTCGTGTGACATATAGACAACTAGAGGCTTTTGTGGACGGGACATTAAATGAAACCGTGAGTCGAGAGCAAACGGCACAGAGAGAAGAGACGGCTGTGGAGCAACAGTAGTGCACCTTGTAATTACTTAATATCGGAGATGGTCAAAACTGATACCGATAATCTGCGAAATGCCTAATATCGGCCCCCGATAATCGGTCAACCCTTAGACAATATGCTGATTTAACGAGAAGTAACTAAAATATCGTGACATTTAATTACTGAGCTACAGGACACAGTAGATTGCATTATTGTGCAAAACCAGTAGACGTCTCTGCGCTTGCTTGGCAAACGATGTTATGACTGTTTTCATTTTGAATCAATGCCCGTTGGGCTTGTTGATCTCTGAACAGATGTATCGATATCAACTGATGTGTCATTACACCCCTAGTGCTTACCCAAAACAAAAATCTACCTTTCTGCTGGTTTTCTGTCTCAAACTAATGCTATTTACCATGCGCTCATTGCAAATTTCCATTACTGCAGAAATTAAGTTGTTGGAATCAAGCACCGGTGGAAATTGGGGTAATTAGCATCAAATGAAACAGCTAAAATGTCGTGGAGCTCTTTCACAAAGCCGCCGTTTGATTCTGGAAGGAAAAAAAAAAGGTCTGGTGTCTTGCCGAGTTCTAGTTCTAGTAGCCAGAGCTTTAAAAAATAAAAAGCTGGCATGCGGGAGTGTTTGTGTTTTCACAGCGGTAGACTACACTAGCTTGACAGTGCAAAAATGAGGTGTGCGGCAACTCGCCCGCACCCGGGGCTACGTCCCTTAGTCACAACACTGACCGTGTGTTGCCTGATATAATGCGCTCGATCTAAAGCGCCGGCAAAGCTGTTTAGGAACATCGTAACCTGACGAGACGGACCGGAGGTCACGAGGAAGTGAGACGCCGCTCTACGAGGCCGGTCGCGCTGACATTTCGCTCGTCCAAGAAGAGACTGAGGATCGTCTCTGGGCCAACAATCAGCACGGCAGCTACGGACTGGGCATTAGCTGCGGCCAATAACTTGTGACAGCCATAGCTGCGCAAACTAAAC
This sequence comes from Distichodus sexfasciatus, assembly GCA_032718565.1. Lineage (NCBI taxonomy): Eukaryota > Metazoa > Chordata > Actinopteri > Characiformes > Distichodontidae > Distichodus > Distichodus sexfasciatus. The sequence goes on along the minus strand of JAVGVS010000023.1, from coordinate 3,721,808 downwards.
ATCTTTGGGCTTGTTATTTTCTCGTCTACAATCTTGGTGTCAACACCGACGAGACCGGGAAAGGGGGAAAAAAAAACAGTTACCGGCACACGGCGGCAGAGGAGGAGGAGGAGAAGGAGACGGTGCTCCAGATGTCCGGGACGCGGCGGAGCGACAGCCAACTCGGGGCCCAGACAGAAACCAGACGCGTCACATGGGAGTTCCTCACAAGGGCTATGATTAAATCAACCATAGATGGTCAGGCAGGGCGCGTTTCTGGGCCAATTTTCCTGCTATGCGAGGACTGCCGAGCACGAGGAGCAGCCTGCCTCCGGAGCCTGCCAAACGACTCCGCCAACAGGTCCGCGCAGGTTCCGCCGTGCCTTCAGCGCACTCTAACAGCATCTAACAGAATCCGACCGACAAAGACACCAAACAAACACCATGCTACTTACTTTCTGCTACGTTTTCTGTTAGCAAATGTGGGTCTTGCTTACACACTTATACAGTTTTTATGAAAAGGAATGACACATAAATGAGGAATTATAGGGCCTCATGATTTCCGCGACACGGAAAACATGGACGGAATCGCGTAATTCAACAATAAAATGGAATCCGTTGTAAAACGCAGAAGGTCATATAGTTTATTGATATCGGTGTGTGGGCAAGCAAGGGTTTCTAATCAATTTTGGCCGCTGCAGCCCCTGTACATGCTACCTGTTGAGGCGGGACTCAGCTTTCCACACACACAAACGCACAGACACAGAGGGGGAAACGTCAACGGTCAGCTATGGCGAAGAGGCTGAAACACAGAAGTCTTCAAAAAAATTATGGAATTCGAGTGTTAGTGCTAAGTTTAGAGCAGAACAATACCCAAAAGATTTTTATGAACATAAGTTTTGCCAGCGCACGATGGACTGCTCCCGCAAGAACACGTGACAACCACTTACAGTCAAACACTCACATCAGGAAACGTTTCGTTTTGCATTAAAAAATGAATGTTTTTTGTTGTTTACAGGTAAATGTTTTTCCAAAGCAGAAAATGTTCTGCTGAACCCCAGCACTTTGTTGAAGTTGAATAACAGTCACTTTATGTGAAATTGTTTTCTACTGCATTGTTCTTTTTTCTCCCATTCACTCCATAATTAGACACTTTGTAGGTGAATAAATATGATTATAACGTAAAACACAGAATTCAAGAAAAAATAAAACGGAATTTAGGAAAAAACAAAACGAATTTCATAGGGCTCTAGAATTATAAATTCAGAAAATCATTAATATTTTTATAGTCCTTGGAGGGTAAATTTAAGAAAAAAGCGACATGCTGGTTAACGGATGAGAGAGCATGATAACTGATGTGGATGAGGCTTGGCGGTGCGTCTATGTCTCCCAGGAAGCTGAATAAAGCTATATGAACATTATTTAAACGAAGAACTTTTTTTTTTTCTATTTGTTTTTATATTAAAATATGTGCGTGTAGAATGTACCATTATTCCCAGAAATCCTGAATATCAGAAGAGCTTATAGCTTTTGGCTGCAGCATGCATCTATCTATCTATCTATCTATCTATCTATCTATATCTATATATATATATATACACAACACATTCATACACACATATATATATTCAGAGTCTATATCTATATATATATATATATATATATATATATATATATCTATATATATATATATATATCTGTATATATATATATATATATATATATATATATATATATATATATATATATATATATATATATATATACATACACACACACACATATACATATACACATATACATATACATATATACATATACACATATATACATATGGACCCTCCATGGCAAAACCAGTCACTTGTCGCAAATTTTCAAAATTGAGTTATTATGTTTTCATCAAATGGTATAAATCAAGCTTTAAATCCATACCTTATATGGAATGAATCGACTTAATATGGCGACTGAGATATCAACATTCAAAGGAGTCGGGTTTCTCCCGTCACGCCAAGTGAGAAACGGAGAAATCTGCCTTTGAAGTTGACTATCGCCGTAGCACCCACAGACGCTATACGCTTGGTATTTACGCAGTAGCCCACGCTGCATTCACAGCCACACGGATAGCCTACCTGCGTTAGGGTTAACTGAACTCGGGAGACGAAGATGGATTCCGGAGAAATATCTTCACTAGTCAACCAGTGGATTTACCGTAAATATTGAAGTAGAGCGGTCAAAACAGAAACTTTTAACATTCTGCTGAATTATTATTTATAGGATGGAAAGGGCAGTTTTTCAGCCAAATTTATTCACAACAGTACAGTATAGACCTTCCACTGTTTCAAACACTAAAACAAGAAATCCAAAATTTACCTCCCACCCAACATAAACAGTCGTTTCTCGAAACCTCCGCTACACTGGTTTGCCGTGGAGGTCACCTCTCTCTCTCTCTCTCTCTCTATATATACACACATATATACATATATACATACATACATATACATACATATATATATATATATATATATATATATATATATATATATATATATATATATATATATATATATATATATATATAACACACACACACACACACATATATATATATATACATACACATATATATACACATACACACACATATATATACACATACACACACATATATATACACATACACACACATATATATACACATACACACACATATATATACACATACACACACATATATATACACATATATATATATATATATGTATTAGGGCTGGGTTCAAAAAATCGATTCACTGATCAATATCGATTCTCGTTCGAAAAATACAATATCGATTCCAAAATTCGTGGATCGATCTTTTCCTGCGGCTATGCACTACTTCTCGCGACCGTGCAAGGAGAGCTATAAAAACGTGAGACCGGCGAAACCGAAACCAAACAGAGCCATGGCTGAAACTGCTCCGCTTAAATCACCGTCTGGCCTAAAGGCCGATGTTTGGCAACACTTCGGTTTTACAACAAGTTATTTTATAACCAAGCAAAACTAGTATTGACGCAAAGAAATCTCTAAATAAATCGACATCGAATCGAATCGAGAATTGAATCGGATCATGACCTTGTGATTCAGAATCGAATCGATTCAGGAAATCAGCGACGATACCCAGCCCTATATATACATACATACATATATATATATATATACACACACACAAACACCGCAATAGCAATACGACAAAATTGTAAAAATATTTTATGTTACGAGCAGGCAAATGTAGCCGCATATGTGCTATGATACGTTGGTACACTGCCCAGATATAAGCATCTCTCGCCTTCCAAGCGATCCACAGAGTTGTCTCAGAGTTAAAGCAAGTTTGTCTCCTGCCGGAGCCATGTCTCGACTTCGGGTATTTTACGGCACGTCATCGGAACGTATCTCCATCCTAAGTGGGGGACTATCTGTGTAAAAATGGTCGGCGAATATTCTTATTTAACAGCCGGATCTAATATAACTGACAATTTCCGGTGAGGTTCCCAAAATTACGCACCTTTATCTTGGGAGAAACAGAGAGCACAAAATACACGGTGACCTCCGGGTTAAGCTGCTCTTTACAGTGATGACAAAACTGCCTTTATACTCTAGACAAGTTCCTTCACATTTTTGGCCACCACAGAGGTTCATTTGGGAAAAGAGGCCTGATAAAATCTTTAGAAGAGCCACAAACTTCTTCGCTCGTCTGCCGTCACAAGCCGGCAGTCTTCGCTCATGCAGTCGATCAAAAGTCATTAGAAGCGGCTGAGTTTCCTGAGGTGACAAGAGCTCGACATCTTCCCCATGCAGCTAAAAACCACCAATATCTTATCATAGCTAAGCTTTCATCCGTCTTATCATCTGCTGGGAATCCGTGTGACGTGAAGCAGCAAAGCAACCCCCTTCCCAACAAAACTAAAGTCTAGTGCTTTCTCATTTTTTGAGAATTTTATCGATGTTACGCCTATGGCTTAAAGTTTGATAAAACAGTGAACGGAAAGTGACAACAGTGAATTAGTAACACTGACAGTCAGTATGGATATGAACTGCAGCTAGAATGTGAAATTTTAAGTTTGATAACTGCTACTTTTTAGTAGCTCTACTAAAACCTCCTCCTAACTGCCAAACGACCCCAACATTCAGTGAACTTCAGCTAACATCAAGTTATATACTGTACCTTTTTATATACAACAGTGATTCTCAACAATCATTCATTCACTCATTTCTCATCTGAGATTTTCACTGATTTTTAGTCTCTTTCTAACTGTCACTTCCGTGTCACGCCACTTTCATTCTATTAAAATAACAAAACGGAATGTGTGGGTTTTCGATTTTTTCCACCTATTTCATATTGAGGCCATGTCCACACATACACGGGTATTTCTGAAAACTGAGATTTTTCTACGCGCTTTGGCGTTTCGTCCACACTTAAACGGCGTTTTGGGTCAGTGAAAACAGAGGTTTTTGAAAACTCCGGCCAAAGTGGTGATCTCTGAAAACTCCGTTTCTGAGTTTAGGTGTGGACAAGAAAAATGAAGATTTTGAAAAACGGACCGTTTCGCGTCACACTGTGCGCCACTCATATGGCGTCCCAGTATGCCCCGTGTCTGCGATTGCGTGTGGACGGAGATATTTTTGAAAACGTGCTCGTGTGGACGCGATTAAAAAAAAAACGAAAACGGAAAATCTCCGTTTTCAGAAATACCCGTGGACATGGCCTGAGTGCACAAAGGGAAATCGGACAATGACTCGATTTCTGTTTTTTATTAAGACTTTCTGGGTTTTGGGTTTGATGTTAAAAACAAGTGAACAAATGATACACACGTTCTTAAGATCAATACTTAGTAGGAAGCACAATGATATCAAATCAGACGTGCCGACGCCAGGCACGTCCAAAGTCCGAGGTTGAATTTTATATGGGCGGCGCCTTCGGTCTTAAAATGTATGGTGTTATTTTGTGCCAAAATTCTGAGCACGCAGTGGAACGTTTGTGGACAAAATCTCGCACAACTAAGCGAACTAACTGAATTGTGTGTTTGCCTCACTTGGCGAATGTGAGCTCACACATGGGCTGTGTCCCGAGTCGCGTACTGCTGAACCTAATAGTATGGTAGGTAAGGTCCTCATCATACTTTTCTATGCAGTAGTATGCATCTCAGGAAACAGCCGGGGTTGAAGCTTAACGGCTCTCTACGCTCTAGGTAGTGCACATGGAAAGTCCCACGCGCCCTATTTAACTTGGTACACCACATAGGGCGGGAAGTCACATTATTTTGTGCACTACACTCGAAATGCTCCTCCCTCGCTCAACTCAGCTTTCATGCTCACGTGACTTGGCAGTGCATTAGCAATGTCAGAACTATGGCTTTATTTTTGTGCCAAAATTCTGATCGTGCAGCGGAACTTTGAAGAGCAAAAAATCTTGTCTTACGAACTCAACTATAACTGCGTTCGCGCGCGACTCGGCCTTCCGCATTTATCAGACATAAGCATGAAAAATATCGGATATCGGCCAATAACTTCCATATCGTGCATCCCTAGTGTTCAATAAAAATATGAATAATAAAAAGTAGAAAAACAGAACAAGTTAAGACCTATGAGGTGAGCCATCAAAGGACTTTAAGGACCGTCAGCCAATAAAGTCTCATGAACAACTTCTAATGGAACAAAAGGCACCGAACCTAAATGAACTCAGAACTCGAGGGGCAGGTGGAGGTCAGCCAGGTCGAGGTCAGCCAGGTCGAACTCCTCAGCACTGTGAGGATATTGTGAACATGTAATTTTACATGTCACTGCCTTGCCTGTGCCAGATTATACCGGGACGGGCTGGACAGATGTCTCCAGACCGGCTCAAAACAGCAACACTTACTGTAGCCATGCAAGCCAGCCAAAACCGTTTGGTGAGCAATAAACGGTGCCCATATAATCTACTGTCCTGGCCGGGCTTTGCTTTTGTCGTTTCGTACCGAATGTAGAATGACTAGGCTTTTTTCCCCTCCCAGTCGCGAGCTGTGATTTATGCTGCCGTTTGCATGCGCGTATTTAAATAACACAGAATTCCTAGAATCTCCGATTCCGCAACGGAACATGCTGTTTTCCATAAAAAGGCGAGCGTAAAAATGGCTTAGGCTAAATGCAAAAAAAGGAGAAAATCTGACAAGGTATAATCTGAAAAAAGATCAAGCTACAATACTGAAGACGAGAATTAAGGGGTGATTCAAATAGTATTTCAACCTCGCCTCTCCTTATCCAGAGTGTCTACGACAGGGTGCTACGTCCTTTCAGATACGAGCACCCATGCTGGGAGCCACTCTAAAAGCTACGAGCCCCATTAAACCCTGAGGGAGGGCCGAGAGACGGTCATCAGTGCCCCAGGCGATCGTCTAGAACCTCTGCGACCCGGCTGAAGGGTGTGCTGAGGACTGGCAACGGCAGAGGAAAGTGTGAGAGACGGTGTGGGTGAAAGGAGACTGAATGTCTGAATATCCGCCTGCCTGAAAAGAAAAAAGTTTTTCAAAACAGGATAAAAGTGAGGGCGGATGACTCCTCCGTCACACCTCATTTGAGAAGAAGTCAAAGCCAGTCGCTCCAATTTAACTTCTGGCCTCTTCATCATCATCAACCTCCAGCTGCTTTTTTTGCCTTCTCCTCCAGTCAAATTTTCAACTAGCGCTGCACAATTTGTCGTTTTTGCTGCAACACATCAGTTTTTCTTTGAACTTAATGACTCAAATAGCTCAGTTTGGACTTTTCTTTAGTGGAGAGAAAATAAAAATGCAAAAAAGAGGACGAAAAATAACTTTTTACCCATCATCCCGTCTTGAAATTCATCCACAAATTGATCGATTTAACCAGCCAGACTCAGCATTGCACCGGTGCATTCATACATCGTGGTGTCGATGCCGAATCGATATTTTGTGTAGCCCCGGCCTCAGCAGCTTTCTTCTTGAAATCGAGCCCTCGCCGCAGTCGAATTGTGCCAAGTGGCTAAATCCGAAAGCGAGTCAAATGGAAAGGAAGAAAGAACGGGGATGGAAGGGACGTAGTAGAGACAGACCGAGTGGAAAAGAAAAACAAAAAAAAAAGAAAATAAAAAGGAAAGGAGGGGGCGACTGGGTGAGAATGAGAAGGCGATAGATTGCCTCGTTTCAAGTTTCTGTGTTGTGGTTAAGTCTCAAGACTCCATCTTTACTTTCATTTTCCTCCAGGCGCGCTCGCGCACAGAGACGGGGCGGCTGACGACACACGCTCTGGCTCCAGCCGTGGGATTAGAACGCAGGCTCCACCGTCGCTTGCCGCTTTGCTCTTTCACCACAGGCAGAGAGACAGAGAGGGAGAGAGAAAGAGAACGAGGGCCCCAGCCAATCCCTCTCTCTAAACTGCAAATGGGCCTTTCGTTTACGAGCTTTCCGTCAGCGCGCAGACGCCGAGCCTCCACCAGCTATTCGCGGCCATATGTTGGTCACGGCAACGCCGACTTTCAGCCGTAACACATTTAGGCTGCAAGAAAAGTTTGAAAAAGCCAAATGGGTGGCGTGGCGCTACTTCGAACGCCGGCCGAGGCTGAAATTAGGGGTGTAAAAATAGCTTCATGACATTATTACATCGATGTGCCGTTGAAGTCGGCTACGATACGATTTCGAGCCAGTCCGGAGACAGTCATTGGCTGACTTAATACAGTCGATTCCATTTTTAAACGGAATCACAAAAAGTGACTAAAACGTCATGACATTTTTATTCTTAAGTTAGGGTTGGGTCATATGACGTCCGATAAACACGATTACCACAATTATGAGGAACAATTGTTTTGTTTTGGGGTCACTGCCTGTTTGTTGCCTTTTTACCTCACTGATAAGGTTTGTACTGTAAATTAGAGATGACACAATCCGACACGTGGATCAGATATCGGTCCGATAATGACTTCAACAGCTGGATTGGGCCCGATCGACGGAGTGGATCTGTAAATTCACGCACGCTCAATTTGTTATGCACGGGAAGTGGCACTGCAGTAAAGTTGGTTTATTGTTCGACATTTGCGCTAATTCGTACATGTTGATATGACAATGAGCAGAACAAGCCATGCAGGAATTCGATTTCATTTATATGGCGCTCTTAACAACAGTCATTGTCACAAAACACTTTACATATAACTGGCCTAAACCCCCAACAAGCAAGCCTGAGACGACGGCGGCAAGGAAAAACTCCCTCTAGTACGAAGAAACCCTGAGAGGAACCAAGACTCGGAAGGGGACCCCATCCTCGTCTGGGCGACCTGGTACGTGAACGTTTACTACACAGCAACACACTACAACCCCAAAAGCAAATCACGAGATTATACTGTTTAATAACCTTAAAACCACCAGCTCTCGCTCGCAATCTCTGTGTTCCTGACGGTTTTAGTGCCACAGGATTAGGGACGGTCACAAAACCCCTGAACTGTGTTTAAACTAATAATTTTTTAGATGTTATTTTAATAATCAATAATTTAGCATATATTTATAACAGAAAAATCTCATGTCTTGAATTCAGACGTTTTTAAAGCATTGTTTTCTGTTTAATAAAGACTCAGACTGTATTGTCGGATTTGTGTTGTATCGGCAGATATCCAAACGTACAATATCGGTAAATATGTAACTTACAGTAACTGTAAATATATTCAACTATTAAAGTTCGGATGTAACAAAAGGGTGCATGTCTTTATGATTTAAAAATAACTGATGAAAACACAGTAGCCGCAGAGTCACATGACAACACACGTGGTAGTATGTTTTAAGGGAACAGTACATAAACAGAAATTTATCAATAACTGTCAGGGACAAGACTTCTAGTCTGAATGGTCAATCTGGTCAATCTGGTTCTGAATGTCACTTTTGATAACTTTTCGATTAATTGCACAGCCCTATCCCAAGCTCAACTAGAAAAGCAATCAACACAGACCTCCTACTCAACATAAAGTGACGTTACAATATGTGTGAGGGTGAGAATTAGATCAATGCTGTAGCCTCATCAATCCCTGAATCGATGCATCTTTACACCCCTACTGGAAATCACCTGCGGGGGGGGGTCGGGTGAGGGGGGCGTTCAGGTTAACACAGCCCACTGAAAAGCGTTTGACTAAACTCTCCTCTTGTAATAACTTCGTTTCCACCGTTCTTGCCACTGAGCACCTGAAAGTTCCACCCCACAACGCGGTGGCCTACACAGAGTCGGAAATCCACTGATGGGTTCTGAGAGCACTCTCTCCTTCACACAAAGACCTCTGTGAGTCAGATCGAGAGGAAGCGTAGTACCCAGCTCTGAAAGACGCTCCTCAGACAGATCGCTCCTCCGTCGCTTTTGTGCTCGCAGGCCCAGTTTCGGGCCGAGCCCTGCCGCGCTAACGCTGGGGCTGCCTGCAAAAATAAATTAGGAGTTAAAAAAAAAAGGAAGGAAAAAAAAAGAAAGAGCGAGTCAAAGTGGCGTCACCACAAAGATGGCAACCCAAGAGAGGGAGATTGAGGCACGAGTGTGAGAATTAGGAAAGTGTGTGTGTGGGTGTGTGTGTGTAATGCAATGCAGACACCAGCCATTAAAGTGGAATGTGGGGGGTCTGCACACACACCCCCGCCAACCCCACCACCCATAAACTGTGTGTGTGTGCGTGCGTACTCTACGTAAAAACCTCAATTTCTTTTCTTCATTACAACCAAATTAGGGGTGGAACAGCGTGCCAGAATGACAAAATGTTTCGAGTTATATTTGTGAGTTTCTGGGTGTCGCCACAAGATTTTGATCCTCGGCGTCTGCTAAATTTATTCAGCCCAGGGCGCTGCTTTAAGCCACAGGGAGAAAGAGAGACTTGTACTTTGCTGCTACTTTCTTACCGAAAACAAATTTGATGACAAAGGAAGACGGGTGGCCACTTACAGAGGGATACGAACGATGGCGAGAGCGATCCAGTTTACCGAGTTCCAAAACGCACATCGTTCGGACGGGTCCTCTCTCTCTCTCTCTTTCAGACGATTTGTCAACTACACAAACGTTTTTTCTATTAAAACAATCTGCTCCTTGCTGTGTCAAAACCAGCGGGAAATTCACAAGCCATCTTCGCAGACAGAAACTCGCCTTCAGTCTGGGCACGGCCTCTGAAGAGATGCTTTTCGAAAATGTCACTAAGTACACAACTCTTACTCAAACACGAACACACAAACAGATTTTTTGCCAGCACGGCCACACACACACACCCACCCTAAAGGGAAATCTAAAGCCACAGACACATGGGGTGAACACTGACAGACACAGTCTCGACAAAACCTCAGAGTTCCCACCAAACCATGGCTTCCAGTAGACATAACACTCCATGCAGCCTCAGCCACGCAGAAACCACAGCCAGAGAAACCTCTGTGTCCTTCAGTCAAAGACCTGCTGCTCAACCGCAGAAGACAGAAGAACCTGCGCTTTAGACACAGTTCACACACCCAAGATCTCGGGGGCAAAAAAACAGCAGCTATGCATTCTGAACCAAACACTGCAGGTAGAATATGTAGATGGCCATCATAGTTATCAAATGACAGTGTTCAACCAATTACATCCTCTGTAACTACTGCAGCATTAATTAAGCAATCTAAGTATGGCAAAACCAGGTTTCATACTTTCATCTTCCCTCGAACAACGCTGCATTTTTGCTGGTATCTGCCTAATAATGATAGTTACAAAAGTTTCAGTCGTAAAAGAATAAAAATAGTGTTTGGAAATTTAAACCTAAACAGTGTGGCTTTTAACAGTTCCTGGTATGTTCTTTTTATCAAAGTAGACTGGACTAATTTTACAAAACTGGACCAGCCAAGACTATTCAGTGTGTTTCTGTATATATTTAGTCGTTTGGCAGAGACTCTTATCCAGTTGAGCTTACAAAAAGCCTGAACAGTAAAGAACAGTAAAGGGGGGCGGGGTAGCTGCATATTTGTCTCAGGTTTCAGAGGGGAAAGTTTGGTCAAAAGGTGTTCCGAGATAGCAGTTCCCAACTTCTTATCAGCCCCATAACCCCCACGGCACAGTTCCGGCTGGCTGGATTTCTCGCACATCTTCAGCCTGTGTGTGTGTGTTGTGTCTTTAGGCCCTCACCCTGTCAGTATTACACTTTGGCATATGGTTTTGGTTAGCTCACATTACCTGAGCCTTACCACGTGTTTTGTTTGTCGTTGATCTCTCATCTCTCTGCTGTTTCCAGGAAAAAACCTGCTTCCTGCGCATCACCACGGGTCAGACAGGAAACGCAACCAATCCGACAACACGTAGGCTGTGTGTCGGCCAATCGAAACCCAGCTGTATGGGTGGCTCTGCTGTTAATGCAGGGGAAAATACGTAACTCTGGCAACGACACGACTAACTTACAGAGTCCCATTGGGTGGCCGAGATGCATGTTTCAGAGCATTTGTATTTGTATCCCTTCACAGTGTCTGAAGAAAGAGTCCACAACTACACAATAACCCTTTAGAGATCATCGCAAATCACACACATACATTGTTGCTGGGGTCCCAATGGTAAACATCCGCAAACTTAGCAGAGGAAGTATTTGATATAGTCGGCACAGTTGCTGATTTCACAAGTACTAGAAAAACTTTTTTCCTCCTTATTTTCCCGTGAAGCTCAAACCTGCTGTGTGTCTGTTTCAAACTGCCTGAGGCGCTTTCTTGTCCGCGGTGCGGTGAATCATACCTGCGTAGCTGAACTACCCACTAACACCTCCACCCAGCCCACCCCAGCCACTGCCTTCTCTTTGAAACTAATAGCACCCATGGCTGCCTTCCCTAAATGCTGGCTAATTGCCCATATGGGCCCTTTCACTCGAGGAGACAACAACATGCCCATTTCCAGATGTGCCGCCTCACATGTGGAGGATTGTTGATATAATGAGTAACGGGAGTGGGGAAGAAAAAAATCAAACCGGGACACGATTAGCCTGCGAGACAGATGGACACATTGCCTTTAGCTGTTAAGGAGCTGAAGGCCTAATGGCATACAAGATAATGTTGATTTTTTACTTCTTTCAAAAAATGCTCTATTAATGATAAATTATTATATATTATAGATAACTATAATTCTAAGTCCTACTTTATATCCTAAAGTTGCTAACCAAACAAGATGCAGAATGTATTTAAAAGGAAATACGACCAGGCCGTTGTGCGACTGATACTCAGAACGGTAGCTGGCACAGTAGTAAAATTGCTGTTTTAATGTGAGTAATTAACCCCTTGGGTACCCAAGCAGGAATTCGCAGGAAGAGTTTGCAGAGTTCCTGCACGTAGGAGGCCTGGGCGGGGGGCGCAGTGTCGAAAACGCACAATTTGATACAGTAAAAAACACTAGGGCACTATTTAGTTCTCTTCGGTTTTGTTCCATTGGAGGCTCCTCTCCAAATGAACCTTCAATCTTTGCCTAAACAAACAACAGGTGAGAAGCTGCAGGACTTCACAATTAAATCCTTAAACATTCACCTTTCTTTTAACTTCAGTCACATTGTCATTACAATCTTTGTCATTACATTAATTTGTTAGGAACCAATTAGTATAATATCTAGATTACAGTGTGTAGAAAAGTACAAATAACATCAATGATAAACTCAAACATTATGCTCCAACTATTTTGCTGACTGATACAAAAGGAAATTGGTCTGGATCTGTTTTCCCATGACTAATCTACAAAAGCTATGTATTTAATAACGATTTACTCAAATGTAAAGGTTGTTGGATAATGGTCAAGAACGATCTCTTCTTCATTTTGCACTCTAAGCAGATGTATGGTCATACAAGTAATCAATTCATTCTCATGTGTGTGACTGTATTTAGTAGAGGGTGATCAGTGGTTATTAAATTGCCTTTTTCTGTTGTCTCTGACTAGTTATGTCAACTATACTCTCCTACACCAAGAGCTCACCAAGAGTCACGACGCCGCAAACCGAAGCTATCTCTCCTTTTCTCCCCTCTGAGAAAACTGTTTTTCTCCTAAACGTTTTGGAGACACCAGGAGGAGGAGGTGGCGGCGGCAGAGGCGTGAGGTGAAGTAGATCAAATCAGTTAATGGATTCAAGTATCAGAATCTGACGGAGACGGTGGCAATGAGCCGTTTCTGACGAGACCTCCCGCGGCTGAAATCCCCCCGTGTAGGAGTAAACTGAACGCTCCCCTCTCTGGACGCGTCCCAAACCGCGCCACTAACGTACTAAAAAAGGTGTCAAAATAACACACACATGCCGCCACACACCGTTGTGGTTTGGGACGAAACTTCAGCTCGGTGTGGCGCGCCTCACACAATCAATCCCTCAGACGCACTTTAGCGATAAATATAAACAAAAGCTTAAGAGAAGTGGCGTTGAACGCCATTAATTAGTCGGTTGGAACATTAATCCGCGATACCTTCCTTTGGCAGCTCGTTTGTGCAGATTAAACCGGACCACAAAAACTATCCGAACTTCCGGAAAGCTGAGGTTGACAAACAGTTCAAGCGCGATAAGCTGTGGTGCCATTGTGGACGATGGGAGCCTACAATCAAACCACATAAACTAGCTGAACTCAAAACTAATTGTAAATTTGACGAAGAGACCTCGTAAAGCCTGAGGGGGACTTTGCTCGAGTGTTTAACTCGCCGCCCAGCTTATGTTACGTTATTACTTTGGATCACGTTTCGTATTGGGGGGGGACAGCAGTGCAAACCTTAGCCCAAACTATGGAAACTTCAATGACAACTCAGATCATCTGCTGGCTAACGAAATGTTGTTTATATTCGTATGGCTTTAAAGATTTTAAAAAAAAAAGTCCAACGTTGCTAGCTTGATCCTGCACGCCATGCAAGCAGCAGGCCGAACAAAGCCGCGCTTAAAGCGGGGTTCTGGCTTAAGGCTAAGCTAGTTATGCAGCGTAACTTTCTCAAGCCAAATGGCTGGCAGGAAAAGTAAGTTAGCAAATGGTGGATGCCGTAATGGGTCACAATTGCCGGTTATAGCACCACACTTCCATTCCTCAACATCTGTGTCGTGCTCTTCACAGTCACTAGCCTCGTAAAAAAGCACCTAATTACCGAAACCAATCCAGCGCCGCGGAAAAAAAATGGGAGAGCTCCGCTCGAAGTTAGCTAATTAGCTACAGAAAGCTCGTCTGCTGAAGAGAACTGAACGGAACCGAACACGAGAAAGTTAAGCTGTACGCGAAACCACATACTGCCTTACTTTATAGAATGTATAAAAAATACAAGCCCCTATAAGTTTTGGCACACTATGTAGTAGTGCAGTATGTGGTTTCGGAACGTAGCCTCGGTTAGCCAAAACTTGCGCTGCACCGACAAAAAAGTTTTTTCGGTTGCGTTACACAGTGCTACATTCTCAGTTCTACTACCTTTTACTAAAGCTTTTACTAAAACCACTAGTTTGCTCTCTGTATATAAGCCTCCTGAGAGAACATGAAATGTGTAAATAAAAAATGTCAGAAAACAACTTTATCCGTTAACTAACTTCACTTGAGCTAGCTTTGTAATTTAGCTCATACGCTCCTGGCAAAATGTCGGGTTGACTTTAGTCGAGCATGTTCTTTTTGTTTTTCTTTCGGCGAAGTTCAAGTTTGAAGTAACAAAGCTGAGCAAACACTTTCCTGGGACATACATGGCCAAAAAAAAAAGAACAGAAGCGTTTGCCCTGTAGATAATTATTGTGAATTATCGTTAAGTAGCTAGCTCTGGATGAGCTAGCTGGAAACCTGGAAAGCTAATGAAACCCGGGAGCACTTTCAACTCAGTGGCGCGGAGTTTGAAGCTAAAATAACGCATGTAATTAACGAATCGTGCCGGATAACTAAGTTACGAGTAGTCAGGCTAAGTAGCCAGTGGCTAATTGGTGGTGGTTTCAACTTACCCGAATCCCCCGGGGTCTTCATGTTGAGAGAAGCTACTTCGTTAGCTCGCTTGCTAACTAGAAGTGAGTCAATCACAGGAGGGGCGAAATCGCCAGGCGTCTCTCTCTCGCTCTCGTTGTTCCTGCTGGCGTGATAACGCGCTCTCCGCAAACTCCGACCCAACTTTTTCTGGCTCCGACTTTCACTCGTCTCTCTCTCTCTGTGCGTCCACAGCCCCCTGCCGTTCTCCGGTTTGTTTTCAGGTCGCGGCTCCGACTCCGACGTGGAGGAGACGGCCGAGTCCGAGCGAGAAAATAGCGCGCTTACTGCCAAAGTGCCGAGACGAAGAACTTGGAGCTCGTCGTGCCGATGGACGGGAATTGCCAGGGAGCGCTAGCCGGGAGCCTGCGTGCTAACTTACCGCTCGCTTTAGTCGCCATACACACTTGCATCTTCAAGCCCACCGCATCATTCTCACAGTCAAAACATGACATGTCCGAGCAACAAAAAAAAAATCACGGTCTGAGGCAGTTTTTGCCTTCTCTTTTTCCTCAGATTTTTTTTTTCTTTTTTTTTCCACTCACTCCGCGCACTCTTCTCCCCGTCGGCCCCCCTCCCTCTGCTTCGAAGTGTCGTGTTTCGTTCTCCCGACCACACGGGGCCGCCCACGCCGAGCGGGGAGGGAGGGAGGGGGGTCACGCCCACTCGCCATTTGCTCGGCTGGCGTCATTGCAGTTCGCGCCGTTACTGTGGAGACCGCCAACGCCGCCGAACATAGATTTGCGTGTGGCGACGTCACATTATTATGTGCCCCCACCCCCGACTCTCTAACACACATAGTGGTGGAAAGACTACAGAATATTTGCACTTAAGTTCAAGTACTGTTACATTGCTGAAATAATACTCAATCTTAAGTAAAAGAACTGACAGAAAAAAAGTGCAATTCTCGAAAACTATTCAGAGTACTAGTTACTAATCAGTTCGTTCATTCATTATCCAAACCACTTAATCCCAAATTGGGTTTGCAGGGGGACCGGACCGGAACAACGGGCACAAGGCAGGGACCAACCCTGGGCAGGCACCAACACACCGCAGGGCACACACACTCAAACACTTTGCATGCTTTTAGACTGTGGGAGGAAACTGGAGCACCTGGAGAAAGGCCACAGAAAGGCCCAGCAGCCGACCCGGAGATTGAACCCAGGACCTTCTTGCTGTGAGGCGGCAGCGCTAACCACTGTGCTACTGTGCCACCCACTCTTAGTTTTTAGCCGATGTTATTTGTTGAATAAATATTCTGCATTGAAACCCAGCACTACCACCATTGGGACCCTGAGCAAAGCCCTTAACTCTATCTATGTATTACTATCTTTGTGAGGTCCTTCCATAGACTCTCATAATGACTAGAGGTGTAATTTTACACCTAACCCTAACCTTAACCTTAGTAACCAAATGCACATCTTTTTGCTCTTTTAGTTTGTCAAATAATTTCTATTAAGTCATTTCTCTTCATGAGGACCACTCCAATGTCCCTACAAAGCCTTAAAAAACAAATAAACGTGATTTTAGGGGACAAAAGAACACCATAAGAACATTAACACACACACACACACACTGTCAAATTGTGGAAATGATGAGAAAGTCACAATATATCTTAAAAGGAATCAGTCTTCCTCTGAGAATCAGTTACCAAATAAGCTGTTCTTTGGGGGACAAGAATGCTGGTGGAAAAAAAAGTGTCTCCACAATGTAATATTATATTGATTGACTGGATGGCAATACAATATTACATTGATTCAAAAGGATAACAATAAAATGTCTGCCGATATCACAAATTCTGCTACGATTGATTGGATTCAGGGGCTGGTGATGGGATATTAGATGATATCATGTGCTGATTTAACAACACTTTCATTCTTATTAAATCACAAAAAGCAATTTGACATTTTTATTTATGAGATCAAGCTCATTTAAATGAAAACCAATCTTCTGTTACAATAAAAATAGACCCCTTGTTTAATATAAAGGGGTGTAACAATATGTATGATGCCTGATCAATGTTTTCACTTTGGATTGATGTATTAAGGTAGACTGTTACACTTGTCATGTCACATTATGCTTAATACACATCTGAATTCTTAAAAAATGACAAAAAAAAAGCCATATTGAGTTCTCCACCACCTCAATTGGACTTGCCTAAATAGTGTCATGCAAATAAGTTTGCAGGGAATCTTTCACCTCTGGAGGGTATTTTTACTAAATTTTATAGAACTCCCCACATGTCTAAACTACTCCTTTAACCATCAGAGCTCTGCATAGAAGTGGGGAACTCACTTGCAGTCATATGACAGGAACTAGAGAACTAGTTATCACATGGTCAGTGAGTTTGACTTGGAATGAGAGGTTAACTGAAGACTGGCCAAATTATGGGTCAGCTATAGTGAATACAAATGGTGAAAACTTGTGGCGATTCGGGTGTCAGGTTGTTACTTTTTCCGTCCAATTTTTAACATTGTCATTTTGACTGTATATCTTAGCTCAGATGTTAGTGTGTGGTTTTGCCATGTGACCACAGAAACCCCACCAGACAAATTTGCCTGTGTGCACTTTCATTTCTGTGTCGGTCATACTTCAATGAGTATGACATCTCACAGAAAAAAATGTTCATCACTGGAATAAGGAAAAGAATGGGTGGAGGTAGGTGGCGTTCTCTAGCTTTCTGTTTCCATTTCCTTTGAGAGAGTCTCTCTCTCTCTCTCATTTGAGCAATTGGTGTAAATCTAAAGATGCCATTTGCACCCAAGTGTCACATTAACAATACAGCGTTAATGTGTTCATCTCTCTCTCTCGTTCTCTCTCATAGGATGTTTTGGAGACGTTCATCTGCTAAGACAATTGTAAAACTTAAAACCTTCCTAAATATGAGTTTGCAATAGGCCTGCAGTGGCAAAGTGAGTAAAGTGAATGGGAGAGAAGGTCAACCCCGAATGTTTTAAAACTAAATGGAATTAGCATATGAGGAGAACTTGACACCTACAACATCAAACTTCACTAATTGTCATTAATGTGAAGTTGCTGTCTAGAGCCGTATAAGCATCAGCAGCCATTTGGTTCAAGTCTGAGAGAAGTGAGTGAGTGGGTGAGAGGCCAAATCTGTTTTGTGGCCTCATTTGTAGATGTTTTCTTTTTCTCCTCTCCTTTGTGGAACGACTTTGCCGTCCCTAATCAGGATGACAGACAGACGCGCAGCAGAGAAAGGGGGTGGGAATGAGAAAGAGACAAGTGAGAATGAAAGGGGGGAGAGGTTAAAAAAGAGAGGAGTATGCAAGGCTTGTGAGCCATTCGAAAAATTCTCTTGTCGCGAATCCATGGCTCATATCGAGGCTGTAATATTATCTGGACCTGTTAAAGCCCTGAACAAGAAGCAGATGTGCCATTTTGGAAAGTTAAGATTTTGTGAAATCAAGTCATATCCTCCATCAAAAATGAATACGGCCGCAGCTTGGTTTCATTCTGCATTTTATATCTAAGTTATAGGCCACATCTTGGTGTACTTGCAGACTTCAAGATGGATGGAAATGAAGCACAGCTTTCGTTAAATACCCCAAAAGGGTCATAAATGCCCATCAGTCATACAGACAGTAGCAAAACACAATGCACCAAATCAGTTAATCAGATTAAGCTATATGTCTATTTGTTTTGCTGGCTTAGATTCTACATTTTATACATTTTCATGCTCTCTTATGAGGCATGGGAAGAAACTGGTCCAGTACATAACAGACACAATTATTAGAAGTATTTGGTCTATACAGAAATCTTGAAAACCCTCAAAAAACTGACATTGCTTATTATACTTTTACCAGGGTTTTTATATACTTTATATTGCTTTACATTTTTGTATTGGGATAATCAATTCCACCTCATCAATTTTTAATTAGTAATTAGGGACCAGGGAGATAGCCCCGTGATCAGAGGATCACCGGTTCAAGTCCCGGACCAGTAAAGGTGCCACTGAGGTACTCATGAGCAAGGTATCCCCAAGCACTGTTCCTGCCCACGACTCCTTCATGGATGAGTCATATACAGAGATCACATTTAATTGTGGTGCACTGTGTGCTGTGCTGTGTTCACAATGACAAATAATCACTCCCTTAAATCATTTTTCTCTTTCATTAGAAAAAAATATCCTAGCGTTAATAGCTCAGCATATGTACAGTACGAACCTTCCCAATGAACTACTAAAAAAGGTAAAAATTAAAATAATCATTCATTAATCTTAATCGATTGTAAAATGTTCAATAAACTGTCATATTGATTTGAGGTGATATTGCCCAGCCCTACGGCCAATAGATCAAGTCTTTTTTACTTGTATGAACCTGATTAAATGAAAGGGTTGAAAACCAATTCAAACAAATACAGAGTTCATCTCGGCGGTTAACTAACTTCAGGAATAAATATCCAGTCGTCAAGTCAGTGAAACATCCAGAGATACACAACAAAGGAGTAGAGACAATAGATATCACAAGTTATTTATCTACTTATCAGCACAATCAGTCATCCGGCATGACAAGCCCAGGCATATGACTCTGACGTCTGCTCCAAGCCACTTCCAACACACGGCTGTCTATGAGTTGACACAGGCCGGAGCCTGACTGATTGCACAGCTAATGATTTTAACATCGCTCGGACGAGATTAACTACCAACAGCCGGAGGGAACGGTTAATGATTAGCCCGTTAGTGAATAGGCTGATAATAGTTGATCAAAGTGACCGAGATTTGTAAAGTGAAAAGTCGACGAACAATCAGCAGTTCCTGTATGAAGAGCGGCCAGCGAGAACGAGGCGATTTTGGGCACGTCGAGGCGCTCTTGAAGAATCAATTTCAGGAAGTTCGAATCAAACGTATACTATTTGTTCAGAGTCGAACAAGGAAGGAATCCCTCACTTGACAGCTCTCACACATGACTATAGTGCACAAACGGCCCTCGTTGACCCGGTAAAAAAGGGGGCCAAAAAAATACACGTCCCCACATATGCATGTGTACGCAACCCAAACACACACACTCACACACATGCACGCACAAAGGGGGCTTTGTGCGCCACCGCCGGCGTTTTTTTTTCTTTCTTTTGTGCGCCCCTGTGTAACGCGAGGCCTTATGAAGATGTTTTAAGGTGTCAAGGTCAGAGTCACACTTTCTCGAGCCTTTTCGAGCCCTCACATCTCCTGTTCTTTAATCCACCGTTTTTTTGTTGTTGTTCCGAAAGAGATAAACTGAGCCATTGGAGGTCTTGTCTTCCAGACTACCAAGCTGAAAGAGAGAGAGAGGAGGGGGAGAGAGAGAGAGAGAGAGAGAGGAAAGAAGCCTCCAGAGAATAAGGGATTAGGAAAGAGGGTCAGGGAGAAAAAGAGAAAGAAAGGGGTGGGGACAAAATGGGGAATGCAAACGGGTATAGCAGAAAGCCCAAAATGGAAAGAGGAGAGAGAGAGCGGGACAGAGAGAGAGAGAATGTGAGCACTCCAGAGTGGAAAAGACTAAGCTTCTGTGTGTGTAGGAGAGAGAGAGGGGGGAAGAGAGAGAGAGAGAGAGAGAGTGAATGGACTCTTTGTGATCAAAAGGCTTATTTATTTTCTTGGTGCTTGAACTCTTCAGGAAACACATTGGGCCTGTCTCTCTGCTGTCTGCCTCACTCACCTCTTAACACTTACCTCTGACTCTACACACACAACACAGACACAGACACACACACAAACACACACACACAAACACATACACAGTGTTGAACAACTTAAAAATGTACACCTACCAAGCTGGAAAAAGATTCTAGATTTAGATCATCCAGCTAACGACTACAAATTGAACACACACCCACCCACCCACACCCACCCACTCACTCACACACTCTGCTGTCCTCTCCCTCCCTTTCCACTTGTCCCAGCTGGTATTCACACATTTGTAATAGGATTAGCAGCCTCTGGCTCCGAGGAAGAGAGGACAGAGGGATGAGGAAGAAAGAGCGAAAGGGTAGGGAGGAGTTAGGAGGTCAAAATGGGGAAGAGAGAGAGAGAGAGGAAGAAAGAAAGAAAGAAGTAAGAAGGGTCTACATTGAGGAAGAGAAGAAGAAAAGTTACGTAACTGTAGAAGAGCAGCGATTCTGAGTAAACGCTTCGAACGCAGTGCAGTCAGGTGCCCTGTGACCACTTAATTAATATTAAATAAAGTCTACTGTAACCCCAGGGAGAGAGAGAGAGAGAGAGACACACACACCACATGTGAGTGTGTGTGTGAGGCCACAGTAAGTCAGTAAGGAAGAGAGACTGTGAGAGAGGAATTTGAGAGTTATATTTGACCCGTTTCAGGCGCTGTGCCAAGTCAGTCTGTAACACCCAGCCTGAGGGTGGGGGAGTTTAAAGGAAGAATCTAAAGCATCATAGTACAGGGGGAATGGTCGAGCAAAAATGGAGACAGCTTTCAAACAGAATAGACTACGGTGTGTGTGTTTGTATTAGGGTGTGTATGTATTTTTTTGGCACAGGAAAAAAAGCGATTTCGTTTTCAAACTTGTATGTGATAAAGAGTCAAAAGATTGGCCTTTGAATTTAAGTGAGTGATTATGTGTCATTATTTTGTGAACCCAGCACACATTGCACCACAACGAAATATGACCTCTGCATTTGACCCTTCCGTAGGCAGCTGACGTGCAGCACCCGCGTAGCAGTGCTTGGGGACGGTGCCTTGCTCATGAGTACCTCAGTGGTACCTTTACCAGACCAGGACTTGAACTCCCTTATCGGTACACTCCCAAGATCTAACACCTCTTTAGTTAGATCTAGTAATTATCAGCGTCAACAGAAGTACCAAATAAGTGGCAAGGCCTGACTGTGTGTCTGTGTGTGAGTATGTGCTTGTCTTTGTGTGTGTGCGTGTGGGTGGGTTTTTAGGTAATTGGCCAGATCATACCCTAAAAGGTAGGAACACCTGACAATTTTGGGAGGCCATTTTTGGATGAACCAGGCCTCATAAGGACTAATGCGGTTATCGAAATCTTCTAATTATTTGAAAAATTAAAAGAGTTTCAGCTTTCATTTAAAAAAGAGTCAAAAGACTGGCTTTTGGTTACTGATGATAAGGTTAGGTGTCAATGGAAGTACCTCAAATAGATAGTAAGCCACAACCATGTGGATGTGTGTGTGTGCGAGGGTCAGCGATATGCATGGAACGGTGTCAGTCTATATTTGGCTCTGCACATTTGTGTTGACAGCGTCTCCTGTATCGCTGTAAGGAACTCTCCCTTCCTACTTCCATTGGCACTATGCACTACTTCCCCCTCACTCTCTTCCTCCTGCCCTCTCTTCTTTCCTACCATCCTCAAGTTCTCTGTCCCTCCCTCCCTCCCTCCCTCCCTCTCTACCCTAATCTTTCTTTCCTCATGGCAGATACAAAAATAGCAACAGGGCAAAGAAGTGAGAGAAAAAACCCAGACGCGTCGAACCCACATTGCTGCACTGTTTTGGTTGGAATGGCGGTCCAAAAGCAAACGGGGAAAAAATAAGGGTTTCATATTAAAAGTACAAAGTCACGTTCTGTTTGGAAATGAGGGAAAGGAGTGGGAGAAAAAGAGAGAGAGAGAGCTGCAATGATAGGGTCGCATTAGGCTATACAGCATGTGAAGTGAATGCGGGAAAGGCACGGGGAGCTCGGAAAGTGTGAAGCGCTGCCCAGTTTAGGTCTGGGTCTGCCGAGCGTGCGGCAAAGCCGTCTCCCTCCTTCATCCATATGGTGAATGGAAAATCTGCATGGGTGTGTGTTTATGTCTGCCAGAGTTTGCAGCACGCAGGGCCCTAGTGGGGATTTTGAGAAGATGGCAATAAGGGCAGAGCGTATGGCCTCTCTACGAGCAGCATTGGGGAAGCTACTTTTAAACTGTAGATTTTCAAGCTACTTATGATTAAAAAGTAGCTAAGCTACAGAAAAGTGACTGTTTTAAGCTACTAAAAATAGCTAACTACATCCAAGCTGTTTCATCTAGTAATACGTGTGCTGTATGGTAAAAGAAATGTGAAGCATGATGTTACATGAGGAACATGAAACTTTATATTGTTTAACAATGTGATGTCCACTCACGGTAAGATTTCAATGAAATTTTGGGGAAGAGTGCTTTGATTTTTTTCCGCTTGCATAAGTTATGCTCAAATGTCTACTTTCTGTCCGTTTTGCCTTTCACAGTCGTACATTTAGATAAATCTCTTGCTGTCATCTTCGTCAAGGTGGACTCCATCCTCCGACTCCGTCTCGCAGCTGTCAAGAGTGAACTATGATGCAGCAAACCTGATGTCACATCTGCGAATCCAACAGCAACCAGACACACCTGGTAGTTGAAAATGCCCATCATTGTACAAAGAGAAAATAGTGTTTTTTGTAACGACAGTGCTTTGCCCCGCTGCATCACTATTTATAATAAAATTATAATAAAGTCACTGGAAAAGCTACAGTGTTTTAAAACACATACAGTTGGGGACAACACCACCTAAACCGAGATAGAGACAAGACCAAGACCAGAGTGCGTTGAGACCGAGACAAGACCAAGACTGTGAAGGGCCGAGACCAAGACAAGGGCAGGGCGAGATCGAGTCGAGACTGAGACTGGACCAATGCACATTTTACTCCACATTCAGTTTTTGTGCACTGAATTACTCAGAAATATTTTCACATACAGAAGAATGAATATAGTGCCTGGTAAGTTCAAAGTCTTGTGATTCTGATGGTATGTGTATGCTTCCTGTAAGTTAAAGGGATTCTGAGTTATTAAAACACAAATTAATAAACAACGCAAAATAACTGCGTCGGTCTTAAAGATTTTTTATAGTAATATTTTCAGGGTTGTGGTCTCGGCTGGTCTCGAAATCCATGACAAGACTAAGACCTGGTCTTGAGTACTACAATACTACTGATAAGCTACTGAAGAAGAAAAAAATCTGTTCTGTTGTAGTGGAAGTTTATATGTGTGTGTGTTTATACGTGTTTGTGTGTTGCAGGCCTGCTTGCTTGTGTTGTGGTGTTGTAATGTTCGGTATATTCTGTTGATCTGCATGCACCTGAAGGTGCGAGTGTAAGTGTGAGACGACGACTCAGCGAGTCTGTCGCATGTGTCTGCAAAAGAGTGTGTGTATGTGTGTGTACCTTGCAAGTCCATTGCCAGGATGACTGTGGTGAGCTGCCGGCTTGCCAATGCTCCAACCTCAGCCACGTGCAGCGGGTGTTGAAGAAACGCACACACACACACACACACAACCAAGTACACAGCATCTGTTGCCACGGTCACCACTCTCAGTCTACACAAAGAGCAAAGCCGAGTGGTTATTAATAGCACCGTTAACAATAATAACGCAAACGGCACATCATAAGACCGACGTCATCCCGTGGGCTGCTCAACCGAGGGGCGTGTGTCCCACCCAAAAGCTGCTGCTGCGTTTGTAGAGTCGCCAGAAGTACAAAAAAACTTCTCAGAAACTGCCTGCATGGCGTCTGACATTAATAACTTTCATCCAAGGTAGATCAAAAAGTTTTCAACACATTAAAGCTCTTTCCTCCGTTTGGTTTTTCTTTTCTTATTGGCCCGTTGAAATTGACATTTAACGGCAACTTCATCTCGCGTTTCTTATGGTTGTAGTAAAAGAAAAAGTTTTTTTCGCCAGATCCAAAGATTCACTACACAACATCATTAAAAAACACACTACTAATGACTACTCCTTTAATATGCCTTTAGGTGAACTTCTGCTTCATAAAAGTTTTTCAGAAATGCTGACAAAGTATATGAGGTTATTTATTACCTGCATAAACGTGGGTGTAGAGATGCTGTGATAACAACTTGGTCTACAGCATAGAAGACCTTATAATGTTAATTTCTTCAAAGTTATTCTAGATATCTCAGGATAGTGTTACAAGTTATTGTCAAGCACTAGGATAAGTTAACATTACCAGCATAAATTGGTGTTAGGTAAATGTTCTTAAGTAGGTTAATGTTACTGTTATTTAAGTAGTATATTAGTATAAAGTGTAGAACTGAAGAAAATATAATTTGCGTAACAGTGTTGTTCAGTAGTTGTAGATTCGGTTCTTATCGATGTTCAAATCTTAAATAAGAAAACATTGGCAAAAGTCAGAATCCTCATGAAAACTGCTAAAGTTTTTCTTTTAAAAAAAACCCAAACTTCAGCTCAAGAACAATTGCTGGATGAGGCCCACTGTTCTGAAATCAACCAGACACTTGGTGTATACTGGTTTGATCTTCACATGTCATTGAGCAACATCACTTTCTTACAAATTTGTGTAATGAATGGACAACTTAAGCAAGTGACCAAGTGTTAGTTGAATCTCAGAGAGGAATATTGGTGGTTTAAATCCCAAACAGGTCTTAAAAAGAAACCATACAAGTAGCAGTGCTAACACTTAACTTATAGCTAGAATAGGTAAATTGCATTTTCTTAACACTCTGAATTTAAAGTTTTTACACACTACCATACAGCAGATTCATACAGTGTGATTACCAATAACC
Organism: Distichodus sexfasciatus; assembly: GCA_032718565.1. Lineage (NCBI taxonomy): Eukaryota > Metazoa > Chordata > Actinopteri > Characiformes > Distichodontidae > Distichodus > Distichodus sexfasciatus. Next base: position 3,696,392 of record JAVGVS010000023.1, on the reverse strand, counting down.
TTTTAAACTTCTGCTTGAGTAAAAGTAGAAAAGTGTTTGCCTTCAAACGTTCTAAAAATAACAGTTTGATGATTTATTACAATGCTCTTGGGACAGTTGGTGGTGTAACGGTTGGGTGGTCGCCCCATGATCAGAAGATCGCTGGTTTGAACCCCAGACTGGTAAAGTTACCACTGAGGTACTCATGAACAAGGTACCGTCCCCAAGCACTGCCCCTCGGGTGCTGCCCTTGTTAGCTGCCCACTGCTAATTCATGGATGAGTCAAAGGCATTGGTCACATTTTGTTGTGGTGCACTGTGTGCTGTGGTGTGTTCACAATGACAAATAAACACTCATTCACTCACCAAATGTTGAGATTTATTTTAACAATATACCAGAACAAACAGAATCAGCAGAACGTAAATGGCTTCCCTCTGTGTGTTTTCTTAGACTGGAAGGAGAATTCTTGTAAAAAGTAACATAAGCAGTGAAGGCTTCGATAAAATTGCTCAAATAAGATCATAGGTGTTGTATTAACTTAAAATTAGGAGTTTCTTCTATCATTTATGTAGGCATAAATAATCTAATTTTAGGCTGTTGCATTGCTGTTGAACTGCCTGTTCATGCAGGGTAGCAACATCCAACGGCAGCCCAACAGGTCCAAACAAGTCCAAACAATTCAGGTTTAAAACAAAGCACTGGTCATTGGTGTGCTTGCCGTGCGTTTCTTCATTTTGATCAGTTATGTTGTTTTCCACCCATAAGTAAAAATGGAGTGACACATTTCATCAAACAAATGAAAAACCTTCTATATTATGTAGTGGAGTACAAGGTGTGGTATTTGACTGTGAAGTGGAGTTAGTGGAGTTAAAGTAAAACGTCTATGCAAATGGAAAAACTTAAGAAGATTAGAGACACCAGAAAAACCGGCTTAAGTAAAAAATTACATTTTCTCTATTACTGTCCACCACCGGTGGTTATCTAATAGTAGGATACTTGCCTTTGCCTCCAAAGCTTTTGGCTTGAAGTTTAGCTCTGTCTTACCTTAAGCATTACAACAACTGAGCAAAGCCTTTATTGTAGATGCACTTGATGTTGTCAACAGCTTTGGTGTGACATCCTGTTATACCTGCAACATCCGTGAGAAGAGTTACAGTAATAACTGTCATTTTGAAACACATCAGCCACCTATGCAGCTATATGTTGACAAGTCCACATGTGGTCAAAAAATACCATTCCAAACAAGACAGAGGTTAATTATCATTATCTTCAATTGTAGTTGACCTAGAAAACCTTTGAGGCCACAGGCCAAAGGTCAAACACAAACATCAAAGCAACAAATTAGCTTTTTGGAAAATAAAAATATGCCAAACATTTTTGCAGACCTGAAAAGCTTTATTCATCTGATTATTTTTCTGATTTATCTCTATTATCAATGGAGCCAATTCTCCCATATGTGCCTGTTGAACAAATCTATTAAATGCAGCATTTACACATTTTCATCTGGTTTTTATTTTGATTCTCAAGGGGAAAAACTGTTTATGTTCCTATTTTTTTCATGCCTATGCCAGAAAAATCCACCGTATAAAATGACTAAGCTCTCTTAACAAAGCAGCCTCCTCCTTTCCTCACCTTCTTTTCTCCAGAGGAAGGCTGCTTGATATTTCACAGACAGCATGACACAAGCTGCTTTCATCCGTTTTGCGCTCAGCTCTCTCATTTAGCTGTTGATCACCTTGGATCATCAATCTGTTCATTTGATGGCAGTTTCAGGCCTCAGACCCTTTACACTAAATTAGAGATGGGCCGATACCACTTTTTTATGTCCGATACCGATACCAATATTGTAAATTTGGGTATCTGCCGATACCGATTCAAATCCGATCCAATCACAGTCTTTTTTTAAACATAAAATAATGCCTTAATTAATTAATTAATGTCTTAATACATGACTGCGATTATTGTTATGCTTAAGGAAATGCTTGATTTAAATACTGTTTTCCTAACTACAACAATGTAATAATTACACATGTACATGCTAAATGATTTGTTCTCAAAAATTGTTCATTTAGACATATAAATATTTCTTCTTTCTTATTGATTACACTATAACATTATAAAATTGAAAAAACTGATCAATTGAAAATGAAATACTGAAGATTGTCATTTTGAACCAATTTGGCCTATAAAATGAGCTGCTCCAGAATAAACTATGGAAAATCTAAATAAACGGCAGAATTGTGAGTAGAACGCTGGTTGTTGTGGTTAATTATCAGCTAAAATATGGTTTGTGTCTGTAACAAAGGGGACGTTTTGACGGAACTGGAGCGTTTTAGCGAGGATGCGCGCGCTCATTAACACAGCGTGTGTGTTTACATCGCAAAAAATGTCATTTATGCGTTTTTATGCGTTTACTTCTGTTTTAGTGCACGGAACATCTCACAAATACTGTCACATACAGAGGGATCAGGTCTTGTCTTGATCTTGCCACTAAAAACGTTGTGTCACTATTAAGCGTCCGTGTGAAATACAAGCGCAGCTGCTCTAGCGAGTAAAATGAATTAAACGAAGCTCCGATTCTAGAAAAATTGCCTTGCCCATTTTTTGTAATCGAATTATTCGAGTTATTGGAACAATCGTTTCAGCTCTACTTTACCGCAGTGCCACTTCCCATACATAACGATTTATTTTCGTTAATAAATTCACAGCATTTACAGATCGGCTCGATAGAACGGCCCAATGCCACTGATGCCCGATCCAGTCGTTTGAGTCGTTGTCGGATCGGCTACATCTCTACACTAAATCTACAAAATTTCATCCAAAGGATGAATTCAACCAGTTTTATCCATAAATGCAGTTTAATGACATGACATAATGTATTTAAATTTAGGCATTATACAGTACACACAATCACCAAGCACTGTGTATTATTGGAGGCAAAATTCAGTTGGAGCTGTATTAATGTTGGTTATAAAATAATACAGTTATTTTCTTTAGTTGTTTTCAATCTACTTCATATTCCGCTGTTGTTGTTATTATTATTATTATTATTCTTATTATAGTTTTTACATAATAAAGGTTACATTAAAAGGTAGATTGTCGATATATCCTGGGGACGGCCGTAAGGCCTTTCTGTGTGGAGTCTGCATGCTCTCCCCGTGTTTGTGTGGGTTTCCTCTGGGTGCTCCAGTTACCTCCCACACTCCAAAGGTATGCACTATAGGTTAATTGGCGACTCTAAATTGGCCCCATAAGGTGTGAATGTGTGAGTGACTGTGTGTGTGCCCTGCGGTGTGTTGGCGCCTGCCCAGGGTTGGTCCCCGCCTTGCGCCGAAAGTTCCCGGGATAGGCTCCGGTCCCCCCGCGACCCCAGTTGGCATTAAGCGGTTCGGATATTAAATGAATGAATGAATGAATGAATTGTTGATTTATATTTTTAAATACACAAGCTCAACAAAATGCTAAAGATACAGTGTTAGATTCATTTAGACTTTGGATCTTTTAAAACAAAAGGTCTAATTCTACTGCCAAATGTATTCCTAAATGTTATTTGTGTCCTGCAGGTAGTTCCACCTTCATAACTATTTCCACGTTATTATCCAACAAGCTTTTTATCAAACTCAAGTAGCCTTTTTCGACCAGTGACAGTTAGGTGTCTGGACACGTCTCTGTATTCTCTGTTTGTGCTACATCATTCATTTTGTGTGTTGTTTTTTGCGTCTGTTTTACTACAGCTATTTATTAATCTGGTTTTTTTGGTTGCATATTTGTGAACTCCACACATTGCTCAGAGTTGTCTGCCTCATTACGCACTCATTACTCTTATGTAAACTGAGTGTCTTAGACACAGTGACTTGTTCATTCGTCATTTGCTAATATACTTGTTTGTCTCATAAAAATATGTATTATTATTAATTTTTTTTTATATGTGTGTATTGTGTTTTGTGATTCTGTACTTTTCGGTTGAAACCACAACTTTTTGGTCTGTGCATGTTGGTAATAAAATGTTCTGAGACCTCCCTCTCCTTGCTTATTTTGCTTACTTTTATGGTTATTTTCTGCTTATTTGTTTTGCTCCACTAAGTGTAATCATCTGTCTGACGGCCCAGGTAAGGGTCACGTCCAAGGTCAGCAGTCAAACCTATTCAGTTATTGGAAAAAGCCAGATGTCGGTCAATTCAAGACTGTTTTGACCCATAAAGAGACTTCTAAAGAACAAACTCGGCTGAGCACAAATAGTGGATCCCTTGTAATGTATGATTAGAATTAGGCAGAACAACCGTCATAAACACACAACATTTAAAACAAAACACAGTAACGCCACTCTCAACAGTCACTTGAGTCACAGCTAAAATTCAAATATGCAGGCTATTCAAAATACCCTTAACCAGCCAGACACGTTTGCGCTGGTTTAGTCACGACATGGAAAGTTAACAGTCAAGAAAGAATTTACATGAATTTTTCGCTCCAGTTAAGGCTTGGAGGCCAAATTCTGAAATATTCACCAAAGCTACAAATCCAGTTTCGCTAAATCCCCCCTCAGCGGAAACAAAAGTCTTTAAAGCCCAGACTTGGTGTCCATCTAGTGGCGCAAAGTGGTACTGCTAGAGTTTTGCCACGTTTTAACAGTTTTGGTTGCAGTTTACACGAAATTTTGCCTAACCGTATCTGCTATAATGAAATCTCAACTCTTATGTGTATATATAT